>JARFIW010001040.1:2743367-3258306 GCA_036346225.1 Platerodrilus igneus | reverse complement strand
GTCCACTTCTCGGCCGTCGTTTATTAAATTTTCGAGTAATTTTAAGAAATCGGGAGTTTGAACATTTGTTAGGTGCATTCGCATTCGCACTTTACTTGAATGAATTATTTGAGCTGAGTTAGTTCTCGCCTTATCATCAAAGTTAAGCAACGTTGGGCGCGGTCATTACTTGGATGGATGACCGTTTAGGAACACGCAGTGATGATGTCTTTTTCTACGCTGAAACAACGATGTTTTTCTTGACTTTGTGATAGTTATTAATCCTTCACAACTCCAACTTTATATGGAACTGCTATTGCGTTCTCTTGTCGGGTATTGGAAGTTTCGAGGTGTCATAGGACAATTTCACGACTTTCGACACAGCACCCGGCAGCCATTTAAGATACGTAGTCATTAAAATATCCGAGTTGTGTATGACATAAAGGGGCGAAAGTGACAGCCGTGTGTGCCGATTGGAGATTGCAAGATTCGTAGGAGGGGTTGCTTACTATAATGTAATGACTATACGACTATTTCCTCGCTTTTCGGTCCACTTTTCGGCCGTCGTTTATTAAATTTTTGAGTAATTTTAAGAAAACTAGAAGTTTGAATATTTGTTAGGTGCATTCACATTCGGACTTTACTTAAACGAATTTTTTGAGCTGAGTTAGTTATCGTCTGATCACCAAAGTTAAGCAACGTTGGGCGCGGTCAGTACTTGGATATGTGACTGATTAAGAACACGGGGTGATGATGTCTTTTTTTTACGCTGAAACAACGATGTTTTTCTTGACTTTGTGATTGTTATTAATGCTTCACAACTCCAACTTTATGTGGAACTGCTACTGCGCTTTCTTGTTGGGTATTGGGGGTTTCGAGGTGTCGTAGGACAATTACACGACTTTCGACACAGCACCCGGCAGCCATTCAAGATACGTAGTCATTAAAATATCCGATTCGTGTATGACATAAAGGGGCGAAAGTGACAGCCGTGTGTGCCGATTGGAGATTGCAAGATTCGTAGGAGGGGTTGCTTACTATAATGTAAGGACTATACGACTATTTCCTCGCTTTTCGGTCCACTTTTCGGCCGTCGTTTATTAAATTTTTGAGTAATTTTAAGAAAACTAGAAGTTTGAATATTTGTTAGGTGCATTCCATTCGGACTTTACTTAAAGAATTTTTGAGCTGAGTTAGTTATCGTCTGATCACCAAAGTTAAGCAACGTTGGGCGCGGTCAGTACTTGGATATGTGACTGATTAAGAACACGGGGTGATGATGTCTTTTTTTTACGCTGAAACAACGATGTTTTTCTTGACTTTGTGATTGTTATTAATGCTTCACAACTCCAACTTTATATGGAACTGCTACTGCGCTTTCTTGTTGGGTATTGGGGGTTTCGAGGTGTCGTAGGACAATTACACGACTTTCGACACAGCACCCGGCAGCCATTCAAGATACGTAGTCATTAAAATATCCGATTCGTGTATGACATAAAGGGGCGAAAGTGACAGCCGTGTGTGCCGATTGGAGTTTGCAAGACTCGTAGGAGGGGTTGCTTACTATAATGTAATGACTATACGACTATTTCCTCGCTTCTCGGTCCACTTCTCGGCCGTCGTTTATTAAATTTTCGAGTAATTTTAAGAAATCGGGGAGTTTGAACATTTGTTAGGTGCATTCGCATTCGCACTTTACTTTAATGAATTATTTGAGCTGAGTTAGTTCTCGCCTCATCATCAAAGTTAAGCAACGTTGCGCGCGGTCATTACTTGGATGGATGACCGTTTAGGAACACGCAGTGATGATGTCTTTTTCTACGCTGAAACAACGATGTTTTTCTTGACTTTGTGATAGTTATTAATCCTGCACAACTCCAACTTTATATGGAACTGCTATTGCGCTCGCTTGTCGGGTATTGGAAGTTTTGAGGTGTCATAGGACAGTTTCACGACTTTCGACACAGCACCCGGCAGCCATTTAAGATACGTAGTCATTAAAATATCCGATTCGTGTATGACATAAAAGGGCGAAAGTGACAGCCGTGTGTGCCGATTGGAGTTTGCAAGACTCGTAGGAGGGGTTGCTTACTATAATGTAATGACTATACGACTATTTCCTCGCTTTTCGGTCTACTTTTCGGCCGTCGTTTATTAAATTTTTGAGTAATTTTAAGAAAACTCGAAGTTTGAATATTTGTTAGGTGCATTCGCATTCGGACTTTACTTAAATGAATTTTTTGAGCTGAGTTAGTTATCGTCTGATCACCAAAGTTAAGCAACGTTGGGCGCGGTCAGTACTTGGATATGTGACTGTTTAAGAACACGGGGTGATGATGTCTTTTTACGCTGAAACAACGATGTTTTCTTGACTTTGTGATTGTTATTAATGCTTCACAACTCCAACTTTATGTGGAACTGCTACTGCGCTTTCTTGTTGGGTATTGGGGTTTCAGGTGTCGTAGGACAATTAACGACTTTCGACACAGCACCCGGCAGCCATTCAAGATACGTAGTCATTAAAATATCCGATTCGTGTATGACATAAAGGGGCGAAAGTGACAGCCGTGTGTGCCGATTGGAGTTTGCAAGACCCGTAGGAGGGGTTGCTTACTATATTATTATGACTATACGACTATTTCCTCGCTTTTCGGTCCACTTCTCGGCCGTCGTTTATTAAATTTTCGAGTAATTTTAAGAAAACGGGATTTTGAATATTTGTTAGGTGCATTCGCATTCGCACTTTACTTAAATGAATTATTTGAGCTGAGTTAGTTCTCGCCTCATCATCAAAGTTAAGCAACGTTGGCGCGGTCATTACTTGGATGGATGACCGTTTAGGAACACGCAGTGATGATGTCTTTTCTACGCTGAAACAACGATTTTTCTTGACTTTGTGATAGTTATTAATCCTGCACAACTCCAACTTTATATGGAACTGCTATTGCGCTTTGCTTGTCGGGTATTGGAAGTTTGAGGTGTCATAGGACATTTCACGACTTTCGACACAGCACCCGGCAGCCATTTAAGATACGTAGTCATTAAAATATCCGATTCGTGTATGACATAAAGGGCGAAAGTGACAGCCGTGTGTGCCGATTGGAGTTGCAAGATTCGTAGGAGGGTTGCTTACTATAATGTAATGACTATACGACTATTTCCTCGCTTTTCGGTCTACTTTTCGGCCGTCGTTTATTAAATTTTTGAGTAATTTTAAGAAAACTCGAAGTTTGAATATTTGTTAGGTGCATTCGCATTCGGACTTTACTTAAATGAATTTTTTGAGCTGAGTTAGTTATCGTCTGATCACCAAAGTTAAGCAACGTTGGGCGCGGTCAGTACTTGGATATGTGACTGTTTAAGAACACGGGGTGATGATGTCTTTTTTTACGCTGAAACAACGATGTTTTTCTTGACTTTGTGATTGTTATTAATGCTTCACAACTCCAACTTTATGTGGAACTGCTACTGCGCTTTCTTGTTGGGTATTGGGGGTTTCGGGGTGTCGTAGGACAATTACACGACTTTCGACACAGCACCCGGCAGCCATTCAAGATACGTAGTCATTAAAATATCCGATTCGTGTATGACATAAAGGGGCGAAAGTGACAGCCGTGTGTGCCGATTGGAGATTGCAAGATTCGTACTAGGGGTTGCTTACTATAATGTAAGGACTATACGACTATTTCCTCGCTTCTCGGTCCACTTCTCGGCCGTCGTTTATTAAATTTTCGAGTAATTTTAAGAAAACGGGGAGTTTGAACATTTGTTAGGTGCATTCGCATTCGCACTTTACTTGAATGAATTATTTGAGCTGAGTTAGTTCTCGCCTCATCATCAAAGTTAAGCAACGTTGGGCGCGGTCATTACTTGGATGGATGACCGTTTAGGAACACGCAGTGATGATGTCTTTTTCTACGCTGAAACAACGATGTTTTTCTTGACTTTGTGATAGTTATTAATCCTTCACAACTCCAACTTTATATGGAACTGCTACTGCGCTTTCTTGTCGGGTATTGGAGTTTCGAGGTGTCATAGGACAATTTCACGACTTTCGACACAGCACCCGGCAGCCATTTAAGATACGTAGTCATTAAAATATCCGATTCGTGTATGACATAAAGGGGCGAAAGTGACAGCCGTGTGTGCCGATTGGAGTTTGCAAGGCTCGTAGGAGGGGTTGCTTACTATAATGTAATGACTATACGACTATTTCCTCGCTTTTCGGTCCACTTTTCGGCCGTCGTTTATTAAATTTTTGAGTAATTTTAAGAAAACTCGAAGTTTGAATATTTGTTAGGTGCATTCGCATTCGGACTTTACTTAAATGAATTTTTTGAGCTGAGTTAGTTATCGTCTGATCATCAAAGTTAAGCAACGTTGGGCGCGGTCAGTACTTGGATATGTGACCGTTTAAGAACACGGGGTGATGATGTCTTTTTTTTTACGCTGAAACAACAATGTTTTTCTTGACTTTGTGATAGTTATTAATCCTGCACAACTCCAACTTTATATGGAACTGCTATTGCGCTCGCTTGTCGGGTATTGGAAGTTTCGAGGTGTCATAGGACAATTTCACGACTTTCGACACAGCACCCGGCAGCCATTTAAGATACGTAGTCATTAAAATATCCGATTCGTGTATGACATAAAGGGGCGAAAGTGACAGCCGTGTGTGCCGATTGGAGTTTGCAAGACTCGTAGGAGGGGTTGCTTACTATAATGTAATGACTATACGACTATTTCCTCGCTTTTCGGTCCACTTTTCGGCCGTCGTTTATTAAATTTTTGAGTAATTTTAAGAAAACTCGAAGTTTGAATATTTGTTAGGTGCATTCGCATTCGGACTTTACTTAAATGAAGTTTTTGAGCTGAGTTAGTTATCGTCTGATCACCAAAGTTAAGCAACGTTGGGCGCGGTCAGTACTTGGATATGTGATTGTTTAAGAACACGGGGTGATGATGTCTTTTTTTACGCAGAAACAACGATGTTTTTCTTGACTTTGTGATTGTTATTAATGCTTCACAACTCCAACTTTATGTGGAACTGCTACTGCGCTTTCTTGTTGGGTATTGGGGGTTTCGGGGTGTCGTAGGACAATTACACGACTTTCGACACAGCACCCGGCAGCCATTCAAGATACGTAGTCATTAAAATATCCGATTTGTGTATGACATAAAGGGGCGAAAGTGACAGCCGTGTGTGCCGATTGGAGATTGCAAGATTCGTAGGAGGGGTTGCTTACTATAATGTAAGGACTATACGACTATTTCCTCGCTTCTCGGTCCACTTCTCGGCCGTCGTTTATTAAATTTTCGAGTAATTTTAAGAAATCGGGGAGTTTGAACATTTGTTAGGTGCATTCGCATTCGCACTTTACTTGAATGAATTATTTGAGCTGAGTTAGTTCTCGCCTCATCATCAAAGTTAAGCAACGTTGGGCGCGGTCATTACTTGAATGGATGACCGTTTAGGAACACGCGGTGATGATGTCTTTTTCTACGCTGAAACAACGATGTTTTTCTTGACTTTGTGATAGTTATTAATCCTTCACAACTCCAACTTTATATGGAACTGCTATTGCGTTCTCTTGTCGGGTATTGGAAGTTTCGAGGTGTCATAGGACAATTTCACGACTTTCGACACAGCACCCGGCAGCCATTTAAGATACGTAGTCATTAAAATATCCGATTCGTGTATGACATAAAGGGGCGAAAGTGACAGCCGTGTGTGCCGATTGGAGTTTGCAAGACTCGTAGGAGGGGTTGCTTACTATAATGTAATGACTATACGACTATTTCCTCGCTTTTCGGTCTACTTTTCGGCCGTCGTTTATTAAATTTTTGAGTAATTTTAAGAAAACTCGAAGTTTGAATATTTGTTAGGTGCATTCGCATTCGGACTTTACTTAAATGAATTTTTTGAGCTGAGTTAGTTATCGTCTGATCACCAAAGTTAAGCAACGTTGGGCGCGGTCAGTACTTGGATATGTGACCGTTTAAGAACACGGGGTGATGATGTCTTTTTTTTTACGCTGAAACAACAATGTTTTTCTTGACTTTGTGATTGTTATTAATGCTTCACAACTCCAACTTTATGTGGAACTGCTACTGCGCTTTCTTGTTGGGTATTGGGGGTTTCGAGGTGTCGTAGGACAATTACACGACTTTCGACACAGCACCCGGCAGCCATTCAAGATACGTAGTCATTAAAATATCCGAGTTGTGTATGACATAAAGGGGCGAAAGTGACAGCCGTGTGTGCCGATTGGAGATTGCAAGATTCGTAGGAGGGGTTGCTTACTATAATGTAATGACTATACGACTATTTCCTCGCTTTTCGGTCCACTTTTCGGCCGTCGTTTATTAAATTTTTGAGTAATTTTAAGAAAACTCGAAGTTTGAATATTTGTTAGGTGCATTCGCATTCGGACTTTACTTAAATGAATTTTTTGAGCTGAGTTAGTTATCGTCTGATCACCAAAGTTAAGCAACGTTGGGCGCGGTCAGTACTTGGATATGTGACCGATTAAGAACACGGGGTGATGATGTCTTTTTTTTACGCTGAAACAACGATGTTTTTCTTGACTTTGTGATTGTTATTAATGCTTCACAACTCCAACTTTATGTGGAACTGCTACTGCGCTTTCTTGTTGGGTATTGGGGGTTTCGAGGTGTCGTAGGACAATTACACGACTTTCGACACAGCACCCGGCAGCCATTCAAGATACGTAGTCATTAAAATATCCGATTCGTGTATGACATAAAGGGGCGAAAGTGACAGCCGTGTGTGCCGATTGGAGTTTGCAAGACTCGTAGGAGGGGTTGCTTACTATAATGTAATGACTATACGACTATTTCCTCGCTTCTCGGTCCACTTCTCGGCCGTCGTTTATTAAATTTTCGAGTAATTTTAAGAAATCGGGGAGTTTGAACATTTGTTAGGTGCATTCGCATTCGCACTTTACTTGAATGAATTATTTGAGCTGAGTTAGTTCTCGCCTCATCATCAAAGTTAAGCAACGTTGCGCGCGGTCATTATTTGGATGGGTGACCGTTTAGGAACACGCAGTGATGATGTCTTTTTCTACGCTGAAACAACGATCTTTTTCTTGACTTTGTGATAGTTATTAATCCTGCAAAACTCCAACTTTATATGGAACTGCTATTGCGCTCGCTTGTCGGGTATTGGAAGTTTCGAGGTGTCATAGGACAATTTCACGACTTTCGACACAGCACCCGGCAGCCATTTAAGATACGTAGTCATTAAAATATCCGATTCGTGTATGACATAAAGGGGCGAAAGTGACAGCCGTGTGTGCCGATTGGAGTTTGCAAGACTCGTAGGAGGGGTTGCTTACTATAATGTAATGACTATACGACTATTTCCTCGCTTTTCGGTCCACTTTTCGGACGTCGTTTATTAAATTTTTGAACAATTTTAAGAAAACTCGAAGTTTGAATATTTGTTAGGTGCATTCGCAGTCGCACTTTACTTAAATGAATTTTTTGAGCTGAGTTAGTTATCGTCTGATCACCAAAGTTAAGCAACGTTGGGCGCGGTCAGTACTTGGATATGTGACCGTTTAAGAACGCGGGGTGATGATGTCTTTTTACGCTGAAACAACGATGTTTTTCTTGACTTTGTGATTGTTATTAATGCTTCACAACTCCAACTTTATGTGGAACTGCTACTGCGCTTTCTTGTTGGGTATTGGGGGTTTCGAGGTGTCGTAGGACAATTACACGACTTTCGACACAGCACCCGGCAGCCATTCAAGATACGTAGTCATTAAAATATCCGATTCGTGTATGACATAAAGGGGCGAAAGTGACAGCCGTGTGTGCCGATTGGAGATTGCAAGATTCGTAGGAGGGGTTGCTTACTATAATGTAAGGACTATACGACTATTTCCTCGCTTCTCGGTCCACTTCTCGGCCGTCGTTTATTAAATTTTCGAGTAATTTTAAGAAAACGGGGAGTTTGAACATTTGTTAGGTGCATTCGCATTCGCACTTTACTTGAATGAATTATTTGAGCTGAGTTAGTTCTCACCTCATCATCAAAGTTAAGCAACGTTGGGCGCGGTCATTATTGGATGGATGACCGTTTAGGAACACGCAGTGATGATGTCTTTTCTACGCTGAAACAACGATGTTTTTCTTGACTTTGTGATGTTATTAATCCTTCACAACTCCAACTTTATATGGAACTGCTATTGCGTTCTCTTGTGGGTATTGGGAGTTTCGAGGTGTCATAGGACAATTTCACGACTTTCGACACAGCACCCGGCAGCCATTTAAGATACGTAGTCATTAAAATATCCGATTCGTGTATGACATAAAGGGGCGAAAGTGACAGCCGTGTGTGCCGATTGGGTTTGCAAGGCTCGTAGGAGGGTTGCTTACTATAATGTAATGACTATACGACTATTTCCTCGCTTTTCGGTCCACTTTTCGGCCGTCGTTTATTAAATTTTGAGTAATTTTAAGAAAACTCGAAGTTTGAATATTTGTTAGGTGCATTCGCATTCGGACTTTACTTAAATGAATTTTTGAGCTGAGTTAGTTATCGTCTGATCACAAAGTTAAGCAACGTTGGGCGCGGTCAGTACTTGGATATGTGACCGTTTAAGAACACGGGTGATGATGTCTTTTTTACGCTGAAACAACAATGTTTTTCTTGACTTTGTGATTGTTATTAATCTTCACAACTCCAACTTTATTGGAACTGCTACTGCGCTTTCTTGTTGGGTATTGGGGTTTCGAGGTGTCGTAGGACAATTCACGACTTTCGACACAGCACCCGGCAGCCATTAAGATACGTAGTCATTAAAATATCCGATTCGTGTATGACATAAAGGGGCGAAAGTGACAGCCGTGTGTGCCGATTGGGTTGCAAGATTCGTAGGAGGGTTGCTTACTATAATGTAATGACTATACGACTATTTCCTCGCTTTTCGGTCCACTTTTCGGCCGTCGTTTATTAAATTTTGATAATTTTAAGAAAACTCAAGTTTGAATATTTGTTAGGTGCATTCGCATTCGGACTTTACTTAAATGAATTTTTGAGCTGAGTTAGTTATCGTCTGATCACCAAAGTTAAGCAACGTTGGGCGCGGTCAGTACTTGGATATGTGACGTTTAAGAACACGGGGTGATGATGTCTTTTTACGCTGAAACAACGATGTTTTCTTGACTTTGTGATTGTTATTAATGCTTCACAACTCCAACTTTATGTGGAACTGCTACTGCGCTTTCTTGTTGGGTATTGGGGTTTCGGGTGTCGTAGGACAATTACGACTTTCGACACAGCACCCGGCAGCCATTTAAGATACGTAGTCATTAAAATATCCGATTCGTGTATGACATAAAGGGCGAAAGTGACAGCCGTGTGTGCCGATTGGGTTTGCAAGACTCGTAGGAGGGTTGCTTACTATAATGTAATGACTATACGACTATTTCCTCGCTTTTCGGTCCACTTTTCGGCCGTCGTTTATTAAATTTTGAGTAATTTTAAGAAAACTCGAAGTTTGAATATTTGTTAGGTGCATTCGCATTCGGACTTTACTTAAATGAATTTTTGAGCTGAGTTAGTTATGTCTGATCACCAAAGTTAAGCAACGTTGGGCGCGGTCAGTACTTGGATATGTGACCGTTTAAGAACACGGGGTGATGATGTCTTTTTTTTTACGGTGAAACAACGATGTTTTTCTTGACTTTGTGATTGTTATTAATGCTTCACAACTCCAACTTTATGTGGAACTGCTACTGCGCTTTATTGTTGGGTATTGGGGGTTTTGAAGTGTCGTAGGACAATTACACGACTTTCGACACAGCACCCGGCAGCCATTCAAGATACGTAGTCATTAAAATATCCGATTCGTGTATGACATAAAGGGGCGAAAGTGACAGCCGTGTGTGCCGATTGGAGTTTGCAAGACTCGTAGGAGGGGTTGCTTACTATAATGTAATGACTATACGACTATTTCCTCGCTATTCGGTCCACTTTTCGGCCGTCGTTTATTAAATTTTGAACAATTTTAAGAAAACTCAGTTTGAATATTTGTTAGGTGCATTCGCAGTCGCACTTTACTTAAATGAATTTTTTGAGCTGAGTTAGTTATCGTCTGATCACCAAAGTTAAGCAACGTTGGGCGCGGTCAGTACTTGGATATGTGACCGTTTAAGAACGCGGGGTGATGATGTCTTTTTTTTACGCTGAAACAACGATGTTTTTCTTGACTTTGTGATTGTTATTAATGCTTCACAACTCCAACTTTATGTGGAACTGCTACTGCGCTTTCTTGTTGGGTATTGGGGGTTTCGAGGTGTCGTAGGACAATTACACGACTTTCGACACAGCACCCGGCAGCCATTCAAGATACGTAGTCATTAAAATATCCGATTCGTGTATGACATAAAGGGGCGAAAGTGACAGCCGTGTGTGCCGATTGGAGATTGCAAGATTCGTAGGAGGGGTTGCTTACTATAATGTAAGGACTATACGACTATTTCCTCGCTTCTCGGTCCACTTCTCGGCCGTCGTTTATTAAATTTTCGAGTAATTTTAAGAAAACGGGGAGTTTGAATATTTGTTAGGTGCATTCGCATTCGCACTTTACTTTAATGAATTATTTGAGCTGAGTTAGTTCTCGCCTCATCATCAAAGTTAAGCAACGTTGGGCGCGGTCATTACTTGGATGGGTGACCGTTTAGGAACATGCAGTGATGATGTCTTTTTCTACGCTGAAACAACGATGTTTTTCTTGACTTTGTGATAGTTATTAATCCTTCACAACTCCAACTTTATATGGAACTGCTATTGCGTTCTCTTGTCGGGTATTGGAAGTTTCGAGGTGTCATAGGACAATTTCACGACTTTCGACACAGCACCCGGCAGCCATTTAAGATACGTAGTCATTAAAATATCCGATTCGTGTATGACATAAAGGGGCGAAAGTGACAGCCGTGTGTGCCGATTGGAGTTTGCAAGACTCGTAGGAGGGGTTGCTTACTATAATGTAATGACTATACGACTATTTCCTCGCTATTCGGTCCACTTTTCGGCCGTCGTTTATTAAATTTTCGAGTAATTTTAAGAAAACGGGGAGTTTGAACATTTGTTAGGTGCATTCGCATTCGCACTTTACTTAAATGAATTATTTGAGCTGAGTTAGTTCTCACCTGATCACTAAAGTTAAGCAACGTTGGGCGCGGTCAGTACTTGGATGGGTGACCGTTTAGGAACACGCGGTGATGATGTCTGTTTCTACGCTGAAACAACGATGTTTTTCTTGACTTTGTGATTGTTATTAATGCTTCACAACTCCAACTTTATATGGAACTGCTACTGCGCTTTCTTGTTGGGTATTGGGGGTTTCGAGGTGTCGTAGGACAATTACACGACTTTCGACACAGCACCCGGCAGCCATTCAAGATACGTAGTCATTAAAATATCCGATTCGTGTATGACATAAAGGGGCGAAAGTGACAGCCGTGTGTGCCGATTGGAGATTGCAAGACTCGTAGAAGGGGTTGCTTACTATAATGTAAGGACTATACGACTATTTCCTCGCTTTTCGGTCCACTTTTCGGCCGTCGTTTATTAAATTTTTGAGTAATTTTAAGAAAACTCGCAGTTTGAATATTTGTTAGGTGCATTCGCATTCGGACTTTACTTAAATGAATTTTTTGAGCTGAGTTAGTTATCGTCTGATCACCAAAGTTAAGCAACGTTGGGCGGGTCAGTACTTGGATGGGTGACCGTTTAGGAACACGCGGTGATGATGTCTTTTTACGCTGAAACAACGATGTTTTCTTGACTTTGTGATTGTTATTAATGCTTCACAACTCCAACTTTATATGGAACTGCTACTGCGCTTTCTTGTTGGGTATTGGGGGTTTCGAGGTGTCGTAGGACAATTTCACGACTTTCGACACAGCACCCGGCAGCCATTCAAGATACGTAGTCAATAAAATATCCGATTCGTGTATGACATAAAGGGCGAAAGTGACAGCCGTGTGCCGATTGGAGATTGCAAGATCGTAGGAGGGGTTGCTTACTATAATGTAATGACTATACGACTATTTCCTCGCTTTCGGTCCACTTTTCGGCCGTCGTTTATTAAATTTTCAGTAATTTTAAGAAAACGGGAGTTTGAACATTTGTTAGGTGCATTCCCATTCGCACTTAACTTAAATGAATTATTTGAGCTGAGTTAGTTCTCACCTGATCACCAAAGTTAAGCAACGTTGGGCGCGGTCAGTACTTGGATGGGTGACCGTTTAGGAACACGCGGTGATGATGTCTTTTCTACGCTGAAACAACGATGTTTTCTTGACTTTGTGATTGTTATTAATGCTTCACAACTCCAACTTTATATGGAACTGCTACTGCGCTTTTTGTTGGGTATTGGGGTTTCGAGGTGTCGTAGGACAATTACACGACTTTTGACACAGCACCCGGCAGCCTTTCAAGATACGTAGTCATTAAAATATCCGATTCGTGTATGACATAAAGGGGCGAAAGTGACAGCCGTGTGTGCCGATTGGAGTTTGCAAGACTCGTAGAAGGGGTTGCTTACTATAATGTAATGATTATACGACTATTTCCTCGCTTTTCGGTCCACTTTTCGGCCGTCGTTTAATAAATTTTTGAGTAATTTTAAGAAAACTCGAAGTTTGAATATTTGTTAAGTGCATTCGCATTCGGATTTTACTTAAATGAATTTTTTGAGCTGAGTTAGTTATCGTCTGATCACCAAAGTTAAGCAACGTTGGGCGCGGTCAGTACTTGGATATGTGACCGTTTAAGAACGCGGGGTGATGATGTCTTTTTTTTACGCTGAAACAACGATGTTTTTCTTGACTTTGTGATTGTTATTAATGCTTCACAACTCCAACTTTATGTGGAACTGCTACTGCGCTTTCTTGTTGGGTATTGGGGGTTTCGAGGTGTCGTAGGACAATTACACGACTTTCGACACAGCACCCGGCAGCCATTCAAGATACGTAGTCATTAAAATAACCGATTCGTGTATGACATAAAGGGGCGAAAGTGACAGCCGTGTGCGCCAATTGGAGATTGCAAGAATTGTAGGAGGGGTTGCTTAGTATAATGTAATGACTATACGACTATTTCCTCGCTTCTCGGTACACTTCTCGGCCGGCGGTTAATTAAATTTTCGAGTAATATTAAGGAAACGGGGAGTTTGAACATTTGTTAGGTGCATTCGCATTCGCACTTTACTTTAATGAATTATTTGAGCTGAGTTAGTTCTCACCTGATCATCACAGTTAAGCAACGTTGGGCGCGGTCAGTACTTGGATGGGTGACCGTTTAGGAACACGCGGTGATGATGTCTTTTTCTACGCTGAAACAACGATATTTTTCTTGACTTTGTGATTGTTATTAATGCTTCACAACTCCGACTTTATATGGAACTGCTACTGCGCTTTATTGTTGGGTATTGGGGGTTTCGAGATGTCGTAGGACAATTACACGACTTTCGACACAGCACGCGGCAGCCATTCAAGATACGTAGTCATTAAAATATCCGATTCGTGTATGACATAAAGGGACGAAATTGACAGCCGTGTGTGCCGATTGGAGATTGCAAGACTCGTAGGAGGGGTTGCTTACTATAATGTAATGACTATACGACTATTTCCTCGCTTTTCGGTCCACTTTTCGGCCGTCGTTTATTAAATTTTTGAGTAATTTTAAGAAAACTCGAAGTTTGAATATTTGTTAGGTGCATTCGCATTCGGACTTTACTTAAATGAATTTTTTGAGCTGAGTTAGTTATCGTCTGATCACCAAAGTTAAGCAACGTTGGGCGAGGTCAGTACTTGGATATGTGACCGTTTAAGAACACGGGGTGATGATGTCTTTTTTTTACGCTGAAACAACGATGTTTTTCTTGACTTTGTGATTGTTATTAATGCTTCACAACTCCAACTTTATGTGGAACTGCTACTGCGCTTTCTTGTTGGGTATTGGGGGTTTCGAGGTGTCGTAGGACAATTACACGACTTTCGACACAGCACCCGGCAGCCATTCAAGATACGTAGTCATTAAAATATCCGATTCGTGTATGACATAAAGGGGCGAAAGTGACAGCCGTGTGTGCCGATTGGAGATTGCAAGATTCGTAGGAGGGGTTGCTTACTATAATGTAAGGACTATACGACTATTTCCTCGCTTCTCGGTCCACTTCTCGGCCGTCGTTTATTAAATTTTCGAGTAATTTTAAGAAAACGCGGAGCTTGAATATTTGTTAGGTGCATTCGCAGTCGCACTTTACTTAAATGAATTTTTTGAGCTGAGTTAGTTATCGTCTGATCACCAAAGTTAAGCAACGTTGGGCGCGGTCAGTACTTGGATATGTGACCGTTTAAGAACGCGGGGTGATGATGTCTTTTTTTACGCTGAAACAACGATGTTTTTCTTGACTTTGTGATTGTTATTAATGCTTCACAACTCCAACTTTATGTGGAACTGCTACTGCGCTTTCTTGTTGGGTATTGGGGGTTTCGAGGTGTCGTAGGACAATTACACGACTTTCGACACAGCACCCGGCAGCCATTCAAGATACGTAGTCATTAAAATATCCGATTCGTGTATGACATAAAGGGGCGAAAGTGACAGCCGTGTGTGCCGATTTTGGGTTGGTAGGACAATTACGACTTGACACAGCACCCGCAGCCTTCAAGATACGTAGTCATTAAAATATCCGATTCGTGTATGACATAAAGGGCGAAAGTGACAGCCGTGTGTGCCGATTGGGTGCAAGATCGTAGAGGTTGCTTACTATAATGTAATGATATACGACTATTTCCTCGCTTTTCGGTCCACTTTTCGGCCGTCGTTTATAAATTTTGAGTAATTTTAAGAAAACTCGAAGTTTGAATATTTGTTAGTGCATTCGCATTCGGATTTACTTAAATGAATTTTTGAGCTGAGTTAGTTATCGTCTGATCACCAAAGTTAAGCAACGTTGGGCGGTCAGTACTTGGATATGTGACCGTTTAAGAACACGGGTGATGATGTCTTTTACGCTGAAACAACGATGTTTCTTGACTTTGTGATTGTTATTAATGCTTCACAACTCAACTTTATGTGGAACTGCTACTGCGCTTTCTTGTTGGGTATTGGGGTTTCGGTGTCGTAGGACAATTACGACTTTCGACACAGCACCGGCAGCCATTCAAGATACGTAGTCATTAAAATATCCGATTCGTGTATGACAAAGGCGAAAGTGACAGCCGTGTGCCAATTGAGATTGCAAGATTGTAGGAGGGTTGCTATATAATGTAATGACTATACGACTATTTCCTCGCTTCTCGGTCCACTTCTCGGCCGTCGTTTATTAAATTTTCAGAATTTTAAGAAAACGGGAGTTTGAATTTGTTAGGTGCATTCGCATTCGCACTTTTTAATGAATTATTTGAGCTGAGTTAGTTCTCACCTGATCATCAAAGTTAAGCAACGTTGGGCGCGGTGCTTGGATGGGTGACCGTTTAGGAACACGCGGTGATGATGTCTTTACGCTAAACAACGATTTTCTTGACTTTGTGATTGTTATTAATGCTTCACAACTCCACTTTATATGGAACTGCTACTGCGCTTTTTGTTGGGTATTGGGTTTCAGGTGTCGTAGGACAATCACGACTTTCGACACAGCACGGCAGCCATTCAAGATACGTAGTCATTAAAATATCCGATTCGTGTATGACATAAAGGCGAAATGACAGCCGTGTGCCGATTGATTGCAAGATCGTAGGAGGGTTGCTTACTATAATGTAATGACTATACGACTATTTCCTCGCTTTTCGGTCCACTTTCGGCGTCGTTTATTAAATTTTGAGTAATTTTAAGAAAACAGTTTGAATATTTGTTAGGTGCATTCGCATTCGGACTTTACTTAAATGAATTTTGAGCTGAGTTAGTTATCGTCTGATCACCAAAGTTAAGCAACGTTGGGCGGTCAGTACTTGGATATGTGACCGTTTAAGAACACGGGATGATGTCTTTTTACGCTGAAACAACGATGTTTTTCTTGACTTTGTGATTGTTATTAATGCTTCACAACTCAACTTTATTGGAACTGCTACTGCGCTTTCTTGTTGGGTATTGGGTTTCGAGTGTCGTGGACAATTCGACTTTCGACACAGCACCGGCAGCCATTCAAGATACGTAGTCATTAAAATATCCGATTCGTGTATGACATAAGGGCGAAAGTGACAGCCGTGTGTGCCGATTGGATTGCAAGAATCGTAGGAGGGTTGCTTACTATAATGTAAGGACTATACGACTATTTCCTCGCTTTTCGGTCCACTTTTCGGCCGTCGTTTATTAAATTTTTGAGTAATTTTAAGAAAACTCGCAGTTTGAATATTTGTTAGGTGCATTCGCATTCGGACTTTACTTAAATGAATTTTTTGAGCTGAGTTAGTTATCGTCTGATCACCAAAGTTAAGCAACGTTGGGCGAGGTCAGTACTTGGATATGTGACCGTTTAAGAACACGGGGTGATGATGTCTTTTTACGCTGAAACAACGATGTTTTCTTGACTTTGTGATTGTTATTAATGCTTCACAACTCCAACTTTATGTGGAACTGCTACTGCGCTTTCTTGTTGGGTATTGGGGGTTTCGAGGTGTCGTAGGACAATTACACGACTTTCGACACAGCACCCGGCAGCCATTCAAGATACGTAGTCATTAAAATATCCGATTCGTGTATGACATAAAGGGGCGAAAGTGACAGCCGTGTGTGCCGATTGGAGATTGCAAGATTCGTAGGAGGGGTTGCTTACTATAATGTAAGGACTATACGACTATTTCCTCGCTTCTCGGTCCACTTCTCGGCCGTCGTTTATTAAATTTTCGAGTAATTTTAAGAAAACGCGGAGCTTGAATATTTGTTAGGTGCATTCGCAGTCGCACTTTACTTAAATGAATTTTTTGAGCTGAGTTAGTTATCGTCTGATCACCAAAGTTAAGCAACGTTGGGCGCGGTCAGTACTTGGATATGTGACCGTTTAAGAACGCGGGGTGATGATGTTTTTTTTTTACGCTGAAACAACGATGTTTTTCTTGACTTTGTGATTGTTATTAATGCTTCAGAACTCCAACTTTATGTGGAACTGCTACTGCGCTTTCTTGTTGGGTATTGGGGGTTTCGAGGTGTCGTAGGACAATTTCACGACTTTCGACACAGCACCCGGCAGCCATTTAAGATACGTAGTCATTAAAATATCCGATTCGTGTATGACATAAAGGGGCGAAAGTGACAGCCGTGTGTGCCGATTGGAGTTTGCAAGAATCGTAGGAGGGGTTGCTTACTATAATGTAAGGACTATACGACTATTTCCTCGCTTTTCGGTCCACTTTTCGGCCGTCGTTTATTAAATTTTTGAGTAATTTTAAGAAAACTCGCAGTTTGAATATTTGTTAGGTGCATTCGCATTCGGACTTTACTTAAATGAATTTTTTGAGCTGAGTTAGTTATCGTCTGATCACCAAAGTTAAGCAACGTTGGGCGAGGTCAGTACTTGGATATGTGACCGTTTAAGAACACGGGGTGATGATGTCTTTTTTTTACGCTGAAACAACGATGTTTTTCTTGACTTTGTGATTGTTATTAATGCTTCACAACTCCAACTTTATGTGGAACTGCTACTGCGCTTTCTTGTTGGGTATTGGGGGTTTCGAGGTGTCGTAGGACAATTACACGACTTTCGACACAGCACCCGGCAGCCATTCAAGATACGTAGTCATTAAAATATCCGATTCGTGTATGACATAAAGGGGCGAAAGTGACAGTCGTGTGTGCCGATTGGAGATTGCAAGATTCGTAGGAGGGGTTGCTTACTATAATGTAAGGACTATACGACTATTTCCTCGCTTCTCGGTCCACTTCTCGGCCTTCGTTTATTAAACTTTCGAGTAATTTTAAGAAAACGGGGAGTTTGAACATTTGTTAGGTGCATTCGCATTCGCACTTTACTTTAATGAATTATTTGAGCTGAGTTAGTTCTCGCCTCATCATCAAAGTTAAGCAACGTTGGGCGCGGTCATTACTTGGATGGGTGACCGTTTAGGAACATGCAGTGATGATGTCTTTTTCTACGCTGAAACAACGATGTTTTTCTTGACTTTGTGATAGTTATTAATCCTTCACAACTCCAACTTTATATGGAACTGCTATTGCGTTCACTTGTCGGGTATTGGAAGTTTCGAGTTGTCATACGACAATTTCACGACTTTCGACACAGCACCCGGCAGCCATTTAAGATACGTAGTCATTAAAATATCCGATTCGCGTATGACATAAAGGGGCGAAAGTGACAGCCGTGTGTGCCGATTGGAGTTTGCAAGACTCGTAGGAGGGGTTACTTACCATAATGTAATGACTATATGACTATTTCCTCGCTATTCGGTCCACTTTTCGGCAGTCGTTTATTAAATTTTTGAGTAATTTTAAGAAAACGCGGAGCTTGAATATTTGTTAGGTGCATTCGCATTTGCACTTTACTTAAGTGAATGATTTGAGCTGAGTAGGTAGATAGGGCCGGTTCTAATTCAAAACGCGACAGACGTATTTTCCATGTGTAAAATACACTTGCACCGTTTTGAATTAGGATCGGCCCTATATATTTTCAATGTAAAATAGTTGTGAAAACATGAATTCTTATATACTTTCAATGTAAAATACTTGTGGGCACGTTTTGAATTAGGATCGGCTTTATATAACTTTCAATAAAACACACGTATGTTGAAAAATGTAAGGCAGAGAAAAATGTGTGTAGCTGTTTTGAATTCGGTTTTCTAGAGAGAAGTTACACGTGCACCGTTTTGAATTAGGATCGGCTTTATATTACTTTCAATGGAACATATTTCAAAAGCACACGTATGTTGAAAAATGTAAGTGCAGAGAAAATGTGTGTAGATGTTTTGAATTTGGTTTTCTAGCGAGACAGTATGACAGATGCAAAATATCGCATTCAAGTCAATTGTGTTTAATTAAAGTGGATTCTGATTTATGTTTAGAAGCTGCAAATACACATGGGCCGGTTTCAATTCAAAATGTGTTCACTCTTGTGATAGGTTGAAAAGTGGGTTGGCAAAGTACGCAGATGGTGGTAATCTGCTATATAAGGAGATTGCTCTTAATATTAATTTAATTAGTCGAAGTTTACTGCATATATTTACATACAAACATGTATATAATTGATATTCAGGGATTTAAATACAAGAACAACGAGTTTGTGTGTAAAGAAATTGCGGTTTTGGACTTGTTGAAAGGTGATGTTTGGCATCAAATTTTTAAACTGCCAATGCAGTCCAGTTGTTTGAGCCAAGATCATATAAAACATAACGACTTGGTGACAAGGAATATTCATGGTCTTTCTTGGGATGAATCTTCAACGGCTGGAATGGTGTCATCATATATAGTGCTTTATTTGAAGCAAATTATCCGACCAGGTAAAGAAGTATTTGTGAAGGGTCTAGAAAAGAAGAAATTGATTGAAACATATATAATGCAAAACTTTGTAACTGATAAGCTTGCACTAGGTTGTCCTAAGCTATCGGAGTTAAAAATCAACAATCGTTTAAAATATAGCATCCATTGTTGTAGACACAGCAATGAAAATTTGCAATGCGCAAAGCAAAATATCTTTTTATTAAAAGAATGGCTTGATAATAATAAAAAACAATAGAAAGATTTTGTCTGTATTATTTATTTTAATATAATTTTACAATGTTAGCCTTATTAACTATTATTATAACAACCGTTCAGGTTAAACAAGCGCCACATTTTTCCCTTTAAAGTTCTAATTACACGTTCCACAATGCATGCTTTCTTTGTAGAAAAAACACTATAATGGTTTATGCCATATGTCTGCATTAAGGATCGAAAGTGTTTGTTATAATATTCTTTACCAAAATCAGACTGCAAATTTCTTTTACGGATTTTTAAATTTATTTAAAATTGTTTTCATTGCAGCAGTAACATCAATACCCGTTTTACTTTTAAGTGGTACAGCCCATACGTATTTGGAGAAACAATCAATAACTACTAAAATGTATTTAAATCCTTTGTTTGTTTGCGAATATGGTAGCATTTCAATCAAATCGGTCTGAAGAAGGTCATTTAAACCTTTTACTATCACTTTGCGTCTCTTGAAATTTATTCTTGCTGGTTTATGAAGTTCATTTACTATATCCTCTTTCACTTTTGATTGAGCAACTATCATAATACTTTTTTTATAATCAGGATTTATTAAATACAATTAATGAAATACTTCTATGTTTGAATGTCGTGGGCTCCACTTGCTTTGAAAGGAACTTTTAATATAAAATCAAGAAACATTGTGGTATTGTTTATAATAGCACCGCTGTCACGAAGGCTGATTACATCCATACGTTTAAGCAAAAATCCTTGTAACTGTGCAATTAGATAACTTTTTTCGTTTATAAGAATTTCAATGTCTTGCGGGTATCTTTTAATATTCTCAATGAATGCTTCCTCATAAGGAAATTCATAATTATGTTTAATGTTGCAAATAAGGAATGTCTTGTCACCGTCGAGGAATGTATTAGAGTAAAACGTTGCTACTACCGTGTAATGTAGCATATGTAACTTGTACTCAATCAAGGTTTCAAAACCTTCACTTTTGTTTTCATATTCCTGTTCACTTATATCTATTTTACGGTTATGTAAGTGCCTTCCAAATTTGTCAATTGTCATATCATCTAATTACTTTCGCCTCACGCAATTCTTCAATGATCGAATTTATTTCGTTGCCGTGACCTGTGTGTCCAGCAGTCTGAGATGAAACTAAAAGTCGTAATCTATCAACAAGTTCATTGGGATCATTCCAATATAAATAATCTATAGCGTTATTTGATACTTCCATTGTCATACCGTCTCCAAGACGCTTTCTATAGGGTAATGTTCTAGGTCTACGGGGTGTTTGGGGAAGTATGTTTAATGTAGATATTATATTTTTGTACTTATATGAAGTATTACCCTGAATTTGTTTTGTTTCAGAATAATATCTTCTATTAGCATTTGTTCTTTTTACAATATCAAGGTACGACTTTAGATCTTGATGACTGTACTCGACAGGATATTTTTTAAACAGTAGTTCGTATAATCCAGGAGTACCTTTATATTTCAAATCATTTATTAGAACATTTTCATCATCCAACGCGAAATTCAAATTGCCTATCATAAGACCATTTAAATCAGGGTTAAACCTAATAACATATTTATGATCAAATTCGTTCTTAACATCTTTAAACATATTGTAAATATATTCTCGAGGTAGCGGATGTAGATGTTCGAGATAATGTGTCATACCAGGTGAATCGGCAAAGCTTTGAATATATTCCTGGGCTTCTTGTGCATTTCGATTAATTTTTGCTTCGTATTCATTCTCAACATCGTCATCATCATCATCTACCTCTATGGCATCATTTTTTATATTTGGTATAAGCTGAGCAATAACCGGCGAATCAATATAGTCAACGTTCCCCTTTAGCAATTTAGGTTTAATTTCTTTTACACTGCTACGAGGCAGTTCTTCTTCTTCTTTAAATTTTTCTTTCTTTACCACACTTTCCCCATCCAGTTTATTAGCAATAGTTTCTAATCGTGATGTTATGGGTAAGATTGATTCCACTTGGACGACTTCATTATCTTTTAACTGACGCAATTTGTTTTTTACAATGTTTCTTTTCTTAATTAAAATTCTTTTAAGTTTTATCGCCTCCTTGTTCATTGCGTAAAAGTTTATTGTAGTAAAAAAATTCTTCGATACCAACGATACTTGCGTCTCTCAAAGTTTAAATATGTATGAAGTGATCAAAACCTATTCGGTACCTTCCTTGATCTGGATCACTATCTTTGTCTACAACTAAGAAACCGTATTTGTCTTGCCAACAAGCAGCACATATTTCACGGAATTTATCATACTTCATGTCAGTATTGACGTGATCGTCATATAGGTGTTTTAAGTTTAAATCACCTTGTTTAAATAAAACTAAAAGATTAGCATTATCACGTAGTATGTGCTTAGGTATACGAGTATAACTTTGACAAAAGTAAAAACTGTCTACTTGTTTATGACGCCCCATACTAAAGTATTCCCTATTGATACCTTGTTTATCGCAAGCTACATCATCAAAAACAAATATAGAATTATTTCGAGCATCAGATGGTGATATAATATTATCAGAACTGGAAAATGTATAATATTTGATCCCTTTTATTGATCGCAGTAGACTTTCAAGGTATTGATACTTTGATTGATAAAGTGATTTAGAATAAACATATACGTTTTCAAACTTTAAACCATTAGGATGTTCTATCAGCCCAATCATAACGTTGGTTTTACCGCAATTTGATGGACCAACAACTAGACATCGAATAGATGAAGGCAGAAGAACGCTATGTTTTTTCTTTTTAGCTAAGGACTGCACGCCAATGTTATTATTGTTTATGGTTAAAGGTGTTGATTGTTTCACAACACGCATGTTTGCAAGTACTAAATTCGATTTGTAAAAAAAGTGGAATCATATATAAGAAACGGCGAGTATATAAAGAATCATTAATTCATAATATTTTATTTATTTACTGCATAGCTTGAGAGGATAGTTGTCCGCTAATAATTACATATAATAATTCTAAAACTACTGGGAACGGACTGTTAAATACTGTAATTAACAATTTACCATTTGAAGCGCATATTCCGGGTTACAAATTTTGCGGTCCAGGTACAAAACTAATCAAACGGTTAGCTCGGGGAGACAAGGAAATAAACAAGTTAGAGGAAGCTTGTAAGGAGTACGATATTGCATACTCTAAAGAAAAGGATCTATCTAAACGCCATCAAGCAGATTTGAAGTTAGCTCAGTTAGCTACAGAAAGGCTAAATTCTGGTGACTCGTCTTTAGGTGAAAAAGTAGCAGCATTTGGAGTAGCTACCGCAATGAAAGCTAAAGTAAAACTTGGTATGGGTGCCTGTGCATCACTGAGAACAAAAAATATCAATAAAATAAGAAAACTGATAAAGAAACGTAAAATAAGAAGTACGCTAGGTATTAAAAGTATTATCAAACAAGCACGTACAGCTTTAAAAAAGGCTAAAGGATCTAATATTATGAATGCAATCAACATAGCAATTAAGGCAGCCAATACAGCAAAACAAAAGAAGCATATTAAATCAGCTCGTATTATATCAATTCCTAAAACAGGAGGTTTTCTACCACTAATACCAATTTTTGCAGGCCTAAGCGCTCTTGGTACTCTTACTGGAGGTGCAGCTGCTGTTGCAAAAGCAGTTTCAGATACTAAAATAGCTAAGGAACAACTAGCGGAAAAACAACGTCATAACAAGGCAATGGAGGACATTGCAGTCGGAAACGGCATGTACATCAAACCTTATATAAAAGGTTTTGGTCTTTTTTTAGCCCCTACAAAACCTCAAAGGAACGCAACTTGATTTTACCTAATCGAGCACTAAGAATGTAGAATTAATAGAGTTCGTTAAGCAATTAGAAGTACCATATTTCCGTGGAGTGTTCATGAGAAACAATCTTCCCAAGAAAGTTAATTTAAAAGAATGTGGTATAATTAATTTAGATGGAATAGAAGGTTTAGGCACGCATTGGACCTCTTACAAAAAGTACGGTAGTAGCGCTATTTACTATGACAGCTACGGAAACCTGCGACCGCCAACAGAGTTGATAAGTTATTTGAATAGCGGGGGTAAATGTAAAATTCTTTATAACATTAACCAAGAACAATCGTACGGTACTGTGTTTTGCGGTCATTTATGCTTACAATTTCTAAGTAGTGCATAGAACTGCGTACGAAGTTGTTATGTCGTACACTTTTACTCTAAGGGGAAACACTTCAGTTTTAACAAGCAATTTTAATCCGCCTATAAACTTGGATAATGATTCGGAGTACGTATTAGGATTAACAAATTTTGAGTCTTATAACACAATTCCAAACATAGAAAAAGGAATAAATAATAAATTTGATTATGGATCTAACGGAGAATTCATAAAAATACCTGAACGTGCTTATGAGTTTAGAGAAATTAATAAATATCTTCAAAAAGCTTTAGGTGATAAAAGATGGCGTGGTCGTATGGAACAATCACGAAGCGCTAGAAAGACGCCAGTGTATATAGAAATTACAGCTGACAATAATACACTTAAATGTAGTATTAAATGTAGTCTAGATGTGGATTTTACCAAAAAAAATTCAATTGGTTCTCTACTTGGTTTCAATCCGCGAAAATTGCTAGCATTTGTCACGCATCAAGCAGACTACGCGATCAACATTTGTAAAGTGAATGCAGTTTTAATCGATTGTAATATTGCAAGTGGATCCTATTTAAACAGTAAACCAGCCCATGTAATACACGAGTTTTTTCTCAAGTACCTGCAGGTTTTAAAATTGTCGAGTGCCCACCTACGATTATATATCTACCAATCAGGTCACGTATAATAAATGAAATAATAGTTAAAGTGTTAGATCAAGATGGAAATTTAGTTAATTTCAGAGGAGAACTGATAACTGTAAGGTTGCATTTAAAAAAAATCTGCAATAGCCATGTGTATTAAGTATAATGCACGCAACATGTCAAGAATTGCTATAAATGCTGGAAATTTCAAAGCAATCGACACTCGATTGATTGTTTCAAGACCGCTAACAACACAAAACCGGCAGTTTCTACAATCGTTAGTACTGTATTTATTTAATTAAAAAGTAGAATGAATAGTGAAAAACTGAACGTGCGTGAAAAAGTTTACTTCGACAATGCAATTGTTAATATTGAAAAACATACTCATCAACCTTATGCTAACACATCTTTAAACAATAATGATGAAATTTGAATCCCTATACAACAACAAGATGTATACACCTTACCATCGAAGAGCATGCTGTACATAGAAGGCAAATTAATTAGAACAGATGGAACGCCGTCTCAGACAGCAAAGTTTGTAAATAATGGAATTTTGCTGTTTTTTGATGAAATTAGATATGAGATTGGTGGTATCATTGTAGATCGTGTTCGGAATCCTGGATTAACGTCTATAATGAAGGGATATGTTTCATATAATAGCAATCAAAGTAAACATTTACAAAACGCTGGGTGGTTTCCTATGGATGATTCGCAAATAGTTGATGCCAATGGGAATTTTAATGTTGCGATAAACCTTTCAATGGTTCTCGGATTATGCGAAGATTTTAAAAATTATTTTAAACCTCCGTCATGAGTTAGTTTTACTACGTTTTAGTTTTGATACTAATGTTATAATTAATCCTACACCCGATGAGGAAATAAAAGTTGTTTTAAACAAAGTTTTATGGAAAATGCCACATGTAGTCGTTGATGATACTCAACGAATTAATTTAATAGAATGCGTTGCACAAAATCAGGATTTGCATATTCCGTTTAGAGGATGGGAGTTGCATGAATATCAACTTCTACAAAAACGCAACGTCATACATGGAACATTAAATCAACAACACAATTAGAAAAACCAAGATTTGTGATTGTTGGTTTCCAAACCAACCGAAAAAATAGATACATGAGCAACTACAGTCGTTTTGATCATTGC
Organism: Platerodrilus igneus; assembly: GCA_036346225.1. Taxonomy (NCBI): domain Eukaryota; kingdom Metazoa; phylum Arthropoda; class Insecta; order Coleoptera; family Lycidae; genus Platerodrilus; species Platerodrilus igneus. The sequence continues at coordinate 3,232,674 of JARFIW010001040.1, read as the reverse complement.
TATTTAACCAACATGAAACTATATTTAAATTCAGAAATTTTCCCGTACGATAACTTAAATTTGAGGTTCGAGAATAAACAGACTGCGTTGTTATATGAGATGTATGCTCAGTTTCAGCAATCATACTACGAAAAGGAAAATGAACCACTTTTTAATCCTGAAGATTTACGAAGTATTGCACCATTAGTAGTCATAGATTGTTCTAGACAAAACGAAGCGTTAAAATCTGGTACTGTCGATATTAGATTAGAATTTGAAACTAGCAGAAACGTTTTGCCAAATACATCTTGTCATTGCCTTATGCTTCATGATAAGATAGTCAAATACAATCCACTCTCAAACAGCATAAGAATATTATAATTACTTTATTATTATTATTACTGTACCTTTACAAATTATGAAAAAACAATAAATCATTTAGCAATCACAGTCTATTTATTAATATTTTTACATGTTTTTACAATATCTTTTACATGTTTGAATTATTAAGTAATTTAGTAAACTGCAATAAACATTGACAATTTTAAATAAAAGTTTTGTTATACATTTCTCAAATAAACTAACTGGTATGTTATTAACAAACTGGATTTTTTCAAACAGAACGGTTACTACTACTACTATTTTTCTCTACAATACATTTATACTAATATATAGTTCAAACTCGGGCAGATTGAAAGGTATCCTATTTTTAGATACATCCAAAAACGAAAAACGGCGTACTTGTGCAGGTATAAACATAACACTGAAGTTTTATAACTAAAAAATATTATATGTTAATCTAGATAAAATAAATTGCATTCTTTATTTGAGCCAGTGGTTGAAGCTTTACAAGTCATTTCTGTGTGTATAGTTATACCCCCAAGGTTTAGTATCAGTGGTTGAAGTACTCAGAATTCTTTTATCATCACTTGGATTAAGAACAATTTTGTTTTGTTTAATAGTACAGACATCATGTTTGACTGATCTAATTAAACATTGCTGTTTCTGTACAGTCTGTTTATAAAACAAAGCATTCTTATAATCGTCAAAAGAAATTTGCTTAATACTTGCTAAGGAAGATCCCTTTGACTTTTTTATTATCCTATCCTGAACTCTGTAAGTGTACATTTTAGATCTAAGCCCTACAAACTCTAGCATGATATCACCATTGTTTTCATCTTTCATAATACCAGGAACTTTTTTATTTGATAATGGAATATGATATTTGTTATGAGGATCGTAATCGGAAGTATCAAATCTATGAATATCTTGTTTGATATAAGAGTAAATATCTTCAACGCTAAACTCGTATATCAAACTATCCGTATCTGTATACAGTAACTTTGCTTTGTTAGCAAATTGCGATTTTATATAACTATAGTGAAATTCATATAAATAGGTTTTTGAAATATCTAGAATAGAGAAACCTACATAAATGGGTTTGTTTAAATAAATCTCTAATTTATTCATTTCTGTTAAGACCAGATCTTTGTCTAACACAGTGCAACTATGAAAATTAGGCTTCGCTATGTAACTACGAGCTTCGGTCACTAATTTCACATCTTTCCTTTTCCGTACGTTTTCCATCATCTTTCCATAAACCGAATTTATCATATTTTTATAAAAGCATATATCGAAACTGTTTTTTGACTGTTGGCTTAATTTGGTATTCAAATCAATGTATTCTTTTAACCAAGGAGCTTGTTTAAACCGAAGAACCTTATGAATCTTTTTCAGTTCTAAACCGTAGCTTAAATACATTTTTAAATTTTTGTAGTGAATAATATAGTTGAGTTTTGGATATAAAGTTGTAAGTAATTTCTTTAAGTTTGATTTATTAGAAGTTAATGGTGGTATCATATGTTCAGGCGCCAAAGGTAAGACACTGTGAATTTCATGTAAAGATACTGGATAGTGTAAATCGCATTCAAAAATATATCCTACATCAGAATCATCAGGAATATTAAGTATGTCTAAACGTACTATATCTGGACTGGTACCATCTAAAATTCAAATTCTCCATATGGAAGATATTCAGACATTGCAGCCCCATATAAATTATTAACATCAAAATACATTAAATATTTAGAATCGAAATTTGGATCATAATCTGCATTCATATATTTGTTATTTGCTTTAGCATATCTATTCGAACATTGAGAAACACCGCCACGAATTCCCGTTCTAAAAACATTATTTTTCAATATCAGTAAGCAACTCGAGTTTAACGTTCGTCGTTTTAACATTGCATCTAGAGCTAAACCAGGAGCCGTAAAGTAGTGAAGCGGATCTAACTTATACGTGAACATACAAGTTTTCTAAAGTTTTCAAATATATCAGTCAAGAGCAGTACATCTGTTTTTAAATATAGGTCTGAATAGTCCCCTAGTGTTTTTATATTAAATGTTTGCCAAACGTGTTTAGCATGATTGTAGTCTTCATCTGAGATTTCTTCATTGCGCAAACGATTAAAGAATGCTGTTTTACAGGGTAAATCGGTTTCATTGAGCCTATCTCAAGAGTTAATCATAGGGAAATATACCTTTACGCGTAAGTAACTGAAACTCATTATCGGTGTTACAATTTTCCCTGGTGATGGATTTTTTATTATCATCTAAGTATGAAGCTAATTTTTCGATGCTAGATGCCATAAACCTGAATGAATCGATAAATCCAAAACTAACTTTCGTACCATTTACATATTTTGTAAAAGATATGTATTTTTCCTTATTTATTGGTAGAATTCTTACCAAACCTGAAAACCCTAACGCAATTTTTTTAATAATGAAATGCGAATCGTAGCCTGATAAGTTATGAAAAACTACCGGTATCATATAAAAATTATGATAATTGATGTTGCAATCTTGATGAGCCGCTCCTCGAAATTCACCTGTAAAGTGGCAGTGATCGCAAACTCTAATATCATCTATACTAAAAGGTTTATTGCAAATGTGACAGTGAAGGGCAAATGTAATGCTGACTTTTGTTCTTCTGTTAAAAGATTCATAGGTTTTGGGTTACAGAAAATTTTATTAGTCGTTTCTGAAATCAGTTTCAATTGAGCAACAAACCATTCTATACAATCCTTTCCGCGATACAATTGAAATTTGGAATATTTATTATCATACGAGCATTTCAAATAGTACGCTACACTAAAGGGTATATGCCTTTGGTAAGAGACTGTGTTTAGTATTACCTCCGACTCATTGCATGGTTCTAATATACATTCGAGATCTGCATAAACTACAAATGATACTTTTTCTTGATAGTGGAAATGTTTAAATGTTAGATACTTTTCAGATTCTTTGGGTAATCTTATTGAGCAAGTATTCTGTTTTTCGCAATAATTCGAATGACGCTTAAGTAATGCTGCTGTACTAAAATTATTTAAACTTCTATAACAAAAAAATTTTCTATGGTGATGTGAAGACAACTGTTTTGCAAATAATTTTGACATATCCTTAATCCAAGTAAAATGAAAGTGATTTTCATTAGCATTTGTCGGACGAGAATATTGTAAGGAATCATTATTTAAAACTAACAGATTAATAGGTTCAATTTTTTTAAAATTTTCACTTAAACCAAATGGCAGTATTTTAGTATTTTCTATACAATATAGGTTAATTGCGAGATTGTTAAGTTTCTCAATTTTTTTTATGTCTTTTAATGTGATTGGAAACTGAATTGAATTGTAGCGTAATACTGAATCAAAATGTGGATAGCTAGATATTCTCTGACTATTTTGTTTAGCAGGATATAAAGCGGAAACCAAGCTCCAAAGAATGCAATATTGGTCGTTATTTATTACATTTACCACAGCTTTTTTTTTTTTATAAAGTCCGGAACCGGTATAAACGTTGAACACTCTCCTTTAAGCGGATCATGATTGTTTATATTTACCTTCAAGTGTAAAACTTCTTGGATTGCCCAACCAGAATCCTTCTCGCAAAATTCTTCTAATCGCTTCGAAATCTTGTTCAATACGTTCTCCTTATACCACAGCTTGAGATTGGTATTTATATCGATGTGACTATTTGCAGTAGGAAACGTTTTCAAATCTATTTCGCCAGTTGTAGGCTTAACAAAGTTAGCGTCAAATATTACATTAACTTTCAACATTGACTTTTTTAAGCAAGCAACAATCTTGCGTTTAAAACTAGCGAACGCCTTGTCTAAGAACACTAGAGGATCTCTACAACTTAAATTGGTAATAAGTCCCGTAATTATTCGACTTCCAAAACATGATTGTACATCATGCCAAATCAAATTTTTTCGAATATGACCTCTAGAAAGCGTTGCATCAATACCTTTACCTTTATATTCCAAAGAGCGTTTCAAGTGTCTCAATCGTACAAGGTAGCTTTTAAGATGTGCCAAATTAGATTCCAGCCTACTAGGATTTTCTTGTCGATTGTCTTCGTATACCTTATTTCTAATAGCAAGCTTCAATATACTAATATTTGCTTTGATAATTAAAATGTGTTTCGTTATTTCATTCACTGACTTGATTAGACTCACGCATTTTACAGTTAATTTCAAAATAGCACTACTAATTTCTGATACGGTTTCAGAATTTATGATTATATACAAAATCAAATACACTACTTTATACGTATAGCTCTATTACTATTTATACAAAAATATAATCTGACGTAAGCAAAACAACTGTAAAAGAATTAGCATACAACATCATTTTCATTCAGCTGCGTTAACGACAAAAATTTCTTGTTTGCAGTATAGTAATAAAATGTTTTATACGACCTTTGATTTATGATGTGTGCACAGAAAATACACTATCATTACAGTGCTATTTTATGGTTACATATTAAAATTTTTAAATAAAAAAACAAAGCAAATTTGAAAAAAAAAGTCTCAGATTAAACCGTTGATGTGGTTTAATAATTACACGCACTCATGGTTTTTTAAAAAAACCCAGTATTAAAAAAACATTCTGCAGTTTTATCATATAACAGTGCCTTTAGAGAATTTCTTATTCGACATTAATCGTGCGTTTACTACAAAACATTTCTTGTTTACAGTATAGTAATAAAAACGTTTTACACGACCTTTGATTTAATGGTGTGGTACAGAAAATACACTATCATTACAGCGCTATTTTTTATGGATACATATGAAATCTTTAAATAAAAAAACAAAGCAAATTTGAAAAAAAATGTCTCAGATTAAACCATTGATGTGGTTTAATAATTTTACACGCATTCATGGTTTTTAAAAAACCCAGTATTAAAAAAACATTCTGCAGTTTTATCGTATAACAGTACCTTTAAAGAATTTCTTATTCGACATAAATCGTATAAACACACAAATTACCTATATATGCATATAAATTGTGTCAGCGGTAATCTAAAACTTATACTATATATATATTACTAGTTTAAGGATCATTTTTTGCATTTGCATTATTTTAAACGAAATTAATCAAAAGAAAAATATAATAATTTACACGCACTCAAGGTTTTTTTAAAACCCGATATTAAGAAAAACATTTTCCAGTACGTTGATGGAATTACAGAATTTTTCTTATTCAGCAATGATTCGCGTAACATACACACAAATTACTATATACCTATATATATGCATATAAAGTCAATTTTTTGTTAATTTTTTATGGAAAATAAAATTATGCTAGCAGTAATATAAAACGAAATTAATCTAATTTAGGTTTTATTATGCGCCTTCATTGCAATTTCTTTTTCAGGCAATGAATGTAATTCATTATTTCTGCTGAGCAGTACCTTTAAAAAATTTCTGATTCGGCATAAAATCGCGTAAACACACAATTACCTATATATGCATATAAATTATGTCAGCGGTAATATAAAACGAAATTAATCTAATTTAGGTTTTTTTATTATGTGCCTTCATTGCAATTTCTTTTTCAGACAAATGAATCTAATTCATTATTTCTGCTGAGGTATAATTATACTCGCTTACATACTGTTTTGTTCATTAGAATAGATCACAGAGCTGAATTTTTTAAGAAAACGATGCAAATTTTTAATTTTTTCTAACAGATCAGTTTATTATTTAATATAAATACTACACTTAGATTTACCAACAGTATTCAATCAGATCTCTTGTATAATTATTAGTTGCTATTACTAGCAACTTTTAAAAATGAGTAGCTTATCATCAATCAAAAATTGTAATAGTACCAACGTAAAAGTTCTAGAGCAATTTATATTACATTCTGACGACGACTTGATTAAAGAAGTTTTTTTTTGGTTCTTCTTCGCCACAACTCGACACTGCTGCTATTTTTGATAGTGACGTAATAGATATATCACGGTAAGTGCTTTTTCACATTTATACATGTGTTTTAAAACGCTACTAATTTATAAGTTACGTTAGATCAAAAAACCATTCTGGAAATTCTGAGGCTATCATCGGATCGTTAACACACTCTGATCCTCTCAGAAACATCAGGTAGTATACAAAAGAAAAGGTGAACCTACAATAATCTTTTATGTTATGCTCGCAGATCAGGCAAAAACATGTTGGATATGAAAAAGTTATGTACAGAAACTAATATGACTGTTTGCTGTGAAGATGACAAATTCTACGAAGATGATACAGTAGAGTTGCTTAACGCATTTAAAAAGCGTGGAGAGAAGCTACTGCGCCGTATAGATTTGGAGTTAGAAATAATAAAGCAAAAAAGAGAGGAACTAACAGCGAGGGAGCAGCAGATACTTCAAGAACGGGAGTTAATAAATACTTTTTCATTTATAAATAGTTAGATCAAAATATTCAACAATTTGTAAAATAAAAAAAAAAGTATTTTATAAAAGTTTCTCTTTTGAAACAAGACTTTCTCTAAACAAGGTAGTAAACTCAAAGTAAAACGCACATAAATCAGAACTCACTTTAATTTAATACATCATTCTTTATACAATCGACTTAGATGTGTTATAATAATTTAAACAGTAAAGAACAAGATGTATATTATTATAATAATAAACTAATTTCTTAGATTAGTGACATATTCTTCTGAAAATTCTATGTTGACAGTTAGACCGATCGATCCCTTACTAGTCATGTATACGTGTTTGTTCGAGCCAATACCTTCATTTAATTGTTACACTCCATGTGCTTGAAGGTATTCAAAATATCTCAATGGCAATATACTCTTGAACTCTTCTGTTTCCACTAATACTCTTTCTTCATATTTTGTCTTGATTGTTTCCACTTTTAAAACTTTAAACCTTTTATTCACTACAAGATCTTTTGAATTTACATAAGGTTTGCGATATGTGGTTTTATTAAGAGTATTAAAATCCATATTGCTCTTCTTTGACTAATTAAATTAATATTAGGAGCAATCTCCTTATATAGCAGATTACCACCATCTGCGTACTTTGCCAACCCACTTTTCAACCTATCACAAGAGTGAACACATTTTGAATTGAAACCGGCCCATGTGTATTTGCAGCCTCTAAGCATAAATCAGAATCCACTTTAATTAAACACAATTGACTTGAATGCGATATTTTGCATCTGTCATACTGTCTCGCTAGAAAACCAAATTCAAAACATCTACACACATTTTCTCTGCACTTACATTTTTCAACATACGTGTGTTTTGAAATATGTTCCATTGAAAGTAATATAAAGCCGATCCTAATCCAAAACGTGCCCACAAGTATTTTACATTGAAAGTATATAAGAATTCATGTTTTCACAACTATTTTACATTGAAATTATATAGGGCCGATCCTAATTCAAAACGGTGCAAGTGTATTTTACACATGGAAAATACGTCTGTCGCGTTTTGAATTAGGACCGGCCCTATCTACCTACTGAGCTGAGTTAGTTCTCACCTGATCACCAAAGTTAAGCAACGTTGGCCGCTGTCAGTATTTGGATGGGTGAAAGTTTAGGAATATGGTGTAATGATGTCTTTTTTTATGCTGAAACAACGATGTTTTTCTTGACTTTGTGGTTGCTATTAATGCTTCACAACTCCAACTTTATATGTAACTGCTACTGCGCTCTCTTGTCGGGTATTGGAAGTTTCGAGGTGTCATAGGACAATTTCACGACTTTCGACACAGCACCCGGCAGCCCTTCACGATACGTAGTCATTAAGATATCTGATTCGTGTATGACATAAAGGAACGAAAGTGACAGCCGTGTGTGCCGATTGGAGATTGCACGGTTCGTAGGAGGGGTTGCTTACTATAATGTAATGATTATACGACTATTTCCTCGCTTTTCGTTCCACTTCTCGGCCGTCGTTTATTAAATTTTCGAGTAATTTTAAGAAAACGCGAAGTTTGAATATTTGTTAGGTGCATTCGCATTCGCACTTTACTTAAATGAATTATTTTAGCTCAGTTAGTTTTCGTCTGATCACCAAAGTTAAGCAACGTTGGGCGCGGTCAGTACTTGGATGGGTGACCGTTTGGAACACGCGGTGATGACGTCTTTTTCTACGCTGAAACAACGATGTTTTTCTTGACTTTGTGATTGTTATTAATGCTTCACAACTCCAACTTTATATGGAACTGCTATTGCGCTCGCTTGTCGGGTATTGGAAGTTTCGAGGTGTCATAGGACAATTTCACGACTTTCGACACAGCACCCGGCAGCCATTCAAGATACGTAGTCATTAAAATAACCGATTCGTGTATGACATAAAGGGGCGAAAGTGACAGCCGTGTGTGCCAATTGGAGATTGCAAGATTCGTAGGAGGGGCTGCTTACTATAATGTAATGACTATACGACTATTTTCTCGATTTTCGGTCCACTTATCGGCCGTCGCTTATTAAATTTTCGAGTAATTTTAAGAAAACGCGGAGCTTGTATATTTGTTAGGTGTATTCGCATTCGCACTTTTTTTAAATGAATTATTTGAGCTGAGTTAGTTCTCGTCTGATCACCAAAGATAAGCAACGTTGGGCGCGGTTTGGAATTGGAAGGGTGACCGTTTAGGAACTCGGGGTGATGATGTCATTTTTTACGCTGAAACAACGATGTTTTCTTGACTTTGTGATTGTCATTAATGCTTTACAACTCCAACTTTATATGGAACTGCTACTGCGCTTTCTTGTCGGGTATTGGGGGTTTCGAGGTGTCGTAGGACAATTTCACGACTTTCGACACAGCACCTGGCAGCCCTTTAAGATACGTAGTCATTAAAATATCCGATTCGTGTATGACATAAAAGAGCGAAAGTGACAGCCGTGTGTGCCAATTGGAGATTGCACGGTTCGTAGGAGGGGTTGCTTACTATAACGTAATGACTATACAACTATTTCCTCGATTTTCGGTCCACTTCTCGGCCGTCGTTTATTAAATTTTCGAGTAATTTTAAGAAAACGCGGAGCCTGAATATTTGTTAGTTGCATTCGCATTCGCACTTTACTTAAATGAATTATTTGAGCTGAGTTAGTTCTCGTCTGATCACCAAAGTTAAGCAACGTTGGGCGCGGTCAGTACTTGGATTTGTGACCGTTTAGGAACACGGGGTCATGATGTCTTTTTTACGCTGAAACAACGATGTTTTTCTTGACTTTGTGATTGTTAATAATGCTTCACAACTCCAACTTTATATGGAACTGCTACTGCGCTTTCATGTCGGGTATTGGAAGTTTCGAGGTGTCATAGGACAATTTCACGACTTTCGACACAGCACCCGGCAGCCCTTCACGATACGTAGTCATTAAAATATCCGATTCGTGTATGACATAAAGGGCGAAAGTGACAGCCGTGTGTGGTGATTGGAGATTGCATGGTTCGTAGGAGGGGTTGCTTACTATAGTGTAATGACTATACGACTATTTCCTCACTTTTCGGTCCACTTGTCGGCCGTCGTTTATTAAATTTTCGAGTAATTTTAAGAAAACGGGGAGTTTGAATATTTGTTAGTTGCATTCGCATTCGCACTTTACTTAAATGAATTATTTGAGCTGAGTTAGTTCTCGTCTGATCACCAAAGTTAAGCAACATTGGGCGCGGTCGGTACTTGAATGGGTGACCGTATAGGAATACGGGGTGATGATGTCAATTTTTACGCTGAAAGAACGATGTTTTCTTGACTTTGTGATTGTTATTAATACTTCACAACTCCAACTTTATATGGAACTGCTACTGCGCTTTCTTGTCGGGTATTGGGGGTTTCGAGGTGTCCTAGGACAATTTCACGACATTTGACACAGCACACGGCAGCGATTCACGATACGTAGTAATTAAAATATCCGATTCGTGTATGACATAAAAGGGCGAAAGCGACAGCCGTGTGTGCCGATTGGAGATTGCATGGTTCGTATGAGGGGTTGCTTACTATAATGTAATGACTCTACGACTATTTCCTTGCTTTTCGTCCACTGCTCGGCCGTCGTTTATTAAATTTTCGAGTAATTTTAAGAAAACGGGGAGTTTGAATATTTGTTAGTTGCACTCGCATTCGCACTTTACTTAAATGAGTTATTTGAGCAGAGTTAGTTTTCGTCTGATCACCAAAGTTAAGCAACATTTGGCGCGGTCAGTACTTGGATGGGTGACCGTTTAGGAACACGGGGTGATGATGTCTTTTTTTACGCTGAAACAACGTTGTTATTTTTGTCTTTGTGATTGCTATTAATGCTTCACAACTCTAACTTTATATGGAACTGCTAATGCGCGTTTTTCTTGGGTACTGGGGGTTTCCAGGTGTCCTAAGACAATTTCACGACTTTCGACACGGTACCCGGCAATGCTTTACGATACGTAGTCATTAAATATCCGATTCGTGTTTGACATAAAGGGGCAAAAGTGACAGCCGTGTGTGCCGTTTGGAGAGTGCACGGTTTGTAGGAGGGGTTGCTTACTATAATGTAATGATTATACGACTATTTCCTCGCTTTTCGGTCCACTTCTCGGCCGTCGTTTGTTAAATTTTCGAGTAATTTTTAGAAAACGGGGAGTTTGAATATGTTTTAGGTGCATTCGCATTCGCCCTTTATTTAAATGAATTGTTTGAGTTGAGTTAGTTCTCGTCTGATCACCAAAGTTAAGCTTTCGACACAGCACCCGGCAACCCTTTACGATACGTCGTCATTTAAATATCCGATTCGCGTATGACATAAAGGGGCGAAAGTGACATCCGTGTGTGTGTCTATTGAAGATCGCACGCTTACAGGGTTAAGCACTATCTTGCTCTGGTCATAACGTTTGTGGGTGTACATTTTTTCTTCTTTATATTAGCCTACATAAACATATTACAGTTGCAGAGCTGTGTAGCACATCTTGACATAGAAGCATTTTAATTTTTTAACTATTCCATACACGAGTTAAAGGCAAATGTTGTCGGTGCTGCGTGTGTTTTTCCTTGGCATAAATTTTATATATTATACTTGTTGATGGTTGCCAGACGCCGACACAAAAGGATAGTGCATCGCTGGTAGCTGAAATTGCATTTGTAGAAGAGTGTGCTTGCTATAATGTAATGACCATACGACTATTTCCTCGCTTTTCGGTCCACTTCTCGCCCTTCGTTTGATAAATTGTCGAGTAATTTTAAGAAAATGGGGAGTTTGAATATTTGTTAGGTGCATTTGCACCTCCACACTACTTAAATGAAATATTTGAGTTGAGTTAGTTCTCGTCCGAACACCAAAGCTAAGCTACGTTGGGAGCGGTCAGTACTTGGGTGGGTGACCGTTTTGGAAACACGGGGGGATGATGTCTTTTTTAACGCTGAAACATCGTGTTTTTTCTTGACTTTGTGATTTTTATTAATACTTCACAACTCCTATTTTATATTGAACTGCTACTGCTCTCTTTTTTCGGCTATTGGGAGATTCGAGGTGTCGCAGGACAAATTCACGGCATTCGAAACAGCATCCGGCAAACCTTTACGATACGTCGTCATTTATATATCGGATTCGCGTATGACATAAAGGGGCGAAATTGACATCCGTGTGTGTGACTATTGAAGATCGCACGCCTACAGGGTTAAGCACTATCTTGCTCTGGTCATAACGTGGGTGGGTGTACATTTTTTCTTCTTTAGATTAGACTACATAAACAAATAACAGCTGCAGAGCCGTGTAGCATATCTTGACATAGAAGCATTTAATTTTTTAACAATTCCATACACGAGTTAAAGGCAAGTGTTGTCGGTGCTGCGTGTGCTTTTTCCTTGGCATACATTTTATATATTATACTTGTTGATAGTTTCCAGACGCCGACACAAAAGGATAGTGCATCGCTGGTAGCTGAAATTGCATTCGTAGAAGAGTGTGCTTGCTATAATGTAATGACTATACGACTATTTCCTCGCTTTTCGGTCTACTTCTCGGCCTTCGTTTGTTAAATTGTCGAGTAATTTTAAGAAAACGTGGAATTTGAATATTTGTTAGGTGCATTCGCATTTGCACTTTACTTAAATGAATTATTTGAGTTGAGTTAGTTCTCGTTCGATCACCAAAGTTAAGCAACGTTGGGCGTTTAGGAACAAGGGGGGATGATGTCTTTTTTTACGCTGAAATATAGTGTTTTTTCTTGACTTTGTGATTTTTATTAATACTACACAGCTTCTACTTTATATGGAACTGCTACTGCTCTCTTTTTTCAGCTATTGGGAGCTTCGAGGGATCGCAGGACAAATTCACGGCTTTCGACACACCACCCGGCAACCCTTTACGATACGTCGTCATTTAAATATCCGATTCGCGTATGACATAAAGGGGTGAAAGTGACAGCCGTGTGTGTGTCTAGTAGAGATCGCACGTTTCCAGGGTTAAGCACTATCTTGTTCTGGTCATAACGTGTGTGGGTGTACATTTTTTCTTCTTTATATTAGCCTACATAAACATATAACAGTTGCAGAGCCGTGTAGCACATCTTGACATAGAAGCATATAATTTTTTAACAATACCATACACGAGTTAAAGGCAAGTGTTGTCGGTGCTGCGTGTGCTTTTTCCTTGGCATACATTTTATATATTATACTTGTTGATGGTTACCAGGCGCCGACATAAAAGGATACTGCATCGCTGGTAGCTGATATTGCATTCGTAGAAGGGTGTGCTTGCTATAATGTAATGACTATACGACTATTTCCTCGCTTTTCGGTCTACTTCTCGGCCTTCGTTTGTTAAATTGTCGAGTAATTTTAAGAAAACGTGGAGTTTGAATATTTGTTAGGTGCATTCGCATCTGCACTTTACCTAAATGAATTATTTGAGTTAAGTTAGTTCTCGTCCGATCACCAAAGTTAAGCAACGTTGGGCGCGGTCAGTACTTGGGTGGGTGACCGTTTAGGAACACGGAGGGATGATGTCTTTTTTTACGCTGAAACATTTTGTTTTTTCTTGACTTTGTGATTTTTATTAATACTACACAACTCCTACTTTATATGAAACTGCTACTGCTCTCTTTTTTCGGTTACTGGGAGCTTCGAGGGGTCGCAGGACAAATTCACAGCTTTCGACACAGCACCCGGCAACTCTTTACGATACGTCGTCATTTAAATAACCGATTCGCGTATGACATAATGGGGCGAAAGTGACACCCGTGTGTGTGTCTAATGAAGATCGCACGCTTACAGGGTTAAGCACTATCTTGCTCTGGTCATAACGTGGGTGGGTGTACATTTTTTCTTCTTTATATTAGCCTACATAAACATATAACAGTTGCAGAGCCGTGTAGCACATCTTGACATAGAAGCATTGAATTTTTTAACAATTCCATAAACGAGTTAAAGGCAAGTGTTGTCGGTGCTGCGTGTGCTTTTTCCTTGGCATACATTTTATATATTATACTTGTTGATCGTTGCCAGACGCCGACAAAAAAAGGATACTGCATCGCTGGTAGCTGAAATTGCATTCGTAGAAGGGCGTGCTTGCTATAATGTAATGATTATACGACTATTTCCTCGCATTTCGGTCTACTTCTCGGCCTTCGTTTGTTAAATTGTCGAGTAATTTTAAGAAAACGTGGAGTCTGAATATTTGTTAGGTGCATTCGCATCTGACCTTTACTTAAATGAATTATTTGAGTTGAGTTAGTTCTCGTCCGATCACCAAGTTAACCAACGTTGGGCGCGGTCAGTACTTGGGTGGGTGACCGTTTAGGAACACGGGGGGATGATGTCTTTTTTTACGCTGAAACATTTTGTTTTTTCTTGACTTTGTGATTTTTATTAATACTACACAACTCCTACTTTATATGAAACTGCTACTGCTCTCTTTTTTCGGTTACTGGGAGCTTCGAGGGGTCGCAGGACAAATTCACAGCTTTCGACACAGCACCCGGCAACTCTTTACGATACGTCGTCATTTAAATAACCGATTCGCGTATGACATAATGGGGCGAAAGTGACACCCGTGTGTGTGTCTAATGAAGATCGCACGCTTACAGGGTTAAGCACTATCTTGCTCTGGTCATAACGTGGGTGGGTGTACATTTTTTCTTCTTTATATTAGCCTACATAAACATATAACAGTTGCAGAGCCGTGTAGCACATCTTGACATAGAAGCATTGAATTTTTTAACAATTCCATAAACGAGTTAAAGGCAAGTGTTGTCGGTGCTGCGTGTGCTTTTTCCTTGGCATACATTTTATATATTATACTTGTTGATCGTTGCCAGACGCCGACAAAAAAAGGATACTGCATCGCTGGTAGCTGAAATTGCATTCGTAGAAGGGCGTGCTTGCTATAATGTAATGATTATACGACTATTTCCTCGCATTTCGGTCTACTTCTCGGCCTTCGTTTGTTAAATTGTCGAGTAATTTTAAGAAAACGTGGAGTCTGAATATTTGTTAGGTGCATTCGCGTCTGACCTTTACTTAAATGAATTATTTGAGTTGAGTTAGTTCTCGTCCGATCACCAAGTTAACCAACGTTGGGCGCGGTCAGTACTTGGGTGGGTGACCGTTTAGGAACACGGGGGGATGATGTCTTTTTTTACGCTGAAACATTTTGTTTTTTCTTGACTTTGTGATTTTTATTAATACTACACAACTCCTACTTTATATGAAACTGCTACTGCTCTCTTTTTTCGGTTACTGGGAGCTTCGAGGGGTCGCAGGACAAATTCACAGCTTTCGACACAGCACCCGGCAACTCTTTACGATACGTCGTCATTTAAATATCCGATTCGCGTATGAAATAAAGGGGCGAAAGTGACATCCTAGTGTGTGTCTAGTGGAGATCGCACGTTTCCAGGGTTAAGCACTATCTTGCTCTGGTCACAACGTGTGTGGGTGTACATTTTTTCTTCTTTATATTAGCCTACATAAACATATAACAGTTGCAGAGGCGTGTAGCACATCTTGACATAGAAGCATTTAATTTTTTAACAATTCCATACACGAGTTAAGGACAAGTGTTGTCGGTGCTGCGTGTGCTTTTTCCTTGGCATAAATTTTATATAATATACTTGTTGATGGTTTTCAGACGCCGACACAAAAGGATAGTGCATCGCTGGTAGCTGAAATTGCATTCGTGGAAGAGTGTGCTTGCTATAATGTAATGAGTATACGACTATTTCTTCGCTTTTCGGTCTACTTCTCGGCCTTCGTTTGTTAAATTGTCGAGTAATTTTAAGAAAACGTGGAGTTTGAATATATGTTAGGTGCATTCGCATCTGCACTTTACTTAAATGAATTATTTGAGTTGAGTTAGTTCTCGTTCGATCACCAAAGTTAAGCAACGTTGGGCGCGGTCAGTACTTGGGTGGTGACCGTATAGGAACACGAGGGGATGATGTCTTTTTTTACGCTGAAACATAGTGTTTTTTCTTGACTTTGTAATTTTTATTAATACTACACAGCTCCTACTTTATATGGAACTGCTACTGCTCTCCTATTTCGGGTATTGGGAGGTTCAAGGGGTCACAGGACAAATTCACAGCTTTCGACACAGCATGCGGCAACCCTTTACGATACGTCGTCATTTAAATATCCGATTCGCGTATAACATAAAGGGGCGAAAGTGACATCCGTGTGTGTGACTATTGAAGATCGCACGCTTACAGGGTTAAGCACTATCTTGCTCTGGTCATAACGTGGGTGGGTGTACATTTTTTCTTCTTTATATTAGCCTACATAAACATATAACAGTTGCAGAGCCGTGTAGCACATCTTGACATAGAAGCATTTAATTTTTTAACAATTCCATAAACGAGTTAAAGGCAAGTGTTGTCGGTGCTGCGTGTGCTTTTTCCTTGGCATACATTTTATATATTATACTTGTTGATGGTTGCCAGACGCCGACAAAAAAAGGATACTGCATCGCTGGTAGCTGAAATTGCATTCGTAGAAGGGTGTGCATGTTATAATGTAATGACTATACGACTATTTCCTCGCTTTTCGGTCTACTTCTCGGCCTTCGTTTGTTAAATTGTCGAGTAATTTTAAGAAAACGTGGAATTTGAATATTTGTTAGGTGCATTCGCATCTGCACTTTAGTTATATGAATTATTTGAGTTGAGTTAGTTCTCGTCCGATCACCAAAGTTAAGCAACGTTGGGCGCGGTCAGTACTTGGGTGGGTGACCGTCTAGGAACACGGGGGGATGATGTCTTTTTTTACGCTGAAACATAGTGTTTCTTCTTGACTTTGTGATTTTTATTAATACTACACCACTCGCTACTGTACGCGCCATATCTGCCCCCGTTCGGGGTATTCCCTCTCTCCGCGCGAGCGGGTCGGAATGGTTCGCGCTGGTTAACAGGGAGTCGGTCGTCAAGCCTCGTGATAGCCACAACTAGTCAGAATAAGTCTGCTCTCTTCTCCTAATCCGGCATTTACCTCTTCCTTTACTGTCTCCCTCCTTTACTTTAACCCTTGGCCAAAAGCGGTAGTTTCAGTGTTTAGTGCCTCTCAAGTGCCCAAGAAACTTTCGGTAAGTGTTTTTATGCCTTTGTATGATTCTACTCCTATAAATTGTTCTCACCCTCAACCCTTAATAATTACAGTCCACGCTCTACCTCGGAACCCTTGCTTACGGCTTTTTGCACTCAAGGTGGTTCTATTTGTATCCCGTTACGGAAAACGGGTATTCGATAACAAAAGTTTTTGCTCCATCGACCGGATCTCGAACTACGTTTATATCGTTCTCTCTTTTTCG
The DNA here is from genome assembly GCA_036346225.1 of Platerodrilus igneus. Lineage (NCBI taxonomy): Eukaryota > Metazoa > Arthropoda > Insecta > Coleoptera > Lycidae > Platerodrilus > Platerodrilus igneus. Next base: position 3,215,610 of record JARFIW010001040.1, on the reverse strand, counting down.
CCTCATCGATTCAAAGGCATACAAACGTAGGTCTTTATTAATATACAAATTCGTAAATAATTTAGTACTTGATAATAGAAACGATTTGAAAGTGTTATCTGTACGTTTCAATTTGTTGTTAAATCGCACGTGCATACTTTCGAGTTCAAGTTCATTGCAATTAGATTATTGTTACCATATTCCAATATCAAGATCATTGCACTCCATTCAGAATTTGTTTGTTTACAAACAAACCGTCCTTTAATAAGTACGTTAGTTTACTTGACTATTGTTAATCTATTCATAAAGTCCCTAATTATGGCGGAAGGTGATATTTTAAAGAAAAAACTTGAAGACTATTTCGCGCGCTTAACCGAAATTGCCGATTATGTTCGTACCGCAACCCGTTTAGCTGCCGTAGAAGCGAGATATCTACGTATGCAAAGTATTGAACGACAACTAGATGTTGTCTACGATAAAATTTTAACCTATAATTCGGTTGTTGACTCAAAGTTCTTCGTTTGACAATTTGTTAGACGTTATTCGTACGCGGTATTTAGATATCAAACAAAATGCATCAAAATCGGTTGATGATACTTCAACTAATCCCTCTCAAGCTTCTGTAAGTTATTTAAAACCTCTAAGTATCACCCCCTTTGATGGATGTGTAGAAAACTGGCAAAATTTCATTTCGCTTTACAAGAGTCTGGTTCATGAAAACGACCAAATTCCGCTAATTCGTAAATATCACTATTTGCGTAGCTATCTTAAGGGTGAAGCTCTCGCCCTAATTTCGGATCTAGCCCTTGAGGCTGATTTGTACCAACAAGCTTTTGATAAGCTAGAAGAACGCTACAGCTCACCCCGTAGAATTACTAGCTATTATTTAAATAAAATATTACAATTTAAATCATCTGGATCTCTCTCAAACTTCATCAATATTCATTTAAACGCTGTTAACACATTGAAGGCGGCGGATAAAGTCGAAGATATGGCCGACTTTATACTATTTTCGTTGTGTTACCGTAATCTTGAGTTCAAAACGCAAAATGCTTTTGATCTAAAAGTAGGTTCCGAAGTTCCTACTTGTTCTCAGCTCTTCGATATTTTATCGTTGCAAAGCAAAACCTCTGAGCTTTATGACGATATGAAAAAAGATAAGGTTATTAAACCTAATGCGCATCCTCGTTTCAAATCCAACTTTAATCAGTCCCTCTTAATGAAAAGTTCGCAAAATGCCGCTAAGGCTAAAGTTGTCCGAGTTTCATGCCCGTGCTGTGGTGAAGCTCATAAAATTTATGGTTGTTCGACATTTCATGCACTTAATATTGCCGATCGTTATTCCACTATTAAAACTTTAAATTTGTGCTTTAAATGCTTTGGTAATCATACTCGAGGTTGCAATTCTGAAGGTAAATGTAAAGTTTGCCATTCCTCATATCACCATACTTTGTTGCATAAACCCCTACCCAACGAGGTGGTGCATAATTCGGAAAAATCGTATACTGCAACAGCACCCGAAATTGTTTCGGCTTGTAATGTTTCGAATTCTCATGAAAGTTATACTGTGCTGTTGGCAACAGCGCAGGCTCTTATTTTAGATATAAACCAGGATTTACAACCCGTAAGGTGAGTTTTTGATTCTGGATCTCAAATAAACGCAATTACGAGTACGTGTGTTCAACGTTTGGGTCTTCACCGTACTAGGGATTCCTGCCAAGTTAGTGGAATTTCAGACGCTTTAATAAAGTCCAAGGGGACTGTTTGTTGCACAGTCTATTCTAAATATTCTCAAAATAGAATTCAATTCAAGGCTTCAATATTTCCTAAAATAACAGGAGATATACCGGGTAGTTCATTGCCCATTTCGGTTTATAATAAATTTAAAAATATGCAAATGGCTGATAAAAGTTATAACCTTTTCTAATAATTTAAACTTAGTTTAAAGAGAATTTCCGATAATTAAAAAGGAGCCCACGGCTAGTTCGGATGGAAGGTGGCTCTATGTTGAGGAAATCTCGAAGGTATAGCGGCTAGTCGAACTATATGCTCTGGGTAGAGAATGAGCTGTGGGTCGGGGTGTAATTGCGACCACTAGTAATAAGAATAAGGCGCCACCGTATTTTTTATACTGGGAGACCTAATACAAGTCCCTTGTACAAGGCTAATGCGGAAACCTTTCTCCTATAACCGGTATATAATTTTTAAAGACCTCCTAATCTTTGAAGTATCTTACCTTATGGCTCGACTTTGACCTTAGCAATCCTCCATTGCACCTGTGAACAAATTAAACAAAGAAAAGCACTGTTTGTGCATTCAAACTCAAAAATAATTAAATACAATCAGAATCGACTTTCATTCCTCTTAAATAAAAGATAGTCTTTAGTCCGAAAATAAGAATCTATTCTTTTTGGTATCCAATAAAGTAATTTTCTACAAAAAATATGTCTTCCTTTATAAGTTAATTTAAATTAGAAAGAGTTAATTACAATGGTACTGAATATATCCGTACCAATTACTATTTGATGAGGTTTATATAACAAATTGACAAAGCATAAAATTGCTTATTTATAGAAAGAGTTAATTATGGTAGATCTAGCTTAATTTTACAGTAGATAATTACGGATAATTGTTCATAAAATATCAAATGTAGAAATTTAATTTCTAAAGGTTCAAAGTTATAAGAATTTACTTTATCTAATTAGTAGTGACATTTTCTGATGTTTCATTGAGTTAATAAAAGAATTATGTAGGAACAAATTACAGATTCATATCGTATAACAACGAAAAATATAATTGAGGTCTGTCCTTGACCTGTTCAAAGTTAACACAAGTCGGTTAAAGTAAAATTTATCTCGTTTCTACGTCGACAGTTCAAACAACATACGAACATAATTTTTTGTACATACCAGAACTCCAAATTGCACCTAAATACCTGCTTGAAAGCTGACGTATGTATTGACAACGGAATATTCCATTTTAAACAAATAGTTGTGCTGCATTCTGAAAAACACGTCACTTGGCCTCCATTATCTGCGTTTCAATTTACAGATGTTCCAGGAGTAATTCACACCACAAGAAAGCAAATGTTGTTTGTAATTAACTTGAATAAATTATATATGTGATTCCATATTATACAAGAATAGAATTGTTTTCATCAATTTCGCATGAATACCATTCAGAAAAGTTGCTTATATATAATTTACGTTGCAATATATTTTAAATTAAATTATTCCCAAAGTTACATGTTCCTAACGGTCCTTTAACAAAAACTTCATCGTTCTCCACGACTGGTTTCAACAAAAATGGACCATCAAAACAATTTTGAAGATGGCTTACACTTGCAATCTTCCATCGTGCATGCTTCCAACACCAAAAATCAATGAAGGACATCGCTCCTAAGAACAATTTTCGACCTGCTTTAACCCCAGCTGTGTTAGAAGTGCGGGCCGAGCTTGTCGCTGCCCGGTAACAGCGTTACCTTGCGGTTCCTGAGTAGAGGGGGCTTTAGGAAGGATACCAAACAAGAGCTTATATATTGTCACCGTAGAATTTAACTTTTAACATGAACTAAATACTAGTTCTTTATTGGACAATAGATGTTATTAAATTAAGTGGATTGGATAACATTATAATGTATTATATTATTTAATATTTAATAAAAGGATTGATTATACGGATATATATTAGGTGGAAAATAAAATTGCTACACTGCCTCTTTCTAAGAGAAAAAATTCTGGAATAAATGCGAAGAATTTTTTTTTGAATTTATTGTTACATATTCACAACTTATTATTATTAATTTTTACAAACTAAAACAAAAATTACCACTTAAGATACAACATAATTGAAAATGAGTGACGAGTAACTACGCGTACTATACGCCACAAGGGGACAAATTCGGGAAGTCTTAATCGGTAGGGTTTCATTTTTATTTAATACATATTCGGGGTTATTATATCACTCATTTATACTCGAAACTTAAGCAACAAAATATATAATACTGCCGTATTATGATTCTTTAATAAAAATATCAAATTATCATGACAAACATATTTTTACTTTATTAACCTTAATTTACATATTTACAAAAGAAGACAAGTAAAACGCCACCACGTCTTACTCCTCAAAAATCTCACTCACGCATGAATGAACAAAATAGAACATTGCTATCTCACGCAATATTCATACTAAACATAGAACATTGTCAGCTTACACAATATTCATACTAAACATAGAACATTGTCAGCTTACACAATATTCATACTAAACATAGAACATTGTCAGCTTACACAATATTCATATTAAACATAACTATCATAGTTACTAACAATATTGACCTCCTACCAATATCTAATATGGACTCAAACTACTTGATTCCCAATATAATTATCAAACACTTTAATCATAAATCCAAAAGAAAATAATAACCAAATATATACAACTTTATTTATCAAACACTTTAATCATAAGAATACCTATATATTCTTTTATAACCTTGAACTAGAGAATCATACGACAAATGAAATCATTTGACAAACGGAAACATTTAACTTTTTATCTTGACTCAAATGAATAACTTGCAACTAACAATATCAGCACAGTCTAGTATCAACCTTACTGCACTACAAAAATTCTTTTTATACTTCTTATCCAACGTCTAAATTTTAGACTACCAAACAGTATTCCAATACAATAATTAAATCCTTTACTAAAAGATAAAACAGAAATAATTCCTACTATCAACCATTAAATATATCAACAACACTAATTAATGTTCAGAACGTTCTCTTTTTCAATATCACCACTGAACTCTGAATAAGGTTTTAAGTCCTTAACATGCCATCTGCCTGCCCTTGAACCATTTTCATTAATCAATTCATAAATTAAATTCGAAACCTTCTTTTAACAATACTCAAAACATATTTTGGCGCAAGCTTAGCTGTGAACTTATCACTTGCTTTCGAAAGAACTTTATTTGACCTCCAAACTTTGTCACCTACTTCGAAAGAAATGTTACGTCTCCTTAAATTATATGAATTACTAGACTGCATGTAAGCTAAATGTAACCTTTTCTGTACGTCTATAAAAATATCAAATAGTCCTTGATGATCTGACACATACGAAGGTCTATCACTAGAAATAAAATCAATATCAACTGAGGGTTCCACATCAAGACCATAAAATCTTCCAGACACAGGAACATGTCTACCAAAAACTAAGAAATTTGGCGAATAACCAGTGGCATGATGTTTTGCAGAATTAATCGCATACTGAATTTGGGGTAACTCTATGTCCCAAGTATCATGTTCTTTAATATACGAACGTATAGCTGTTCCGACTGTTCTATTTATCCTCTCTACAAAATTACATTGGGAGAGTAAACTGCATTAAACCAAATTTTTGAACGTCATATTTTTACATACTGCCTTGAAATTTCTACCACTAAATTGTGAGCCATTGTCACAAATAATATATTTGGGAACGCCATAAACTAAAAACTTTTCCTCCAATACACGTTCTATTATATGCGCTTTTGCACTACGTAACGGAAACATTAACGTGAATTTTGAGAACCAATCACCAATAACTAATAACCATTTGTGTCCAACCTTGGACCGTGGAAATGGGCCCATAAGGTCTATAGCGATAATCTGAAAGGGAACTTCACTTCTTTTCCTTTCCCATTAAACCAAGGGGTCCTCTATTCGATGCCTTCTGTGCACCACACGTTAAACAATTTTACAAAATTTCAACACATCAATACGCATTTTGGCCAATAAAAACTCTCTTGTATGCGTGCCAATGTTTTAAAAAAACCAAAATGACCGGCCACTGAAGGGCCATGATTTATCCGAATAACCTCTTCCTTCTGTGATCTAGGGACTAAATATTTCCATTCCCTTACATTCGACGAGAGTGGTAAATTTGATGAAAGAAATTTAAATACATAATTATCTTCTACCTTCCATTGTGGGTAATCATCAGGTGAAGCTAAAATTTTTCTCGAAGAGACACATACCAGGGATCCACATTATCTAACTTGATCTCAACTAAATTATCAACATGACTCACGACTGGAACTGCGCGACTAAGACAATCTGGAACTACATTAAACTTCCCTTTTCGATGAACCAACTCAAAGTATGCTGTCGTAAACGGACAGCCCATCTAGCTAATTTTCCGGTTGGGTTTTGTATATTATTAAGCCATAACAGAGAAAAGTGATCTGTGATAACAGTAAAACGGGTACCTTCTACCCAAGGTCGAAATTTTCTATAGCGAAAATTACAGCGAGACATTCTTTCTCCGTGACTGAATAGTTTCGCTCAGTTCGGGTAAGTGATTTACTGGCATAAGAGATAACGTGCTCTACATCATCGATTTTTGAACTAAAACTGCTCCGAGTCCTGTATCACTAGCATCGCATTCGACAATAAATGGAACTGAATAGTCCGGTTGCGATAACAATGGAGCGGAAACTAAAGCCTGTTTAATCTGTACAAATGAGTTCTCAGCCTCAGATGTCCAAACAATAGATTGACCCTTTTTCTTCCTTTTACCAAATCACTGATCGGTGACACTAAAGATGAAAAGTTTTTATAAAACGACGATACCAACTACACATTCCTAAAAACGTTTGACCTCAGTAGTTGTCTTAGGTCTGGGGAAATTTACCATCGCAGAAACCTTTTCGGGGTCTGTACGAAGAGAGTTCGATCCAACAATATAACCAAGAAATTTTAACGATTTCTTAAAGAATTCACACTTTTCAAATTAATCGTAAGGTTTGCTTCCTTAAGACGTTCCTTCACCGTTTCTAATAACTTCAGATGTTCCTCAAAAGATGATGAACACAAAATAATGTCATCTAAATAACAAAAAACATGTGGCTCAAACTTCGGTCCAAAAATTGTATCAACCAAACGCTGTTGCGTCTGAGCAGCATTCTTTAATCCGAATGGCATGGTGACAAACCTATATTGTCCTCTCGAAATAACACTAAACGCTGTTTTATCCTTAGATGTTTCGGAAAGTGGGATTTGCCAAAAACTCTTTCTAAGGTCTAAACTAGAAATGTAATTTGCACCTCTAAGTAAATTTATAATCCTATCGATATTTGGCAATGGGTAGCTATCATGTTTAGTAATATCATTGAGCGCTCTTCCGTCAAAACAAAATCTGTACTCACTGTCTTGTTTTTAACCAACAGTACAGGGGATGACCATGGACTCTGACATTCTTCCACTACTCCCAATCTCAGCATCTCATCTAATTCTTTATCTAACATTCTGCTCATAAAGGGGACATGACATATGGTTTTTGCGAAATGGTTTTGCATCACCAGTATCAATATCTAAAACAATTTTATCGGTACGCCCTAGTCTCTCTTCACTGCTAATTTCATTGAAAGATTCTATTGCTATTCGTGCTTTTTCTTGTTGTGTTTCTAACAAATCATCCAAACTAAGTAATTGATTACTACAACTTAAGGGTACTGACGAATGACCAATATACGAAATACTATTGTTATCATAATCTTGAATGTGCCATGTATTGTTTTGAAATCTGCTATTAAACCAAAGGATTTTGCGAAATCGCTACCAAAAATAAATGTGTGAGGAAGAGATGGTACAACCAAAGCGTTAACAATACGATATTGTCTTCCAATTCTAATAGGTAAATCAACTGAACCAATAACTTCCTGAAGAGTACCATCAGCAGTGGAAACTATTCTCTTCTCAGTTTTAAAACCTTCAATTTTAATTCTTCAAGAACAGAAAACGCTAATGAACCAACAACGGTAGTAGTACAACCAGAGTCAAACAAACCTGTGACGTCTCTATCTAACAATTTTACCATAATGTACGGACGATTGTCCTGAGGTTTCTTAAAAATAACGCGTCAGCTTTTGGCTTGACGTTCCCTTGACAAAAATCTTTAACGATGCCTAGCCATTTTGACCAATCATCTATATCAAAAAAATTTTCCTGCTTACACAACATAACCGTAGCCTTTTGCATAAAAGCATGATGCCGGCCACTCTGCATCTGCCTACCTACTCGTTTTTTGAACACGACGGACAATTTATCGACTTAACTCCACTATATCCGCAGCTATAACAAAATATTTTACGAGGAATCTTACACCTCCAAAAAGTACGACCTTCATCCAAACAATTCCAACATGTAAGTTTATTTAATTTATATTTATTTACGGGGACCCTATTAGAAGGATTATTATTATTACTATTACTGTTGCCAAGAGATTGTATTTGAGGGGGAAATGATTGATTATAAAAACTACGACCAGTTCGCGCTGAAAAGTTTTTTACAGGAGCTGACCACTTATTTTCAACTTGAAATTTTGAATTTCCTAATGCTTTCGGAACATATTTTACTGGACTTTGTACTAATTTATGCTTGGATGCATAAGCTTCTTCCAATTTCTTACACAACTTTATTAATGTAGACATACTATCAATTTCCGTTAGAGCTAATTGACAAATAAAATCAGGTAATAGATTCTTTTTTACCATTCTAACTTTTGTACATTCCGCAGGTGATTGTGGTAACCTACTAAACAAGTTCTCCATATGAGCTATATAAATGACTACAGACTCTCCTTTTGTTGATGACGCGACCTAATCTTTTCCCAAATCTCGTCCTCTGAGTGTGATGGTAAGAAATCTTCCTTTAATCGAATAACTAATGAATTCCAGTTTGTTAAAGAATTTCGAACACAACGATACCATTCTAAACCGTTACCTGTAAACAATTCTACAGAAGCATTAAATAAATCTTCTTCAGATACTTTACGCGAGTGTGCCAACTCAGCTACTCTATCTAAAAATTGATGAACCTGTTTTGGATCTCCAGAAAATTTTACTGACCACGAACCAATTGGAATAGGGGGTACTAAATATGAAACAGTATGAATAGGAGCACTGACAACAGCTGGAATGGTTTCTCTCATAGAAAATTCACCATATGCGTTTACATTTTCATTCTTCTTAAGCTTTTCATGTAGCTCTGCCTCCATGGTAAGAATAGTTGCTAAAGATTCATTCTTAAATAAAGTTACTTCATCTGAATTATCTAAAGGGATTTTTATTCTCCTAATTCGACCATCAAGATGTATCAATCTCGACTGTATCCTCTTAAATATAGGGTCTGCTAATTCACCTTCAAATTCTAATAAAACATTTCTTACTGACTCTATCGAAGCCTCAATTTCATCTCGTTCATCTGAATAATCTACGACATATGAGGAAGGATCAATTAAACGACCAGGTAATGTTGTTTCTTTGGCTAATAATCGGCCTAACATTTTCCTCTTATCCTGCATCGGTCTGCTGCTAACAACTCCACGAATTCTCAATTCATAATCCAACTCATCTTTATGCAAATAAACTACTTGATACGTCTCAGCCATCATGGGATAGACTAACTAACTAATTACAAATTAAACTCAATTAAACAACAACATCAATAGTCTAAACCAATCTGAGGGTAAATGAGTTACGAATCACAAGTGTAAACAACCAAAGTCAATCGAAGCCTATACTTTATGTGTTTATACAATTGGTACAGCATTCGAGGCCTACACGCTGGGCGCTATTTATAACCTTTTCTAATAATTTAAACTTAGTTTAAAGAGAATTTCCGATAATTAAAAAGGAGCCCACGGCTAGTTCGGATGGAAGGTGGCTCTATGTTGAGGAAATCTCGAAGGTATAGCGGCTAGTCGAACTATATGCTCTGGGTAGAGAATGAGCTGTGGGTCGGGGTGTAATTGCGACCACTAGTAATAAGAATAAGGCGCCACCGTATTTTTTTATACTGGGGAGACCTAATACAAGTCCCTTGTACAAGGCTAATGCGGAAACCTTTCTCCTATAACCGCTATATAATTTTTAAAGACCTCCTAATCTTTGAAGTATCTTACCTTATGGTTCGACTTTGACCTTAGCAATCCTCCATTGCACCTGTGAACAAATTAAACAAAGAAAAGCACTGTTTGTGCATTCAAACTCAAAAATAATTAAATACAATCAGAATCGACTTTCATTCCTCTTAAATAAAAGATAGTATTTAGTCCGAAAATAAGAATCTATTCTTTTTGGTATCCAATAAAGTAATTTTCTACAAAAAATATGTCTTCCTTTATAAGTTAATTTAAATTAGAAAGAGTTAATTACAATGGTACTGAATATATCCGTACCAATTACTATTTAATGAGGTTTATATAACAAATTGACAAAGCATAAAATTGCTTATTTATAGAAAGAGTTAATTATGGTAGATCTAGCTTAATTTTACAGTAGATAATTACGGATAATTGTTCATAAAATATCAAATGTAGAAATTTAATTTCTAAAGGTTCAAAGTTATAAGAATTTACTTTATCTAATTAGTAGTGACATCTTCTGATGTTTCATTGAGTTAATAAAAGAATTATGTAGGAACAAATTACAGATTCATATCGTATAACAACGAAAAATATAATTGAGGTCTGTCCTTGACCTGTTCAAAGTTAACACAAGTCGGTTAAAGTAAAATTTATCTCGTTTCTACGTCGACAGTTCAAACAACATACGAACATAATTTTTTTGTACATACCAGAACTCCAAATTGCACCTAAATACCTGCTTGAAAGCTGACGTATGTATTGACAACGGAATATTCCATTTTAAACAAATAGTTGTGCTGCATTCTGAAAAACACGTCACTTGGCCTCCATTATCTGCGTTTCAATTTACAGATGTTCCAGGAGTAATTCACACCACAAGAAAGCAAATGTTGTTTGTAATTAACTTGAATAAATTATATATGTGATTCCATATTATACAAGAATAGAATTGTTTTCATCAATTTCGCATGAATACCATTCAGAAAAGTTGCTTATATATAATTTACGTTGCAATATATTTTAAATTAAATTATTCCCAAAGTTACATGTTCCTAACGGTCCTTTAACAAAAACTTCATCGTTCTCCACGACTGGTTTCAACAAAAAAATGGACCATCCAAAACAATTTTTGAAGATGGCTTACACTTGCAATCTTCCATCGTGCATGCTTCCAACACCAAAAATCAATGAAGGACATCGCTCCTAAGAACAATTTTCGACCTGCTTTAACCCCAGCTGTGTTAGAAGTGCGGGCCGAGCTTGTCGCTGCCCGGTAACAGCGTTACCTTGCGGTTCCTGAGTAGAGGGGGCTTTAGGAAGGATACCAAACAAGAGCTTATATATTGTCACCGTAGAATTTAACTTTTAACATGAACTAAATACTAGTTCTTTATTGGACAATAGATGTTATTAAATTAAGTGGATTGGATAACATTATAATGTATTATATTATTTAATATTTAATAAAAGGATTGATTATACGGATATATATTAGGTGGAAAATAAAATTGCTACAAAGTTTCCATCAGTCCTTGCCCGTAGAAATTCTTCTAGGTGCCGAGATATGTGCCGAAGTACTGTTTTCCGAACATTCCGCTATTATTCCTGGCCGCCCTTTGGCGATTCAAACCATGTTTGGTTACGTGCTGCTCGGTCAAGTTCCGTGTATTATTCCTACGGTTAATGCTACTTCACTTTTTATTCAATCTGATTCTATAGATAAAAAAATAAGAAATTTCTGGGAATTGGAAGAAATTAAAATTCCCACGGAAAGCTCCCCAGAGGATGTGTTTTGTGAGACGCATTTTCTCGCAACCCACTCGCGTGACGATTCTGGTCGTTACACGGTTGCTCTTCCTTTCCATCATAGTATTAAACCGCTTGGTAAAAATCGTCGGGCCGCTTATAATTGCTATTTAAATTTAGAAAGGCGTCTTTTACTCTCTCCTGAAAAGCTAAATGCTTATAATGGCTTTTTGCAGGAATATTTTGATCTTGGTCACATGTCGGTTGCCGAAACCCCCTCCGATTATGTACTATCGCATCATGCAGTTTCTAAAATAACAAGTAGCACTACGAAGCTACGCGTTGTTTTCAATGGTTCTGCTACTGATTCATTAGGAATTTCTCTTAATGACAGGTTATATTCTGGCCCTAAACTACAAGGAAATCTACCCGAAATAATATCCGCATTTCGTTGTCACAAAGTTGCTGTTTGTGCGGACATCCAAAGGATGTACCGTCAGATTCTGGTTTGTTCCTCGGATCGTCAATTCCAGCACATTTTTGGGCGATCTACTTCTCAAGAAAATATTTGTGAATATGAACTCGAAACTCTCACATATGGGTTAGCTCCCTCCGCATTTCTGGCTCAAAGAGTACTTCAGCAATTAGTAATTGACGAGGGTAAATCTTACCCTATGGCCTCCGAAGCTATTATGCATCACACATACATGGACGATGTAATTTTTGGTGCCTGTAGTGTCCCAGAAGCGAGACAGCTACAGCACGAGCTTATTAAGCTTCTCTCTCGGACAATTTCATTTGCGTAAATGGTCAAGCAATGCCGTGGAATTGTTACAAGATTTTGAAAAATCGGAATTAGAAACTCTTATTACTTTCTCTGATCAAGTGAGCGGTATAAAATATTAGGTTTAGTTTGGAATCCTTTATTAGACGTATTCACTTATAACGTAATTCCCTTTGAAGGCCCGTTTAATAAACGCGCCGTACTTTCTTATATGGCTCGTATATTCGACCCGTTAGGTTGGTTAACCCCGGTAATTTTTATAGTCAAACACCTGTTACAACGGCTTTGGTTACAACAATTAGGTTGGGATGATGTCCCCGACCATAATTGGTGTTCTGAATGGCAAGATTTTTGTAACCAAGTTACAATATTATCGCAGCTAAAGATTCCTCGTCTTTTGTCTCATTTCACGGGAACCTACAGATTGTTAAGATTCTGTGATGCAAGCGAAAGGGGTTACGGCGCTTGCGTCTATTTGCATATAGTTTGTGGTGATTCAGTAAATTGCAACCTAATTCAAGCTAAGAGCAAGGTTGCTCCCCTAAAATATTTAAGTATCCCCCGCTTAGAACTTTCAAGTGCCCTTTTATTAGCGAATTAATTCATTCAATTACTTTAAATAAATTTCCTTACCCAATTTTAGAAAAGAAGCTATTTTCTGATTCTCAAGTAGTACTAACCTGGCTACAGACTCCTTCATATTTGCTCAAGCCATTTGTAGGAAACCGAGTTAGCCAAATTTTGGAATATACTACTATTTCTCAGTGGCGTCATATTTGCGGGGAAAATAATCCCGCAGACGTGGCTTCAAGAGGTCGTTCTCCACTTCAACTATTGCACAACAAATTGTGGTGGCATGGCTCGTGCAATTTCAATTACGATTTTATCCACCTCAACAGCTCTTTCCCTCCTATAGGAGAAGTTCCCGAATTGAAACAAATTCCTGTCTCGCTTATCGCTACAGAACAAAATGAATTTTGTGAGTTTATGGAGCGATTCTCTTGTTTATCTCATTTGCAATACAGCATGGCATATGTGAATCGGTTTATTCACAATTGTCGCCACCCCCGAGAAAAAATGTTAGGCCCCATTTCATGCGACGAATTCCGAAATGGTCTGATGACTTGTGTAAAGTTGACTCAACGTCAGTTTTTTACTTCAGAATTATTATTATATGAAAAAAATAAGGATCTTCCTCTCTCGTTTAGAAAGTTATCGCCCTTTATTGATTCCCAAGGCTTGTTTAGGGTGGGCGGTTGCTTGAAACATTCTCAGTTGCCCTATACTAGCAAGCATCCTCTATTATTGCCTAAACGGGCGAACTTATCTAAATTAATTTGCAAACATTATCACCTTTTATCGTTACATTCAGGCCCCTCTATGACACATTCTCTTATTCTCCGAACTTATTGGATTTTTGGTCTGCGCTCTTTAGTTCGGCAAACTATTTACCATTGTTTGTCCTGTTTTCGATTAAACGCTAAGCCCCCTCAGCCAATAATGTCCGATCTGCCTCCTTCTCGTGTACAATTGACTCGCGCCTTTACTCACGTCGGAATTGATTTTGCTGGCCCTTTTTTAACGAAAGCTTCGTTAAATCGAAATTCTTCTAATCAAAAATCTTATTTATGTGCCTTTGTTTGCATGTGCACAAGAGCTGCGCATTTAGAGCTGGTTTCTGAACTTTCTACAAACGCCTTTAAGGCATCCTTTAATCGTTTTGTTTCTCGTCGCGGCGCTCCTGATTCCATTTATTCGGACTGTGGAAAAAATTTTCTTGGCTCCGCTCGCATGCTGAAGGAAGCCAGTGAATTTTTGCGTCAAAATCATGAGGAAATATTTTCTGCAATGGCTGTTCTTCAAGTTAAGTGGCAATTTAACCCCCCATATGCACCTAATTTTGGTGGCATTTGGGAAGCTTGCGTAAAATCCGCAAAAGCCTTATTACTATGAACTATCGGTCATCAGGCCCTCACATTTGAGGAGCTCACAACTATATTTGCTCGAATCGAAGCCGTGTTGAATAGCCGACCTCTAGCTTTCTACTCCTTGGACGTTACTGATAGCCCTGATTACCTAACCCCGGGTCATTTTCTGATTGGGGGTCCAATTCTGAGTTTGCCAGAAATCACTCTTCCCGAGAGTATCAAATTACTCCCTGTATGTTTGTTGTGGTTTGTTTAGCATTCTTCTTAATCTTCTTTGGGAATGAAACCACTCATAGTTTTTAAAATCTATTTTATTTACGTTTCGATCCATGACCTAGGATCGTTGTCAAAATAATAAAAACTTCAAGTTTGACGTTTATGACATAAATTGAAGGTTACTTTGATTTATTGATGTTTGAAATATTTGGTTTGAGTACACTAAGCAAAAATTTTTAAAGTTTAAAAGAATGATTGCCTTCAATTTGTGTTGCGACCTGGGATCGACTTTCCTATGGTAGCCAATACGCTTAACGTGAAATCAGCTGATTAATTTTTATTGGTGAATTTTATATAAATTCAATAATTTAGGAAACATTTTTTAACATGTTTCTATTTATACAATTGAGAGATTTCTGATTTTATGTCTTATTTTACCGAGATTCAGTGAAGGGGGTTAAGCAACCTGTGGCTACCAAGATCCCCCAACATTTATAATTTGCCGAAATAATGGTTTTCTAGTTAATATGCTTATTGTTATGAAATTAGTTATTGTATGTATAAATAGAAATCATGTATGTAGGCTGTATTTCATGTTAATATCGCAAGGAAAACCCAGAAAAAACTTGCAATAATTTAGCAAAATTTCTACTAAAAATTATAAATCCATTAGCAGGCAAAATGGATTCTTTCATTAAAAACAACCAACACTTTTTAGAAAAACTATCAAACATAAAAATTGAAAATACACACACAATGGTAAGCTTTGATGTAGTAAATCTCCCTATAAACAAAACGCTTAATATTATAAAAAACAAACTCGAAAAAGATGACAATCTTAAAGAAAGAACAAAACTAAGTATATCATCGATTATGGAATTACTTGGTTTATGCGTAAATACCACATATTTTCAAATAAATGATCAATTTTACAAACAAAGCTTCGGAATGGCAATGGGAAGTCCACTATCCCCAATCTTCAGTAATATATTCATGGAGGAATTCGAAAAAGATGTGATATTCACACAAGAATTGAAACCATTGATCTGGTGGAGATACGTTGATGATGTTTATGCTATTTGGCCTCATAATATAGAATTAATTAAAAACTTTATACAGTCAATTAACGAAATAGAACCAACTATTAAATTCACATATGAATTAGAACAACATGGAAAACTTCCGTTTTAGATATTCTAGTTAGCAAAACGATACAACAATTAATACATCGGTATATAGAAAACCAACGCACACAAACAGATACTTAAATTTCGATTCAAACCACCCACAATGTGTCAAACGAGGAATTATCAAAACCATGTATGATAGAGCAAAATTAATATCATCAAACGAAGAAATTTTAAAGAAAGAGAAAGACCTAATCAGTTATACACTAATAGAAAACAAATATCCTAAAAGAATAATAGAGAAAGAAATGAATAAAACCCTAAAATAAAGAAAAAGAAAACAAAAACAACGATACACACCACAAAATGCTCTCAATACCATACATAAAAGGATTCTCCGAAAAAATTCAAAGAATAGGAAACAAATTTAGAATTAAAACAGTATTTAGAACCAACAATACACTAAGAGCACAATTAACAATAACAAAACCCAAAAACGCAATACAAAATTCAAAAAACTGTATCTACAAAATACCGTGCGAATGTAATAAGTTTTATATAGGAGAAACTTCCAGACCATTTGAAGTTCGATTAAGAGAACATAAATCATATATAAAAAATAGAAAATTTGAAAAATCCATGATTTGCCAACATGCACGGGACTCCAGTCATAAAATAAAATGGAAAGATGCAAAAATTATCGACAAAGAAGAAAACCACCAAAAACGCAAAATCAAAGAAGCTGCCTATATAACCCTACATAAAAATAACTGCGTTGCAAACGAATCCGTGACTTTCAGTAAACAATGGATTCCATTACTAAAAGAAATAACAAAAGAAATAACAAATGAGGATCAAATGCCCACAATATCTAGGTAGCATTGCAAGTTTTTCCTGGGTTTTCCTTGCGATATTAACATGAAATACAGCCTACATACATGATTTCTATTTATACATACAATAACTAATTTCATAACAATAAGCATATTAACTAGAAAACCATTATTTCGGCAAATTATAAATGTTGGGGGATCTTGGTAGCCACAGGTTGCTTAACCCCCTTCACTGAATCTCGGTAAAATAAGACATAAAATCAGAAATCTCTCAATTGTATAAATAGAAACATGTTAAAAAATGTTTCCCAAATTATTGAATTTATATAAAATTCACCAATAAAAATTAATCAGCTGATTTCACGTTAAGCGTATTGGCTACCATAGGAAAGTCGATCCCAGGTCGCAACACAAATTGAAGGCAATCATTCTTTTAAACTTTAAAAATTTTTGCTTAGTGTACTCAAACCAAATATTTCAAACATCAATAAATCAAAGTAACCTTCAATTTATGTCATAAACGTCAAACTTGAAGTTTTTATTATTTTGACAACGATCCTAGGTCATGGATCGAAACGTAAATAAAATAGATTTTAAAAACTATGAGTGGTTTCATTCCCAAAGAAGATTAAGAAGTATCAAATTACGTTCACGTTAGCAACGCTTATGTCAAATCACTCAATCTTTCTGGCGCCGGTGGTCGAACGAATATTTACTTACACTCACGCAGCGGACAAAGTGGAACCGTTCCTTGGATAACGACTTGAAGGTGGGTCATATGGTTTTTCTCCTAGGAATAAATACCTCGCCTTTGTCATGGCCGCTAGGCCGTATCGAAAAGCTATTTCCCGGTCGCGACGGGGTTGCTCGTGTTGTTTCAGTAAAAACGTCTCGTGGTACCTTCGTTCGTCCCGTGAATAAAATTCTTCCCCTTCCTTTAGAAAAGTAATGCTTAAATTTTCGTTAGGATATTTTTAATTTTTTTTTACGATTTTAGTCACTCGTTTAGTTGTTTTCTTACTCTTTGTTTTCTTCTCCCCCACCCGAGTATCGGCGGGTTAACCGTACTCTGCTGCTAGGAGGAAATGCCTAGCTCTAATTATATTTCGTTTTTTTTTGTAAAATTCTTTCTTAATTTTAGGTACGCGCCATATCTGTCCCCGTTCGGGGTATTCCCTCTCTCCGCGCGAGCGGGTCGGAATGGTTCGCGCTGGGTAACAGGGAGTCGGTCGTCAAGCCTCGTGATAGCCACAACTAGTCAGAATAAGTCTGCTCTCTTCTCCTAATCCGGCATTTACCTCTTCCTTTACTGTCTCCCTCCTTTACTTTAACCCTAGGCCAAAAGCGGTAGTTTCGGTGTTTAGTGCCTCTCAAGTGCCCAAGAAACTTTCGGTAAGTGTTTTTATGCCTTTGTATGATTCTACTCCTATAAATTGTTCTCACCCTCAAACCTTAATAAACAGTTCACGCTCTACCTCGGAACCCCTTGTTTACGGCTTTTTGCACTCAAGGTGGTTCTATTTGTATTCCGTTACGGAAAACGGGTATTCGATAACAGCTACTGCTCTCTTTTTTCGGTTATTGGGAACTTCGAGGGGTCGCAGGACAAATTCACGGCTTTCGACACAGCACCCGGCAACCCTTTACGATAAGTCGTCATTTAAATATCCGATTCGCGTATGACATAAAGGGGCGAAAGTGACAGCCGTGTGTGAGTCTATTGGAAATCGCACGTTTCCACGGTTAAGTACTATCTTGCTCTGGTCATAACGCGGGTGGGTGTACTTTTTTTCTTCTTTATATTAGCCTACATAAACATATAACAGTTGCAAAGCCGTGTAGCACATCTTGACATAGAAGCATTTAATTTTTTAACAATTCCATACACGAGTTAAAGGCAAGTGTTGTCGGTGCTGCGTGTGCTTTTTCCTTGGCATACATTTTATATATTATACTCGTTGATGGTTGCCAGACGCCGACACAAAAGGATACTGCATCGCTGGTAGCTGAAATTGCATTCGTAGAAGGGTGTGCTTGCTATAATGTAATGACTATACGACTACTTCCTCGCTTTTCGGTCTACTTCTCGGCCTGCGTTTGTTGAATTGTCGAGTAATTGTAAGAAAACGTGGAGTTTGAATATTTGTTAGATTCATTCGCATCTGCAATTTACTTAAATGAATTATTTGAGTTGAGTTAGTTCTCGTTCGATCACCAAAGTTAAGCAACGTTGTGCGCGCCAGTACTTGGGTGGGTGACCGTTTAGGAACACGGGGGGATGATGATTTTTTTTACGCTGAGACATAGTTTTTTTTTCTTGACTTTGTAATTTTTATTAATACTACACAACTCCTACTTTATATGGAACTGCTACTGCTTTCCTATTTCGGGTATTGGGAGATTCGAGGTGTCGCAGGACAAATTCACGGCTTTCGAAACAGCATCCGGCAACCCTTTACGATACGTCGTCATTTATTTATCCGATTCGCGTATGACATAAAGGGGCGAAATTGACATCCGTGTGTGTGACTATTGAAGATCGCACGCCTACAGGGTTAAGCACTATCTTGCTCTGATCATAACGTGGGTGGGTGTACATTTTTTCTTCTTTATATTAGCCTACATAAACATATAACAGTTGCAGAGGCGTGTAGCACATCTTGACATAGAAGCATTTAATTTTTTAACAATTCCATACACGAGTTAAAGGCAAGTGTTGTCGGTGCTGTGTGTGCTTTTTTCTTGGCATAAATTTTATATATTTTACTTGTTGATGGTTCCCAGACGCCGACACAAAAGGATAGTGCATCGCTGGTAGCTGAAATTGCATTCGTAGAAGGGTGTGCATGCTATAATGTAATGACTATACGACTGTTTCCTTGCATTTCGGTCTACTTCTCCTCCTTCGTTTGTTAAATTGTCGAGTAATTTTAAGAAAACGTGGAGTCTGAATATTTGTTAGGTGCATTCGCATCTGACCTTTACTTAAATGAATTATTTGAGTTGAGTTAGTTCTCGTCCGATCACCAAAGTTAAGCAACGTTGGGCGCGGTCAGTACTTGGGTGGGTGACCGTTTAGGAACATGGGGGGATGATGTCTTTTTTTACGCTGAAACATTTTGTTTTTTCTTGACTTTGTGATTTTTATTAATACTACACAACTCCTACTTTATATGGAACTGCTACTGCTCTCCTTTTTCGGTTATTGGGAGCTTCGAGGGGTCGCAGGACAAATTCACAGCTTTCGACACAGCACCCGGCAACTCTTTGCGATACGTCGTCATTTAAATATCCGATTCGCCTAGGTCATAATGGGGCGAAAGTGACATCCGTGTGTGTGTCTATTGAAGATCGCACGCTGACAGGGTTAAGCACTATCTTGCTCTGATCATAACGTGGGTGGGTGTACATTTTTTCTTCTTTATATTAGCCTACATAAACATATAACAGTTGCAGAGGCTTGTAGCTCATTTTGACATAGAAGCATTTAATTTTTTAACAATTCCATACACGAGTTAAAGGCAAGTGTTGTCGGTGCTGCGTGTGCTTTTTCCTTGGCATAAATTTTATATATTATACTTGTTGATGGTTCCCAGACGCCGACACAAAAGGATACTGCATCGCTGGTAGCTGACATTGCATTAGTAGTAGGGTGTGCATGCTATAATGTAATGACTATACGACTGTTTCCTCGCTTTTCGGTCTACTTCTCGGCCTTCGTTTGTCGAATTGTCGAGTAATTTTAGGAAAACGTGGAGTTTGAATATTTGTTAGGTGCATTCGCAACTGCACTCGACTTAAATGAAATATTTGAGTTTAGTTAGTTCTCGTCCGAACACCAAAGTTAAGCAACGTTGGGCGCGGTCAGTACTTGGGTAGGTGACCGTTTAAGAACACGGGGGGGATGATGTTTTTTTTAACGCTGAAAAATCGTGTTTTTTCTAGACTTTGTGATTTTTATTAATACTACACAACTCCTACTTTATATGGAACTGCTACTGCTCCCTTTTTTCGGTTATTGGGAGACTCGAGGTGTCGCAGGACAAATACACGGCTTTCGACACAGCACCTGGCAATCCTTTACGATACGTCGTCATTTAAATATTCGATTCGCGTATGACATAAAGGGGCGAAAGTGACAGCCGTGTGTGTGTCTAGTGGACACTTGCTCTGGTCATAAAGTGGGTGGGTGTATATTTTTTCTTCTTTATATTAGCCTACATAAACTTATAGCAGCTGCAGAGGCGTGTAGCACATCTTGACATAGAAGCATTTAATTTTTTAACTATTCCATACACGAGTTAAAGGCAAGTGTTGTCGGTGCTGCGTGTGCTTTTTCCTTGGCATAAATTTTATATATTATACTTGTTGATGGTTGCCAGACGCCGACAAAAAAAGGATACTGCATCGCTGGTAGCTGAAATTGCATTCGTAGTAGGGTGTGCATGCTATAATGTAATGACTATACGACTGTTTCCTCGCTTTTCGGTCTACTTCTCGGCCTTCGTTTGTTAAATTGTCGAGTAATTTTAAGAAAACGTGGAGTCTGAATATTTGTTAGGTGCATTCGCATCTGACCTTTACTTAAATGAATTATTTGAGTTGAGTTAGTTCTCGTCCGAACACCAAAGTTAAGCAACGTTGGGCGCGGACAGTACTTGGGTAGGTGACCGTTTAGAAACACAGGTGGATGATGTCTTTTTTTACGCTAAAACATTTTGTTCTTTCTTGACTTTGTAATTTTTATTAATACTCTACAACTCCTACTTTATATGGAACTGCTACTGCTCACTTTTTCGGTTATTGGGAGCTTCGAGGGTCGCAGGACAAATTCACAGCTTTCGACACAGCATCCGGCAACTCTTTACGATACGTCGTCATTTAAATATCCGATTCGCGTATGTCATAATGGGGCGAAAGTGACATCCGTGTGTGTGTCTATTGAAGATCGCACGCTGACAGGGTTAAGCACTATCTTGCTCGGATCATAACGTGGGTGGGTGTACATTTTTTCTTCTTTATATTAGCCTACATAAACATATAACAGTTGCAAAGGCGTGTAGCACATCTTGACATAGAAGCATTTAATTTTTTAACAATTCCATACACGAGTTAAAGGCAAGTGTAGTCGGTGCTGCGTGTGCTTTCTCCTTGGCATAAATTTTATATATTATACTTGTTGATGGTTCCCAGACGCCGACACAAAAGGATAGTGCATCGCTGGTAGCTGAAATTGCATTCGTAGAAGGGTGTGCTTGCTATAATGTAATGATTATACGACTATTTCCTCGCATTTCGGTCTACTTCTCGGCCTTTGTTTGTTAAATTGTCGAGTAATTTTAGGAAAACGTGGAGTTTGAATATTTGTTAGGTGCATTCGCATCTGCACTCGACTTAAATGAAATATTTGAGTTTAGTTAGTTCTCGTCCGAACACCAAAGTTAAGCAACGTTGGGCGCGGTCAGTACTTGGGTAGGTGACCGTTTAGGAACATGGGGGATGATGTTTTTAACGCTGAAACATCGTGTTTTTTCTTGACTTTGTGATTTGTATTAATACTACACAACTCCTACTTTATATGGAACTGCTACTGCTCTCTTTTTTCGGGTATTGGGAGATTCGAGGTGTCGCAGGACAAATTCACGGCTTTCGACACAGCACCTGGCAATCCTTTACGATACGTCGTCAATTAAATATTCGATTCGCGTATGACATAAAGGGCGAAAGTGACAGCCGTGTGTGTGTCTAGTGGAGATCGCACGTTTCCTGGGTTAAGCACTATCTTGCTCTGGTTATAACATGGAGGGTGTACATTCTTTCTTTTTTATATTAGCCTACATAAACATACAACAGTTGCAGAGCCGTGTAGCACATCTTGACATAGAAACATATAATTTTTTAACAATTCCATACACGAGTTAAAGGCAAGAGTTGTCGGTGCTGCGTGTGCTTTTCGCCATACATTTTATATATTATAACTGTTGATAGTTGCCAGACGCCGACACAAAAGGATAGTGCATCGCTGGTAGCTGAAATTGCATTCGTAGAAGGGTGTGCTTGCTATAATGTAATGATTATACTACTATTTCCTCGCATTTCGGTCTACTTCTCGGCCTTCGTTTGTTAACTTGTCGAGTAATTTTAGGAAAACGTGGAGTTTGAATATTTGTTAGGTGCATTCGCATCTGCACTCGACTTAAATGAAATGTTTGAGTTGAGTTAGTTCTCGTCCGAACACCAAAGTTAAGCAACGTTGGGCGCGGTCAGTACTTGGATGGGTGACCGTTTAGGAACACGGGGGGATGATGACTTTTTTTACGCTGAGACATAGTTTTTTCTTGACTTTGTAATTTTATTAATACTACACAACTCCTACTTTATATGGAACTGCTACTGCTTTCCTATTTCGGGTATTGGGAGATTCGAGGTGTCGCAGGACAAATTCACGGCTTTCGAAACAGCATCCGGCAACACTTTACGATACGTCGTCATTTATATATCCGATTCGCGTATGACATAAAGGGGCGAAATTGACATCCGTGTGTGTGACTATTGAAGATCGCACGCCTACAGGGTTAAGCACTATCTTGCTCTGATCATAACGTGGGTGGGTGTACATTTTTTCTTCTTTATATTAGCCTACATAAACATATAACAGTTGCAGAGGCGTGTAGCTCATTTTGACATAGAAGCATTTAATTTTTTAACAATTCCATACACGAGTTAAAGGCAAGTGTTGTCGGTGCTGCGTGTGCTTTTTCCTTGGCATAAATTTTATATATTATACTTGTTGATGGTTCCCAGACGCCGACACAAAAGGATACTGCATCGCTGGTAGCTGACATTGCATTAGTAGTAGGGTGTGCATGCTATAATGTAATGACTATACGACTGTTTCCTCGCTTTTCGGTCTACTTCTCGGCCTTCGTTTGTCGAATTGTCGAGTAATTTTAGGAAAACGTGGAGTTTGAATATTTGTTAGGTGCATTCGCAACTGCACTCGACTTAAATGAAATATTTGAGTTTAGTTAGTTCTCGTCCGAACACCAAAGTTAAGCAACGTTGGGCGCGGTCAGTACTTGGGTAGGTGACCGTTTAAGAACACGGGGGGGATGATGTTTTTTTTAACGCTGAAACATCGTGTTTTTTCTTGACTTTGTGATTTTTATTAATACTACACAACTCCTACTTTATATGGAACTGCTACTGCTCCCTTTTTTCGGTTATTGGGAGACTCGAGGTGTCGCAGGACAAATTCACGGCTTTCGACACAGCACCTGGCAATCCTTTACGATACGTCGTCATTTAAATATTCGATTCGCGTATGACATAAAGGGGCGAAAGTGACAGCCGTGTGTGTGTCTAGTGGAGATCGCACGTTTCCAGGGTTAAGCACTATCTTGCTCTGGTCATAACGCGGGTGGGTGTACTTTTTTTCTTCTTTATATTAGCCTACATAAACATATAACAGTTGCAGAGCCGTGTAGCACATCTTGACATAGAAGCAAATAATTTTTTAACAATTCCATACACGAGTTAAAGGCAAGTGTTGTCGGTGCTGCGTGTGCTTTTCCTTGGCATACATTTTACATATTATACTCGTTGATGGTTGCCAGACGCCGACACAAAAGGATACTGCATCGCTGGTAGCTGAAATTGCATTCGTAGAAGGGTGTGCTTGCTATAATGTAATGACTATACGACTACTTCCTCGCTTTACGGTCTACTTCTCGGCCTGCGTTTGTTAAATTGTCGAGTAATTGTAAGAAAAAGTGGAGTTTGAATATTTGTTAGGTGCATTGGCATCTCCACACTACTTATATAAAATATTTGAGTTGAGTTAGTTCTCGCCCGAACACCAAAGTTAAGCAACGTTGGGAGCGGTCAGTACTTGGGTGGGTGACCGTTTAGGAACACGAGGGATGATGTCTTTTTTTACGCTGAAACATAGTGTTCTTTCTTGACTTTGTGATTTTTATTAATACTACACAACTCCTACTTTATATGGAACTGCTACTGCTCCCTTTTTTCGGTTATTGGGAGACTCGAGGTGTCGCAGGACAAATCCACGGCTTTCGACACAGCACCTGGCAATCCTTTACGATACGTCGTCATTTAAATATTCGATTCGCGTATGACATAAAGGGGCGAAAGTGACAGCCGTGTGTGTGTCTAGTGGAGATCGCACGTTTCCGGGGTTAAGCACTATCTTGCTCTGGTCATAACGCGGGTGGGTGTACTTTTTTTCTTCTTTATATTAGCCTACATAAACATATAACAGTTGCAGAGCCGTGTAGCACATCTTGACATAGAAGCAAATAATTTTTTAACAATTCCATACACGAGTTAAAGGTAAGTGTTGTCGGTGCTGCGTGTGCTTTTTCCTTGGCATACATTTTACATATTATACTCGTTGATGGTTGCCAGACGCCGACACAAAAGGATACTGCATCGCTGGTAGCTGAAATTGCATTCGTAGAAGGGTGTGCTTGCTATAATGTAATGACTATACGACTACTTCCTCGCTTTTCGGTCTACTTCTCGGCCTGCGTTTGTTAAATTGTCGAGTAATTGTAAGATAAAGTGGAGTTTGAATATTTGTTAGATTCATTCGCATCTGCAATTTACTTAAATGAATTATTTGAGTTGAGTTAGTTCTCGTTCGATCACCAAAGTTAAGCAACGTTGGGCGCGGCCAGTACTTGGGTGGGTGACCGTTTAGGAACACGGGGGGATGATGTCTTTTTGTACGCAGAAACAACGATGTTTTTCTTGACTTTGTAATTTTTATTAATACTACACAACTCCTACTTTATATGGAACTGCTACTGCTTTCCTATTTCGGGTATTGGGAGGTTCGAAGGGTCACAGGGCAAATTCACAGTTTTCGATACAGCACCTGGCAACCCTTTATGATACGTCGTCATTTAAATATCCGAATCTCGTATGACATAAAGGGGCGAAAGTGACATCCGTGTGTGTGTCTATTGAAGATCGCACGCTTACAGGGTTAAGCACTATCTTGCTCTGGTCATAAAGTGGGTGGGTGTATATTTTTTCTTCTTTATATTAGCCTACATAAACTTATAGCAGCTGCAGAGGCGTGTAGCACATCTTGACATAGAAGCATTTAATTTTTTAACTATTCCATACACGAGTTAAAGGCAAGTGTTGTCGGTGCTGCGTGTGCTTTTTCCTTGGCATAAATTTTATATATTATACTTGTTGATGGTTGCCAGACGCCGACAAAAAAAGGATACTGCATCGCTGGTAGCTGAAATTGCATTCGTAGTAGGGTGTGCATGCTATAATGTAATGACTATACGACTGTTTCCTCGCTTTTCGGTCTACTTCTCGGCCTTCGTTTGTTAAATTGTCGAGTAATTTTAAGAAAACGTGGAGTCTGAATATTTGTTAGGTGCATTCGCATCTGACCTTTACTTAAATGAATTATTTGAGTTGAGTTAGTTCTCGTCCGAACACCAAAGTTAAGCAACGTTGGGCGCGGACAGTACTTGGGTAGGTGACCGTTTAGAAACACAGGTGGATGATGTCTTTTTTTACGCTAAAACATTTTGTTCTTTCTTGACTTTGTAATTTTTATTAATACTCTACAACTCCTACTTTATATGGAACTGCTACTGCTCACTTTTTTCGGTTATTGGGAGCTTCGAGGGGTCGCAGGACAAATTCACAGCTTTCGACACAGCATCCGGCAACTCTTTACGATACGTCGTCATTTAAATATCCGATTCGCGTATGTCATAATGGGGCGAAAGTGACATCCGTGTGTGTGTCTATTGAAGATCGCACGCTGACAGGGTTAAGCACTATCTTGCTCGGATCATAACGTGGGTGGGTGTACATTTTTTCTTCTTTATATTAGCCTACATAAACATATAACAGTTGCAAAGGCGTGTAGCACATCTTGACATAGAAGCATTTAATTTTTTAACAATTCCATACACGAGTTAAAGGCAAGTGTAGTCGGTGCTGCGTGTGCTTTCTCCTTGGCATAAATTTTATATATTATACTTGTTGATGGTTCCCAGACGCCGACACAAAAGGATAGTGCATCGCTGGTAGCTGAAATTGCATTCGTAGAAGGGTGTGCTTGCTATAATGTAATGATTATACGACTATTTCCTCGCATTTCGGTCTACTTCTCGGCCTTTGTTTGTTAAATTGTCGAGTAATTTTAGGAAAACGTGGAGTTTGAATATTTGTTAGGTGCATTCGCATCTGCACTCGACTTAAATGAAATATTTGAGTTTAGTTAGTTCTCGTCCGAACACCAAAGTTAAGCAACGTTGGGCGCGGTCAGTACTTGGGTAGGTGACCGTTTAGGAACATGGGGGGATGATGTTTTTTTTAACGCTGAAACATCGTGTTTTTTCTTGACTTTGTGATTTGTATTAATACTACACAACTCCTACTTTATATGGAACTGCTACTGCTCTCTTTTTTCGGGTATTGGGAGATTCGAGGTGTCGCAGGACAAATTCACGGCTTTCGACACAGCACCTGGCAATCCTTTACGATACGTCGTCAATTAAATATTCGATTCGCGTATGACATAAAGGGGCGAAAGTGACAGCCGTGTGTGTGTCTAGTGGAGATCGCACGTTTCCTGGGTTAAGCACTATCTTGCTCTGGTTATAACATGGAGGGTGTACATTCTTTCTTTTTTATATTAGCCTACATAAACATACAACAGTTGCAGAGCCGTGTAGCACATCTTGACATAGAAACATATAATTTTTTAACAATTCCATACACGAGTTAAAGGCAAGAGTTGTCGGTGCTGCGTGTGCTTTTCGCCATACATTTTATATATTATAACTGTTGATGGTTGCCAGACGCCGACACAAAAGGATAGTGCATCGCTGGTAGCTGAAATTGCATTCGTAGAAGGGTGTGCTTGCTATAATGTAATGATTATACTACTATTTCCTCGCATTTCGGTCTACTTCTCGGCCTTCGTTTGTTAACTTGTCGAGTAATTTTAGGAAAAGTGGAGTTTGAATATTTGTTAGGTGCATTCGCATCTGCACTCGACTTAAATGAAATGTTTGAGTTGAGTTAGTTCTCGTCCGAACACCAAAGTTAAGCAACGTTGGGCGCGGTCAGTACTTGGATGGGTGACCGTTTAGGAACACGGGGGGATGATGACTTTTTTTACGCTGAGACATAGTTTTTTTTTCTTGACTTTGTAATTTTTATTAATACTACACAACTCCTACTTTATATGGAACTGCTACTGCTTTCCTATTTCGGGTATTGGGAGATTCGAGGTGTCGCAGGACAAATTCACGGCTTTCGAAACAGCATCCGGCAACACTTTACGATACGTCGTCATTTATATATCCGATTCGCGTATGACATAAAGGGGCGAAATTGACATCCGTGTGTGTGACTATTGAAGATCGCACGCCTACAGGGTTAAGCACTATCTTGCTCTGATCATAACGTGGGTGGGTGTACATTTTTTCTTCTTTATATTAGCCTACATAAACATATAACAGTTGCAGAGGCGTGTAGCTCATTTTGACATAGAAGCATTTAATTTTTTAACAATTCCATACACGAGTTAAAGGCAAGTGTTGTCGGTGCTGCGTGTGCTTTTTCCTTGGCATAAATTTTATATATTATACTTGTTGATGGTTCCCAGACGCCGACACAAAAGGATACTGCATCGCTGGTAGCTGAAATTGCATTAGTCGTAGGGTGTGCATGCTATAATGTAATGACTATACGACTGTTTCCTCGCTTTTCGGTCTACTTCTCGGCCTTCGTTTGTTGAATTGTCGAGTAATTTTAGGAAAACGTGGAGTTTGAATATTTGTTAGGTGCATTCGCAACTGCACTCGACTTAATTGAAATATTTGAGTTTAGTTAGTTCTCGTCCGAACACCAAAGTTAAGCAACGTTGGGCGCGGTCAGTACTTGGGTAGATGACTGTTTAAGAACACGGGGGGGATGATGTTTTTTTTAACGCTGAAACATCGTGTTTTTTCTTGACTTTGTGATTTTTATTAATACTACACAACTCCTACTTTATATGGAACTGCTACTGCTCCCTTTTTTCGGTTATTGGGAGACTCGAGGTGTCGCAGGACAAATTCACGGCTTTCGACACAGCACCTGGCAATCCTTTACGATACGTCGTCATTTAAATATTCGATTCGCGTATGACATAAAGGGGCGAAAGTGACAGCCGTGTGTGTGTCTAGTGGAGATCGCACGTTTCCAGGGTTAAGCACTATCTTGCTCTGGTCATAACGCGGGTGGGTGTACTTTTTTCCTTCTTTATATTAGCCTACATAAACATATAACAGTTGCAGAGCCGTGTAGCACATCTTGACATAGAAGCAAATAATTTTTTAACAATTCCATACACGAGTTAAAGGCAAGTGTTGTCGGTGCTGCGTGTGCTTTTTCCTTGGCATACATTTTACATATTATACTCGTTGATGGTTGCCAGACGCCGACACAAAAGGATACTGCATCGCTGGTAGCTGAAATTGCATTCGTAGAAGGGTGTGCTTGCTATAATGTAATGACTATACGACTACTTCCTCGCTTTACGGTCTACTTCTCGGCCTGCGTTTGTTAAATTGTCGAGTAATTGTAAGAAAAAGTGGAGTTTGAATATTTGTTAGGTGCATTGGCATCTCCACACTACTTATATGAAATATTTGAGTTGAGGTAGTTCACGTCCGAACACCAAAGTTAAGCAACGTTGGGAGCGGTCAGTACTTGGGTGGGTGACTTTTTAGAAACACGGGGGGATGATGTTTTTTTTAACGCTGAAACATCGTGTTTTTTCTTGACTTTGTGATTTTTATTAATACTACACAACTCCTACTTTATATGGAACTGCTACTGCTCTCCTATTTCGGGTATTGGGAGGTTCGAGGTGTCGCAGGACAAATTGACGGCTTTCGACACAGCACCTGGCAATCCTTTACGATACGTCGTCATTTAAATATTCGATTCGCGTATGACATAAAGGGGCGAAAGTGACAGCCGTGTGTGTGTCTATTGGAGATCGCACGTTTCCAGGGTTAAGCACTATCTTGCTCTGGTCATAACGCGGGTGGGTGTACTTTTTTCCTTCTTTATATTAGCCTACATAAACATATAACAGTTGCAGAGCCGTGTAGCACATCTTGACATAGAAGCAAATAATTTTTTAACAATTCCATACACGAGTTAAAGGCAAGTGTTGTCGGTGCTGCGTGTGCTTTTTCCTTGGCATACATTTTACATATTATACTCGTTGATGGTTGCCAGACGCCGACACAAAAGGATACTGCATCGCTGGTAGCTGAAATTGCATTCGTAGAAGGGTGTGCTTGCTATAATGTAATGACTATACGACTACTTCCTCGCTTTTCGGTCTACTTCTCGGCCTGCGTTTGTTAAATTGTCGAGTAATTGTAAGATAAAGTGGAGTTTGAATATTTGTTAGGTGCATTGGCATCTCAACACTACTTATATGAAATATTTGAGTTGAGTTAGTTCTCGTCCGAACACCAAAGTTAAGCATCGTTGGGAGCGGTCAGTACTTGGGTGGGTGACTTTTTAGAAACACGGGGGATGATGTCTTTTTTAACGCTGAAACATCGTGTTTTTTCTTGACTTTGTGATTTTTATTAATACTTCACAACTCCTATTTTATATGGAACTGCTACTGCTCTCTTTTTTCGGCTATTGGGAGATTCGATGTGTCGGAGGACAAATTCACGGCTTTCGAAACAGCATCCGGCAACCCATTACGATACGTCGTCATTTATATTGAAACATATTTTTTAACTAAGGCCTGACACTACTACTAATAGTGGCTTCAACTCGCCTCACACATAGGCGCTAGTGAAACGATTGCCCCAAAAGGCCTCACGTTGCCGGCACCAGTGAAACGTATTATTCAAAGGCCTACTAAAACACTACTTTATTAACACCATGCTTCAAGTTAGGTGTCTGCAAAACTAAATCTTCCGACGTAACTAGGGGTCTATTCCTGGGGTAGAGCAATGAGCAATGGGGGGGTAAGTCGAAATCTGTGGGGGGTCACACTCAAACTAAAACAAACAGGCGCCACCAAGTCCAGATTGATTTATATTAATGGCATAGCAAATTTCTAAGGGCGGACTTGGAGACCCAAAGAAAAAAAGATCGCCTTCGCTGACATATAAACTTGTCTTAACAGAATAAGACACTGCTCCTGTAAGAAAGAATATAGTTAGGTTACCTAAAAAAAATGGGAACACTATTTGCGTCCCTCAAGTATATCTAAAATGCATAGAGAATATTTCTTACATAATGGAATCATAAAAATTTAACTCTTTCTGTGTTTTGTTTATCAGGTCTGATCAAACCAGATCAGAATAAAAAACTTTAAATGTAGATAATTAATTTACTAGAAAGAATTTTCTTTGTTTCAGTAAATAAAATTTCATGATAATTAAATAAAATAAATATGTGATATTCTTGCAAAATTGTTGTAAGGTTTAACAACTGATCCTTACTCAAATATATTACACTTCAGTGTAACTAACAATATTAAGTTTCTTTATAACCCAACCAGATCTGTGTAGGTCACTTACAAATGAATATATGAAATTTTCTCTTTAATTTAACAAAATTAAAATTAGTTTGAAGTTAATAGAATCACCAAGATATTCTCTAATTTTATCAAAAGTGGCAGTACTGTAATGTTAAACATCTGTTAGCCATTATGCAATTGTTGACGGCATTGTTCAAATAAACAGGTGACGTAATAGCAGCTGTTAATTTACGTTGCAGCCATATGTAGTCACATCTTTACAAAACTAAGTGAAATCAAATTTTGATACTGGGGAAAACCAGCTTAATTACAGGTAAACTGAATAACAATTTTGTACATCTAACAAACAAAACGAAATAATGTACTTTCAGAAGGAAGTACTGAGGAAATTCTTAATTCTATTACGAACCCAAATACCGGCTGTCGTCCTTGGTTGCAATGGAAACAACTTCGCAGAGCGGGCCTGCTGTTAAATATGTTTGTTTTCCATGCTTTATTACAGATGCAAGAACGAAGCGGATTTCTTACATTGGTTCACGGCATCTTTTATTCACAGCGTACTCCTCCGTTGTCTAATTTTATTTCAAAGTGGTCGTGCGGTTTTCTAATTTATCGTTGCAATTTCTGACGTATTGTTGCTTTTCTAACGTATGGTTGCTTTTTCTAACGTATGGTGGCTTTTTCTAACGTATGGTTGCTTTTTCTAACGTATGGTTGCTTGCGCTAAATAAATTTTAAATTAGCTAATATGATAACGAATATGCAATATATGGATTAAGTACTAACCGTTACTCAGGAAGTGCTTCACCAAATTAAAGCGACCCGGAGGTCACTCGTCATTCTCTTCGAATGCATCTTCACACTGCCCTAAACTATCGACGAGTGCGCTCGCCGCGCTCCTGCAAGGTGGGAGGATCATAAGTGTGGTTCTCGAACCTCTCACGCGCGCGCTAGTGGCTTGTGGATTTGCACCGAACTCCGAAACAAATAGACTACTAATCCTAGATATAGCAATACTATAAAAATTTGATTGTTACTTGAATCTTTATATTAGTTAATAAAGGTATTTCAATATTCATGGTACGTTTAATGAGTATGTTCCTTTACTGCTAAAATAAAATTGTTACAATATATCCGATTCGCGTATGACATAAAGGGGCGAAATTGACATCCGCGTGTGTGACTATTGAAGATCGCACGCCTACAGGGTTAAGCACTATCTTGCTCTGGTCACAACGTAGGTGGGTGAACATTTTTTCTTCTTTATATTAGCCTACATAAACATATAACAGTTGCACAGCGGTGTAGTACATCTTGACATAGAAGCATTTAATTTTTTAACTATTCCATACACGAGTTAAAGGCAAGTGTTGTCGGTGCTGCGTGTGCTTTTTTCTTGGCATACATTTTATATATTATACTTGTTGATGGTTGCCAGACGCCGACAAAAAAAGGATACTGCATCGCTGGTAGCTGAAATTGCATTCGTAGTAGGGTGTGCATGCTATAATGTAATGACTATACGACTGTTTCCTCGCTTTTCGGTCTACTTCTCGGCCTTCGTTTGTTAAATTGTCGAATAATTTTAAGAAAACGTGGAGTCTGAATATTTGTTAGGTGCATTCGCATCTGACCTTTACTTAAATGAATTATTTGAGGTGAGTTAGTTCTCGTCCGAACACCAAAGTTAAGCAACGTTGGGCGCGGTCAGTACTTGGGTGGGTGACCGTTTAGGAACACGGGTGGATGATGTCTTTTTTTACGCTAAAACATTTTGTTCTTTCTTGACTTTGTAATTTTTATTAATACTACACAACTCCTACTTTATATGGAACTGCTACTGCTCACTTTTTTCGGTTATTGG
Source organism: Platerodrilus igneus (assembly GCA_036346225.1). Lineage (NCBI taxonomy): Eukaryota > Metazoa > Arthropoda > Insecta > Coleoptera > Lycidae > Platerodrilus > Platerodrilus igneus. The sequence goes on along the minus strand of JARFIW010001040.1, from coordinate 3,182,652 downwards.
GAGCTTGGAGGGGTCGCAGGACAAATTCACAGCTTTCGACACAGCACCCGGCAACTCTTTACGATACGTCGTCATTTAAATATCCGATTCGCGTATGACATAAAGGGGCGAAATTGACATCCGTGTGTGTGACTATTGAAGATCGCACGCTGACAGGGTTAAGCACTATCTTGCTCTGATCATAACGTGGGTGGGTGTACATTTTTTCTTCTTTATATTAGCCTACTTAAACATATAACAGTTGCAGAGGCGTGTAGCACATCTTGACATAGAAGCATTTAATTTTTTAACAATTCCGTACACGAGTTAAAGGCAAGTGTAGTCGGTGCTGCGTGTGCTTTTTCCTTGGCATAAATTTTATATATTATACTTATTGATGGTTCCCAGACGCCGACACAAAAGGATAGTGCATCGCTGGTAGCTGAAATTGCATTCGTAGAAGGGTGTGCTTGCTATAATGTAATGATTATACGACTATTTCCTCGCATTTCGGTCTACTTCTCGGCCTTTGTTTGTTAAATTGTCGAGTAATTTTAGGAAAACGTGGAGTTTGAATATTTGTTAGGTGCATTCGCATCTGCACTCGACTTAAATGAAATATTTGAGTTTAGTTAGTTCTCGTCCGAACACCAAAGTTAAGCAACGTTGGGCGCAGTCAGTACTTGGGTAGGTGACCGTTTAGGAACACGGGGGGATGATGTTTTTTTTAACGCTGAAACATCGTGTTTTTTCTTGACTTTGTGATTTGTATTAATACTACACAACTCCTACTTTATATGGAACTGCTACTGCTCTCTTTTTTCGGGTATTGGGAGATTCGAGGTGTCGCAGGACAAATTCACGGCTTTCGACACAGCACCTGGCAATCCTTTACGATACGTCGTCAATTAAATATTCGATTCGCGTATGACATAAAGGGGCGAAAGTGACAGCCGTGTGTGTGTCTAGTGGAGATCGCACGTTTCCAGGGTTAAGCACTATCTTGCTCTGGTTATAACATGGAGGGTGTACATTCTTTCTTTTTTATATTAGCCTACATAAACATACAACAGTTGCAGAGCCGTGTAGCACATCTTGACATAGAAACATATAATTTTTTAACAATTCCATACACGAGTTAAAGGTAAGAGTTGTCGGTGCTGCGTGTGCTTTTCGCCATACATTTTATATATTATAACTGTTGATGGTTGCCAGACGCCGACACAAAAGGATAGTGCATCGCTGGTAGCTGAAATTGCATTCGTAGAAGGGTGTGCTTGCTATAATGTAATGATTATACTACTATTTCCTCGCATTTCGGTCTACTTCTCGGCCTTCGTTTGTTAAATTGTCGAGTAATTTTAGGAAAACGTGGAGTTTGAATATTTGTTAGGTGCATTCGCATCTGCACTCGACTTAAATGAAATGTTTTGAGTTGAGTTAGTTCTCGTACGAACACCAAAGTTAAGCAATGTTGGGCGCGGTCAGTACTTGGATGGGTGACCGTTTAGGAACAAGGGGGATGATGTCTTTTTTAACGTTGAAACATCGTGTTTTTTCTTGACTTTGTGATTTTTATTAATACTACACAACTCCTACTTTATATGGAACTGCTACTGCTCTCTTTTTTCGGCTATTGGGAGTTTCGAGGTGTCGCAGGACAAATTCAAGGCTTTCGACACAGCACCCGGCAAACCTTTACAAAACGTCGTCATTTAAATATCCGATTCGCGTATGACATAAAGGGGCGAAAGTGACATCCGTGTGTTTGTCTAGTGGAGATCGCACGTTTCCAGGGTTAAGCACTATCTTGCTCTGGTTATAACATGGGAGGGTGTACATTCTTTCTTCTTTATATTATCCTACATAAACATACAACAGTTGCAGAGCCGTGTAGCACATCTTGACATAGAAACATATAATTTTTTAACAATTCCATACACGAGTTAAGGCAAGTGTTGTCGGTGCTGCGTGTGCTTTTCGGCATACATTTTATATATTATAACTGTTGATGGTTGCCAGACGCCGACACAAAAGGATAGTGCATCGCTGGTAGCTGAAATTGCATTCTTGAATATTTGTTAGGTGCATTCGCATCTGCACTCTACTTAAATGAAATATTTGAGTTGAGTTAGTTCTCGTCCGAACACCAAAGTTAAGCAACGTTGGGCGCGGTCAGTACTTGGATGGGTGACCGTTTAGGAACACGGGGGGATGATGTCTTTTTTAACGTTGAAACATCGTGTTTCTTCTTGACTTTGTGATTTTTATTAATACTACACAACTCCTACTTTATATGGAACTGCTACTGCTCTCTTTTTTCGGCTATTGGGAGTTTCGAGGTGTCGCAGGACAAATTCACGGCTTTCGACACAGCACCCGGCAACCCTTTACAATACGTCGTCATTTAAATATCCGATTCGCGTATGACATAAAGGAGCGAAAGTGACATCCGTGTGTGTGTCTAGTGGAGATTGCACGTTTCCAGGGTTAAGCACTATCTTGCTCTGGTCATAACGTGGGTGGGTGTACATTTTTTCTTCTTTATATTAGCCTACATAAACATATAACAGTTGCAGAGCCGTGTAGCACATCTTGACATAGAAGCATTTAATTTTTTAACAATTCCATACACGGGTTAAAGGCAAGTGTTGTCGGTGCTGCGTGTGCTCTTTCCTTGGCATACATTTTATATATTATACTTGTTGATGGTTGCCAGACGCCGACACAAAAGGATACTGCATCGCTGGTAGCTGAAATTGCATTCGTAGAAGGGTGTGCTTGCTATAATGTAATGATTATACGACTAATTCCTCGCATTTTGCTCTACTTCTCGGCCTTCGTTTGTTAAATTGTCGAGTAATTTTAAGAAAACATGGAGTTTGAATATTTGTTAGGTGTATTTGCATCTGCACTCTATTTAAATGAAATATTTGAGTTGAGTTAGTTCTCGTCTGAACACCAAAGATAAGCAACGTTGGGAGCGGTCAGTACTTGGGTGGGTGACCGTTTAGGAACACGGGGGGATGATGTTTTTTTACCGCTGAAACAACCTTGTTTTTTCTTGACTTTGTGATTTTTATTAATACTACACAACTCCTATTTTATATGGAACTGCTACTGCTCTCTTTTTTCGCTTATTGGGAGTTTGGAGGTGTCGCAGGACATATTCACAGCTTTAGACACAGCACCCGGCAACCCTTTACGATACGTCGTAATTTAAATATCCGATTCGCGTATGACATAAAGGGGCGAAAGTGACATCCGTGTGTGTGTGTCTAGTGGAGATCGCACGTTTCCAGGGTTAAGCACTATCTTGCTCTGGTCATAACGTGGGTGGGTGTACATTTTTTCTTCTTTATATTATCTTACATAAACGTATATTAGTTGCAGAGCTGTGTAGCACATCTTGACATAGAAGCATTTAATTTTTTAACAATTCCATACACAAGTTAAAGGCAAGTGTTGTCGGTGCTGCGTGTGCTTTTTTCTTGGCATAAATTTTATACATTATACTTGTTGATGGTTGCCAGACGCCGACACAAAAGGATAGTGCATCCCTGGTAGCTGAAATTGCATTCGTAGAAGAGCGTGCTTGCTATAATGTAATGATTATACGACTATTTCCTCGCTTTTCGGTCTACTTCACTGCCTTCGTTTGTTAAATTGTCGAGTAATTTTAAGAAAACGTGGAGTTTGAATATTTGTTAGGTGCATTCGCATCTGCACTTTACTTAAATGAATTATTTGAGTTGAGTGAGTTCTCGTTCGATCACCAAAGTTAAGCAACGTTGGGCGCGGTTAGTACTTGGGTGGGTGACCGTTTAGGAACACGGGGGGATGATGCCTTTTTTTACGCTGAAACATAGTGTTCTTTCTTGACTTTGTGATTTTTATTAATACTATACAACTCCTACTTTATATGGAACTGCTACTGCTCTCCTATTTCGGGTATTGGGAGGTTCGAGGGTCACAGGACAAATTCACAGCTTTTGACACAGCACCCGGCAACCCTTTACGATACGTCGTCATTTAAATGTCCGATTCGCGTATGACATAAAGGGGCGAAAGTGACATCCGTGTGTGTGTCCATTGAAGATCGCACGCTTACAGGGTTAAGCACTATCGTGCTCTGGTCATACGTGGGTGGGTGTACATTTTTTCTTCTTTATATTAGCCTACATAAACATATAACAGTTGCAGAACCGTGTAGCACATCTTGACATAGAAACATTTAATTTTTTAACAATTCCATACACGAGTTAAAGGCAAGTGTTGTGGGTGCTGCGTGTGCTTTTTCCTTGGCATACATTATATATATTATACTTGTTGATGGTTGCCAGACGCCGACACAAAAGGATAGTGCATCGCTGGTAACTGAAATTGCTTTCGTAGAAGAGTGTGCTTGCTATAATGTAATGATTATACGACTATTTCCTCGCTTTTCGGTCTACTTCTCGGCCTTCGTTTGTTAAATTGTCGAGTAATTTTAGAAAACGTGGAGTTTGAATATTTGTTAGGTGCATTCGCATTTGCACTTTACTTAAATGAATTATTTGAGTTGAGTTAGTTCTCGTTCGATCACCAACGTTAAGCAACGTTGGGCGCGGTTAGTACTTGGGTGGGTGACCGTTTAGGAACACGAGGGGATGATGTCTTTTTTTACGCTGAAACATAGTGTTCTTTCTTGACTTTGTGATTTTTATTAATACTACACAACTCCTACTTTATATGGAACTGCTACTGCTCTCCTATTTCGGGTATTGGGAGGTTCGAGGGGTCACAGGACAAATTCACAGCTTTCGACACAGCACCCGACAACCCTTTACGATACGTCGTCATTTAAATGTCCGATTCGCGTATGACATAAAGGGGCGAAGTGACATCCGTGTGTGTGTGTCTATTGAAGATCGCACGCTTACAGGGTTAAGCACTATCTTGCTCTGGTCATAGCTTGGGTGGGTGTACATTTTTTTTTCTTTATATAAGCCTACATAAACATATAACAGTTGCAGAGCCGTGTAGCACATCTTGACATAGGAGCATTTAATTTTTTAACAATTCCATACACGAGTTAAGGGCAAGTGTTGTCGGTGCTGCGTGTGCTTTTTCCTTGGCATACATTTTATATATTATACTTGTTGATGGTTGCCAGACGCCGACACAAAAGGATAGTGCATCGCTGGTAGCTGATATTGCATTCGTAGAAGAGTGTGCTTGCTATAATGTAATCATTATACGACTATTTCCTCGCTTTTCGGTCTACTTCTCTTCCTTCGTTTGTTAAATTGTCGAGTAATTTTAAGAAAACGTGGAGTTTGAATATTTGTTAGGTGCATTCGCATCTGCACTCTACTTAAATGAAATATTTGAGTTGTGTTAGTTCTCGTCCAAACCCCAAAGTTAAACTACGTTGGGCGCGGTCGGTACTTGGGTGGGTGACCGTTTAGGAACACGGGGGATGATGTATTTTTTAACGCTGAAACATCGTGTTTTTTCTTGACTTTGTGATTTTTATTAATACTTTACAACTCCTATTTTATATGGAACTGCTACTGCTCTCTTTTTTCATCTATTGGGAGATTCGAAGTGTCGCAGGACAAATTCACGGCTTTCGACACAGCACCCGGCAACCCTTTACGATACGTCGTCATTTAAATATCCGATTCGCGTATGACATAAAGGGGCAAAAGTGACAGCCGTGTGTGTGTCTAGTGGAGATCGCCAGGTTAAGCACTATCTTGCTCTGGTCATAACGGGGGTGGGTGTACATTTTTTCTTCTTTATATTAGCCTACATAAACATATAACAGTTGCACAGCCGTGTAGCACATCTTGACATAGAAGTATATAATTTTTAACAATTCCATACACGAGTTAAAGGCAAGTGTTGTCGGTGCTGCGTGTACTTTTTTCTTGGCATACATTTTATATATTATACTTGTTGATGGTTGCCAGACGCCGACACAAAAGGATCGTGCATCGCTTGTAGCTGAAATTGCATACGTAGAAGAGTGTGTTTACTATAATGTAATGATTATACGACGATTTCCTCGCTTTTCGGTCTACTCCTCGGCCATCGTTTGTTAAACTGTCGAGTAATTTTAAGAAAACGTGGAGTTTGGATATTTGTTAGGTGCATTCGCATCTGCACTTTACTTAAAAGAATTATTTAAGTTGAGTTAGTTCTCGTCCGATCACCATAGTTAAGCAACGTTGGACGCGGTCAGTACTTGGGTGGGGGATCGTTTAGGAACACGGGGGATGATGTTTTTTTTACGCTAAAACATTGTGTTTTTTCTTGATTTGGTGATTTTTATTAATACTACACAACTCCTACTTTATATGAAACTGCTACTACGCCCCTTTTTCGGGTATTGGAAGCTTCGAGGGGTCGCAAGACAAATTCACGGCTTTGGTCACAGCACCCGGCAACCCTTCACGATACGTCCTCATTTAAATATCCGATTCGTGTATGACATAAATAGGCGAAGGTGGCAGCCCTATGTGTGTCTATTGGAGATCGCACGTTTCCAGGGTTAAGCACTATCTTGCTCTGGTCATAACGTGGGTGAGTGTACATCTTTCCTTCTTTATATTAGACTACATAAACATATAACAGTTGCAGAGCCGTGTAGCACATCTTGATATAGAAGTATATAATTTTTTAACAATTCCATACACGAGTTAAAGGCAAGTGCTGTCGGTGCTGCGTGTGCTTTTTCTTGGCATACATTTTATATATTATACTTGTTGATGGTTGCCAGACGCCGACACAAAAGGATAGTGCATCGCTTGTAGCTGAATGTTCATCCGTAGAAGAGGGTGCTTGCTATAATGTAATGATTATACGACTATTTCCTCGCTTTTCGGCCCACTTCTCGGCCTTCGTTTGTTAAATTGTCGAGTAATTTTAAGAAAACGAGGAGTTTGAATATTTGTTAGGTGCATTCGCATCTGCACTTTACTTAAATGAATTATTTGAGTTGAGTTAGTTCTCGTCCGATCACCAAAGTTAAGTAACGTTGGGCGCGGTCAGTTCTTGGGTGGGTGACATTTTAGGAACACGGAGTGTTGATGTCTTTTTTTACGCTAAAACATCGTGTTTTTTTTTAGTTTGTGATTTTTATTAATACTACACAACTCTAATTTTATATGGAACTGCTACTGCGCTCTTATTTCTGGTATTGGGAGCTTCGAGGGGTCGCAGGACAAATTCACGGCTGTCGATACAGCACCCGGCAACCCTTCACGATACGTTGTTATTTAAATATGCAATTCACGTATGACATAAAGAGGCGAAAGTGACAGCCGTGTGTGTCTGTTGGAGATCGCACGTTTCCAGAGTTAAGCGCTATCTTGCACTGGTCAGTACGTAGGTGGGTGTACGTTTTATATTAGCCTACATAAACGTATAACAGTTGCAGAGCCGTGTGGCACGTCTTGACGTAAAGGTATATAATTTTTGAACAATCACATACACGTGTTCAAGGCGTGTGTCGTCGGTGCTGCGTGTGCTTTTCTCTTGGCTTAAATTTATATATTATACTTGTTAATAGTTGAAAGACGCCGACACAAAAGGATAGTACATGTACTGCATTCGTTAGAGGGGGTGCTTGCTATGATTTAATGATTACGACTATCTACTCGCTTTTCGATCCACTTCTTGGCCGTCGTTTATTAAATTTTCGAGTAATTTTAAGAAAACGCGGAGTTTGAATCTGATGACACTTCGGCAACATTACATAGAGAAACGGAATCATGTAGAATTTCATCCCTACATGTGATTTTCCAAGTCTCCATCCGAAGGTACTACATTGGTCAGGAAGCGATTTTTTTACCTAAACAATTTTGAATTTTGCCGAACCCTTGTTGTTTCAAGCAAGGTGGGGATCTTTAACGTGCGTGACAACTCTCACACACGGGACCTTCAATTTACCTCTCATCCAAACGAGGGCGTATTTTTGTGAAAAACCGTGTTGCGATTCGAACCCAGAACCTTGGGCGTAGTAGTTACACGCATACCAACTACGCCACTGTCCCGTCTAAATGGTAGAATTTCATCCACCTTACAAGAACAAACAGCATTAAGTAGAACCTCGTCAATGTTAGATAAAGGAGTAGAATAAAGTTTATCAACAATAAAGAAAGGAGCAGCACCAGACAGAATTTTATCAACCTAACAAAAATACACAGCATCAGGAAGAACTTCGTTCATATTAGTAAAAGAGACACTAGCAGATTTTCATCAACCTTAGCTAAAAGAACAGAAGCAAGTAGAATTTTGTTAGCATTAGATAAAGAAACACAATCAGAAAGAATTTTGTCAACATTAGAACAATGAGTAAAAGCAGGTGACGTGTCAACAACGTCCGATAAAGGAGTAGAATCAAGTAAGACTTTACCACTGTTACACAACGGAGTAGGAACGTAAAATTAATAGGTGAAATTACCAGCTACTTACCTAATAACAATTACCTTGAAAGAGTGTCACGCTGTTTTAAATTTATAGGCGACATCTTGTCCAGTCTAGTGACATCCTCGGAAAGACTAGTATTCTTGTGTTTCCTAATTATGTCGGCTTCCTGGTAAGGAGTTCTTTTTATTGTTACATGCCAAATTGTTGTCGAGTTGGAAGGGGGGAGGACATGAACAAAACGGCGTAAGTCTGCTCCAAGAAGTAAACTATACCGCGGCTCGGTATCGCTAGTCGCGATGGGCGTGGGTTGACGAGGAGGGAATTGAAAATAATATATATTGACGTTATTCTCAAGTTACGTAATATAATGGATACCACCCTTATCTTATTGGAGTTCTGCTTAAAATGGCACGGATTCTTTTTCCTTCAGAGAGGCCACCAAAATGAAGGAAAACTCGACTTCTTCAGACAAGAACCCAGGTAAGTCATGCGTTGTGATAGGAACGTCCAGTGCTGCCAAGTTGAATTGCATTTCCTGTTCTTCGTACGCTAGTCACCTCTGCTTACGGTTGAAATAACTAAGATATTAAATATTGTACATTAAAATTCATTAATTAAGTAACGTTACCACCAAACTAAAAGAAAGTGTCTAAATTCCTGTTCGCTAACAAGCATAATTCTGGTCAAAAATTAATTCCTTAAATTAATTAACTGTAAGTGAAATTACGCGAAACACTGTTTTTAAAATTCCAGCCCTCACAGCTAAATTAATCAGAAGTCACTTTATGTTAATATCTTATTTATTTAATTACTACTTCGGATTCAATTATGGTCAACCTTATATATACATTTTAATTTCATCACTGAGAAAATTTTTAGCTTACACCCTAGAGGATCCTTGAACCTTCGTATTAATCGAATAAAACACAACTAAATAATTAAAAATAAATCATCGTGAATTTGCAATTTCATGCGTTATAAATGATGTCGGACAATGCATAAACAGGTGATGTAAGAACATATTACTCACACTACTGGGTAATTAATTATCACAGGAATTCAGCCTCCGGTTCCGCTTTGTAATTCTCGTTCGTACATCGAAGTTCCAGGAATGCACCACCAGCAGCAAGTGACTCTATTTAATTTATCCGTAAAACCTTTATATTCACAGCACCACGGAGTCTAAATACGATCAACACGAGGGTGCGTTTCTCCCATTAATTAATTGTAACTGAATGATTTCTTAATCAAGACCACCTTCACTCCGAAAAATAATTCAAGTTCTCTCGGAACTCGCTACTAGCTAATTAATTAAATCGACACTTAAAACTGATACCGTATTTACTAATTAACCGTGTTTGTTAGGTATGGGGGATTACACTAAACTACTTCGGCCGTTTTCCACCACGCCACCAATCTTCGATCCTATAAATATCAGGATTGTTAAGGTTATACCAAAACCTATTTAGTCAACGCGCTATATATCCTCCAAGATTATTTCAGATTGAATTACGTTTAAAAGAAATCGACCTTTGACACGAGTTACTTAGCCAACTTTAGCGCGTGACTTATTTCTCGTCTTACGAACCGCCACTCATCCTTTACATCTTCACCCTTTTAGTACCCAACAAACACTGACTGTTTTAAATTACTGAATACCCTCTTTTGCCCATCTAGCGAATCACCGGGGATGTAACGGACAGTAGAAATTAACAGGCATGCGACATGCACGTAAAGCGTGATATGTCCCTCGCTGCTAATTTTTGGAAAACCTAACATCTGCTGTAGCAAGAATGTGAAAGCTAAAACTTATCTATTCAAAAGGGGTTACTTGTAACGTATATATAAAATATACTTGCTTACATTACGGGTTTTTAAATAAACAATATGTACGGTGTAATTTATTTTAAAAATAAAACCGAAGGTTACATTATAAAAGGCTAAACTGTCTGTTTACACAAAGAACACAACAAACTATAGCTCACTGCGTCACCTAAATCTATTTATGTGCAAACTTCATCACATTTTCCCGAAAACAGGTGCATGCACATAATAATAAGATTATATAAATCAAGTCCCTTCTTAATTAGTCTTAATATTATAATCCTGTGATAACAATTTAAAGCGTGTTTTCTATCTCTCAATTAAACTTACAATGTCCAGGCTTTATACATTTAATGAACTTATTGTTATACTCTAGACTAGTCGTAGACGTTGTATATTGTGACCAATATTTAACTGAACAAGCGTCCTGCATAAATGCCATTAACAATCAATAAAAACAGTTTCTTATTAACTACGACTTACAGTTACGTCTTAATGCAGATTAAGAATTCCATAGGGTCAGGTTTGAATTAATGTGCCGTCCGTTTCTCATTTCCAATGTTTGCTGTTTTGGAAGCAATCCGTCCGACTTCTATCAGTGTTGTTGGGTTTTGTCTAAAATTCACGGATATCATCACAATTACTTCCGTTTGTTATTTCATAACCAAAGGGATTTACTCGACTACCCCCTCAACGGTTACCATCAGATGTATTCTTGTTTTTGGCCCGCAAATAATTAATTGATCTTTTCTGTTCACTGTCTATCGCTTGTCATTTAATAATATTCTTTTAGAAACTGTGAAGAATCACGTGAACAATACGCGACTCTATATTTTTTCATCATGTGAAGGTCACGTTCTCACGACTATTTCATTTCCTCAGCGGTCTAAATGGATACATTGCAAACATTTATATCTTGTATTATTCTGTTTCTGTCAAGATGTGTAATATGATATTTGTGAGTTTTGCTAAATAAGCATCTGTGTTTTTAAGTAATTAGCTGCATTGTAGAAGTATTCTTATTATATTGCGTGGGAAGTTTTACTTTGTACTATAACTACACGTGTTTTCATGTAACGTTAATATTTTTAAATTTTACTAAAATTTGTAAAAGGACCTCCTAATTTTGGGACAATTATTACATGTAATTTGCATATTAATAATTTTACGGGTATTTACTTCTTTTGTTATTCCAAAAGCTTTCTTAAAATGACATGATAAAGTTATCAAAATTTACTATTGTAATTGTCTGTATTCACAAAAGCTCGGTTAATTTCTCATGCTTGGATCTTCGTGCTCGACCTCATAATACGTAATATTAAAATCTGTTTTCCTTTTAGCGATTTTAACATAATTTATAGAGCTAAGATACATTGAAATATTTAGTACACATCGATATAACTGATGTTTTGTGGTTTTCAATGTATTGGAATAATTCCTTTTTTAAAACTATGATTCATTGAATTGCCATGCTTAATAAACGCTACTATTCATGAAATCCAAATATACAGGGTACATTTGTGTTTATTTTGTCCGTTTCAGATAAACTTTCTCCGTTTGCATCTGATTTTATTTAACGTAACGTAAACCCGTGACATATCTAATGGCTTTCTGAACTTTTTATATTTGAAACTTGATTGCCGGCGTGAGCATACAAAGCCGTTATGAAGCTTTGGTTTTTGAATGTCATTCTTACCATTTCCACTGCAGCATCAATATTTTCCTCTATTCGACCTAACATACAAAAACACTTGATTAAAACTAGAAATAGAATACTGCTGCGAAAGACTAAATTGATTCTGAATACATATGTCTCAATCATTGGCAAAAGGGTCTCTGCTATAAATGAGTTTCAATGAATGGCAGCTACATTTTCTTAAGGCTATAATAATATTAATCAAGCTTTCCGTTGAAAACTAGTCAAATAAACGTTTGCAATCAATTCTACACACACAGTCATATGATTTTTTCAATTTAGAATGAAAAGACCAGCACCCGTCGCGGTCTTTAAACCCTTCAACAGTCACGATATTTAAGATACACTCGCAACTCAATTATCAGACCACTTGAACTATCTTGCAACTACAGCCAATTTACCATTGCAACTGTAGACTTGAAACTATATAAAGCTTTCAACTTGATGAATCTAAAATCACTATAACATATATCCTTCCAAATACTTTTAAATTAGATATTTTTAATACTATAACTAGCATTGTAGGTAGCAAAGACAAATACTGGAACCTTTATCTTACAATTTCGAATCAATTATAGCGGTACGGTTGGTAACTTCACGATCTTTCACGACCTGCGCAAGTTATGTATCCCCCAATTTATATGTATATTAAATCATAGAATCTAATTGGAACTTATTAGTAATTGTTAAACAAATCATAAGTCGAGTACAACAATGTAACTCAAGGATAGATATAAAAAGGTTATTAACAGTTCATGAGAACGGATGCAATACATTGTATTCTAGACGATAGTGATACTGTAGGTGGCAGGTCACAGACGGTTAAGATATCGCAATTACCTAGAAATTAAGATTAAAACAATGATAATGACAAAGAACGTATTACCACAAACCGTAATAAGGATACCAACGCAAATAAATTTTCAACAGGACAAACCGTGTATGAGAAGAATTTCCAAAGTAACCGACAAAAAACGGCACCCGGAAATTTAGGTCCATTTAAAATTAAGAGAATATCCGACAAAAATATAGCAGTAGTAACAAAGGCAAAATAACAAAGTACATTCACTTGAAAAACTTAAGACACCCTGTAGTTTCAGATGAATAATCATCACCCTTACTGTCAACCTCCGCCCAGGTAAAACAAACAACAAAATAGTAATAGAAGATATAAAAAACAACCCCGGTATACCACCAATAAAATTAGGCAGTATGCAAGCACAATCAACTATTGGACATTCGCACAAAAATTCGACCTAACAGAATTAAAACAAGAATTTCAAACAATCAAAGATAATTGTTACCGACTAAAACAATCAATGGACACAGCAAAATTCGGAAAGGAAACGGCATATAAATAATGAATTATAACAGTATAATAGAAAGCATTTTAAAAAGCATAGAGGATAAATTTAACAGATTAATACCCACAGAACAAACTACAAGACAAAAAAGAGGACTAATCACCGGGTTAGGTAACATAATAAATGCTATCACAGGCAACTTAGATAATCAAAACGCAGAACGTTATGACAACGCGATACAACAATTAATTGAGAATTAAAACGATTGAAAAAACCATAATTAACAACCGAATATCACTAACCCAATCAACAATTATAAAATTCAACAAAACCCTGAGAAAGCTAGTAAGAAACCAGGACACTATAGCCAACCGAATACAGACCTTTGAAACCAACATGCAAACTACCATGTTAGGCATGCGAGATTTAATTAGATTCAATATAATATTTACTCAAATAATATCAACTACTTTGATTCAACAAATTTTAGCAACTTTAGAAATGCAGTAACATTTGCAAAATTAAATACCCTACACTCGAGTATCATAGAACCAACCGATTTATTAAAAGAATTATTAAGAATTAGATCATTTATAACCAACAGTAAATTACCTTTTGACGTAGCAGAATCAAACATTCTTATATTCGAAAAAATAGCTATAGTTAAAGGCTATATAAAGAATAACGAAATAATATTTTTAATAGAAATCCCAATTGCAAAGAGAAACAATTATAATTATTATCATTTATTTGCTTTTTCAATGAAAATTACTAGCACATACCAAGTTAGCATACCTAAAACCAAATTCCTATCCTTAAATGAACTAAGATATGGTTATACTCAATGAAAAATGTACCCAAGTAACACCAAATCAATATTTATGCCAATCGTTAAGGATAACAACCATTTAAGAAGATAGCCTTTGTAAAGTACAACTATTAAAATTTTCAAATCATTACGAAAACTGTGAAGCAAAACCCGTACAAATAACCACCGTGAAAATTCAAAAGGTTACAGAAAACAAATGGATCGCCATTTTCCCAACAGAAGTAATAGCAACCATCCACTGCATTCAAGATGAAAATAACCTAGCATTAACCGGAAGCAAATTAATCACCCTTAATGAAGACTGCTATTTAAAATTGAAAGAAGAAATAATCAGAGTTTATCAAGACCCCATAGCAACAAAGAAACTCGCAAACCTACCAGAATTATAGTTCAAGATAGATCAACCAGAAGACGAAGAAATAATCAAGAAACCCATGCAACTAGAACATCTAGACTTAGACGACCTCAATCACGCCGTGAAATTAATGGAAAACTACAAAGAACATTTAAGCGAACTTAAAGTGCCCAAGTTACACTATAACAATATAAGCGTTTGGACAATTGTGTTAATCATTCTAATAAGTTTTCTAATTATATATGTATTTTCCATTTCGAATGGACCTGCACCTTGCCGAAGTTCTAAATTACTAGAACAGGTGAAATGGCTTGCGTGTTCTAATGAGCTAAAGAGCCAAACTACAGGTCCAACCAAAGTAGTAGGGTCGTTAGTGAGGAACCAGACTAAGACAGGTCCCCGAAAGAGGGCAGCGGCTCTTTCGGTACTTAGATTGGCAGAGACCATAGGGGTCGGTATGGCAGTCTAAGACACACTACCGCGATGTGGAAGGCAACGGGAAACCACCACATTATCTCCCAAGTACACAGCGTACCTAAATTATAATAAAATGATGGCATTCTCTGGGGTAAAATATTCCAGAGTTAAAATAGTCCCCCAGTCGGATCTCCGGGAGGGGACTACTTCGGAGGATGCGATCGGAAAGTTAAAAATAAGAGTCGGAAACATTCTGCGAGTCGGAGCGTGGAATGTTAGAAGTATGAAGCAAGTAGGTAAGCTAGAGAACCTAAAAATCGAAATGAATAGGTTATCACTAGATATAGTAGGGATCAGCGAAGTTCGGTGGCCAGAGGCGGGGGATTTTTGGATTTTTGGAGTGGGTAATTCATACAGGAGCAGAGGAAGGAAATTTGGGTGTGGGGATAGTTATGCGGAAAAAGATAGGATACTGTGTAGAAAATTACTTACAAAAGAACGAGAGAGTACTTATGGTTAGATTAAAATCTAAACCGGTAAACACAGTAATAATACAAGTATACATGCCCACCTCTAGCTACAGTGACGAAGAGGTAGAAGCCATCTACAAAGATATCGAAGACATATTAAGATACGTAAAAGGACAGGAAAATTTAATAATTACGGGGGATTTTAATGCCGTGGTAGGTGAGGGTAGGGAAGGAGCAGTAGTAGGTTTATTTGGTTTAGGCACGAAAAACGACAGGGGAAATAGGCTGGTAGAATTTTGTGACAAGAACAATTTAATCATCACAAACACATTATTTCAACATCATGCTAGAAGACGATATACGTGGAAGATGCCAGGAGATATAGGAAGATATCAAATAGATTACATTCTTGTTAGACAACGGTTTAGGAATCAAGTAAAAGACTGTAGAAGCTACCCAGAAGCAGATATAGATACTGACCACAACTTCGTAATTATGAAGGCCGCACTTAAATTTAAGAATGTGAAAAAAAGAAACGGAAAAAGGCACTTAGACTTAGAGAAAGTAAAAGATAAAGGTATTCAAGAAAGATTCGAAAAAAAGTCAAATGAATTGCTCAAAGATATCGAGAAAATATCGGATACTAAGGAAGTAGAAACAGAATGGAATAACATTAAATCCAGCCTAGACATGGCGGCCAGACATATTCTGGGGTATACACAAAAAGAAAATAAGAAACCATGGATAACAAAGGATATCCTGAATTTAATAGAAGAAAGACGAAAATACAAAAATAAATCAGACCAAACAGGAAAACAGAGATACAAAGCCATAAAATGGGAAATTATTCGAAAATGCAGGAAAGCTAAAGAACAATGGATTGATGAAAAGTGCAAAGAGATACAAACGAAGATGGAAATAGGAAAGACAGACGAAGCATACAAATTAATTAGAATGAATTTTAGGGATATAAAACCGTATAGCAAAAATATAAGGGACGCACAAGTAAACGTCATCATAGAAAACGTAGAGAAAGTAGGTAGATGGCAAGAATATATAGGGAATTTATATGCACGAAAGGAACTAACTGCATTAGAACAGGAATCAGACATTGAAAATGACGACTTGGGATATCCTATACTTAGAGATGAGTTTGAATTAGCATTAAAGAGTCTGAAAAATGGTAAGGCGCCGGGTACAGATAAGATGCAAGCAGAAACTCTAAAAGCCGCTGGACAAGCAGTAACAGAACGTCTCTTCCAACTTGTAAGCTATATGTATGAGACAGGCGAGATACCCAAAGATTTCAAACGTAGCATCATAGTAACTATACCAAAAAAGAAAGGCGCGGATAGATGTGAAAATTTTCGAACAATAAGTTTGACAGCACACGTGTCAAAAAAATTAACTAGAATTGTGCAAAGACGAATGGAAAAACGGGCGGAAGAAATACTAAGAGAAGACCAATTTGGGTTTAGGCGAAACAGGGGAACACGGGAGGCTATTTTAGCTCTGAGAGTGATAATGGAGAAAACAATAGAAAAAGGGGTAAAGCGTGTATATAGGGTTTGTAGATCTAGAAAAAGCATTCGACAATGTAAAATGGAAAAAAATGTTTGAAATACTAAAAGAGATTGGAATGAGTTATAGGGATAGACGAATAGTACATAGCTTATACAAAGAGCAAACAGCAGTAATAGAATTAGAGCAGGAACGTAGAGAAGTAAACATTAGGAAAGGGGTGAGACAGGGATGTGCCCTATCCCCATTGATTTTTAACTTGTACATAGAAGAGGCAATGAATACTGTCAAATGCAGGAAGACATTTGGAATTACTATGCAGGGACAAAAAATCGATATGCTTAGATTTGCAGATGATATAGCGGTACTAGCGTCTAGCAAGGAAGAGTTAGAAGCTGCTCTTAATGAAATGGAAACGGTTCTAACAGAGACATACGGTATGAAAATTAACAAAACTAAAACTAAAGTTCTAGTTTGCAAAGGTAGGGAAAATAAATCAAAAACAAGAATACAAATAGGTAACGAGAACTTAGAGGTTAAGGAATTCTGCTAGCTAGGAAGCCAAATAACGCAAGATGGGAAAAGCACAAAAGATATAAAACAAAGATTAGCACAAGGTCGTGCTACATTTAACAAGAAAAAGCAACTACTGTGCTCAAAGACCACAAACATAGAAACAAGGAAAATATTGCTTAAAACATATGTGTGGAGCACAGCACTGTACGGCTGTGAAGCCTGGACAGTAGGAGAAGCGGACAAGAAAAAGCTAGAAGCCTTTGAAATGTGGTGCTACAGACGTATGATGAAGATATCATGGACAGACAAAGTTAAGAACGAGGAGGTACTAAAATGGTAGGGAAGAAAGAAATATGTGGAAAACGGTAAAAATAGGAGAGATAGGATGATAGGCCACATACTACGGCATGAGGGAATAGTGCGAAATACATTAGAAGCAGAGATAGGAAAAAAGAGAAGAAGAGGCAGACCTAGGCTAGACTACTGCACACAGATAGTAAAAGATGTAGGCTGCAGGAATTTCAGGGAGATGTGTAGGCTAGCCCAGAATAGAAATCAATGGAGGTACGCATCCAACCAATCCCAAGATGGATAAACTAATGACGAGAAAATAACTGTGCTTAAACATGATGATTACTATAAGTAACTACAAGAATTGGTTGGACAACATTCTCAAATAATGTTATGTGTGTGAAAGGATTTACTGGAAAACCATTATTTCGGCAAATATCTAAGTGTTGGGGGATCTTGGTAGCCACAGGTTGCTTACCCCCCTTCACTGAATCTCGGTGAAATAGGGCATAAAATTAGAAAACAATAGAAGGGGAACGAGCTGTATACACAGTCTTTTGAAATGCTGTGCTTCAGATGTATGAGGACGATAGCATGGACAGACAAAGATAATAACAAATAGGTTATAGAAATAGTAGGGAAACAAGGATATCTGGGGAAAAAGATAAGAGAAATAGAAGAGCAGAATACGTTCTAAGAGATTTTTGGGTAATAGTATGGGATATATTACACGCAGAGATAGGAAAAAAGAGGTAGATGTTGACCTAGATCAGATAGTGATAGATGCAGACTGTGCAAATTTCAGGGAAATCTGTAGGTTAGTTCAGAATAGGAAACAATGATGGTACGCGTCTAACCAGTTCCAGGACTGAATACCTAATGATGATGATATGTATTTTACAAAATTTATTTTAGATATAAGAATAAAGCAGACAGTTGTAGATATAAGAAAACAAAGAGAAAAAAAAAACTATAAGTGTACCCTTAGAAACAATGAATTTTAAATAATGAAATTAAATGAATTTTATGAATTTTAAATTAAAAATTAAGCGAGAAAAACTCTTAGTTTTATATTTACGTCGGGAGGAGTTATGTATCCCCCACTTTATATGTATATTAAATAATAGAATCTAATTGGAACTTATTAGAAATTGCTAAATAAATCATAAGTCGAGTACAACAATGTAGCTCAAGGATAGATATAAAAAGGTTATTAACAGTTCATGAGAACGGATGCAATACAATGTATTCCAGACGATAGTAGTACTGCAGGTGGCAGGTCACAGATGGTTAAGATATGCAATTACTTAGAAATTAAGATTAAAACAATGTAACAAAGTGTAGAATTAAGAATAAGCAGACATAAGATTTGCAAGATCCCACAGCCATGTGAGGGGGTCGAGACATTATAAAAAGCCCGGAAGCCTCAGTTGACAGTAGTCAGTTTTGAGTATTACAGCTTTTGCATTGTTGTTTACCTAGGCTACTCGCCCTAATATTAGTTCAATTAATTAACTAATTTCGATATAAAATTAATTTAATCAGTTTGTCAAAATTCTATGATAATTTCTGTTTAAGATAAATCAATAAGGTTGTTACGAAGACTTAAAACAGTTTTTAAAAACACCGCTCCCAAGGCCCAAAACGTAACTCGCATGCTTTTTAAAACTTCACTATATTACTTACTGCTTATGGTTCGTGTACTGAAACGAAATTTTAAGTATTTCAATGAATTTTATCATGTTTTTTATTACTTGCGGGCTATAATAGGTAATCACGTATTTGTTTCTTTCTGGTTACTCCTTGAGACTAATAAGCTATATGACTTCCGAAATTATTAAGTGCGCACTCCTAACAAAAATAGCAGCTCAATCAATAAAAGTGAAGAGGTGTGTAATAAAAATTATACGTTTTTACTAAAAAAGATTAAGAGTTGAAATCTGTAATTAGGTTCCTATAGTAATAAACATGCATAATAAAATGAACCTCTAAATAAAATACCAAGTAAAAGTTTATAAATAAATATTTAATCATCATTCTGAAAAACTACACATTGCCTTACACTATTGCCAACAGTATACAATAAACTCTTTAAATCACTGCAAGCAACTTTAAAGTAGATTATCAATAACCAAACAGTAATTTTAATATAATGTAAACCTTATAAATAACTTAATAATTAATTATATGAATATTACCTAAATTAATATATAAAATCATTTGCCCACAAATCTCACTCTTTGCCTGAGGAAACAACTATAAGTTTACATTAAAAATATTATTGGTAACTATTAGAAACCAATTACAAAACTTGAAAACCTTGCGATAGGATTTTCATTCCCTAGGTATATTGTTAGGTTCTAACAGGTACATTTATCACACCGCGTTTAATTATCACTCACAATTTTCATTTCCTACCTATATTGCTAGGTTCTAACAGGTACATTTATCACATCGGGTTTAATTAATACTCATCGTTACCTTACTAACTAAAATGCCGTTACCTCAAAAAGCACCAAAATTAATATCGCTCAACCTAAGGCATAATGTTTTGTAATATTATTGAGGCAAAAAGGTGTAAATTTATTTTTTCTGTGACATGGTGATCAGAGAAGTATTCAAAGTGCAAAGTCAAAAAGACAGTTACAACAAAAACTTTCATATTCGTTTTTACACAGATTCATTTTACCAATTTGTCTTTGGAAGGCATAGACTCTAAACAAATTAATTTAGTTACTCACCTTTAATTACGTTTCCTAAAATTTATTCTGAACTAAGTGACCTGAACCAATAATGAAAAATAACAACAATAAAAAGACTTGTTTAAATTAACAGCAATATTATTATATACAAGTCCAAGTTAAACAGGGTAAATAACAAAATTGTTTTTATTCAAAATGAAAGGATCGTTTTACTTATTTAGTTCCGAAATAGGAAGCTTAGTTTTGTTTCTTCTTAACATGGTTGTTCGCACCATCTAGTGCCGTAATGATCGAGCATCGAAAATATAAAGAACATAAGTGATAAAAGTGGACAGTGTTTTGACAGACTTCGAACCATACGGTCGTTTTCAAGGTTCGACCTCCGCTTTGTGTAGAGCACACCACCTAATTTGGTAAGTTTATTCACTTCCTCAGTTATGATTTTTCAATGCTAATTTGTACATGTCAATGTTTGTAAGATAATACGCATATTCCCGGCCACACGCCAAAACATATGGTTCTTAGAGCACAGATAACGAATAAATTTCATTCAATCATACAATTAAAGGATAAACTAGCGATTACGTTGTATTGTCCACATTCCAGTTCTGCACATTTCGTGTTATCTTTAAACAATGTATTTATTTGCGTGCATAGTAATTAAGTACTAATACTACGGCTAAATAACAAAACTCTGCAGTCAAAACGGGAAGTTTCGTTTTCTTGATTAACTACAAATTTTGATTTCGTTAAGAATTGTGACAAATCTAAATTAGCAGCTGTTGAAGCCCGCGTAACAAGAGTTAAAGAATTACAATCCTAATTCGCTATCCTATGCGATGATGTAATTAGTTTTAACTCCAAATTTACAGAAAAGAGAGATAATGTAAAACTTGATTTCGACTCGTTTAATAGGTTTTTTGACGCTATTTTCACTAAACATAACGAACTTAAAGTAGGACACATGAAGTCTGAAAGCAATGATACTCAATTGTCCCCTCTGTTTCCACTAAATCTTTCGCATTTCTATGGTTCAATTTCTCAATGGGACCATTTCTACAGCACATTTTCGACCTTGGTGCACGATACGAAGCTCCCTGTGCTACTGAAATTTCAGTATATACGCAGTTGTTTAAAAAGTGTAGCTTTAAGCTTGATCAGTAATATTTAGATACAGGAAGGTCAATATATTGTCGCTTTTGAGCAACTAATAGAAAAATACACCTGTATTAGGAGAAAATCGCATTATTATATGCAACAATTACTCCACTTCAAACCTATAAACAATACATCTCATCACAATCTCTCGCAGTATTTACAAACGCATGTAAATTCTGTAAACGGAGCAAAAGCTAAAAAGCTGGACGCAAAAGCAAAACTGCCTTTGATCTCAAACTAAGCACGGGTAACGTTCCCACTTGTGCAGCCCTATTTGAATTTGTACCTGCACAAGCCAAAACCGTTTAAATGAATTCTGATAGTTCTTCGGAATTTAATCAACCTCACAATTTTTCTCAATCTCGCAGTAAGAATTGTACATCCAAAACAGTATTGTTGAATAATACAATATTAGCTAGTAAATCTGTACAATCAACAATTAGCTGTCCAATTTGTCAGCAGCCTCACAAGATATATGCTTGTAAAATCTTCGCTAAAACAGAACCTGAAGAACGTCACGTTTTAATTCAAAAATTACGATGTTGTACTAAATGTTTAGGATCTCACTTAAATATCAGCTGTAAATCCACTGGTATTAGCAAATTTTGAAAGTCGAGTCAACACCACACTCTTTTGCATGACTTACCCTCTCAAATCATACAAGATGGTAACGCACTAGCTGCTTCCTTAATAGCTACTCCGTCGATTTCGAATTCTCAGTGTAATTTTTCTAATATTTCCACTTCGAATACGGTATTGCTCGGCACCATTCAAGCAATAATCATAGATTCTAGTGGTAGTTTGCAACCTATTAGAGCCATTTTGGACACTGGCAGTCAAATCAATGCTATTTCTTTCGCTTGTGTTCAGCGCTTGGGTTTAAAATTACTCCCTGGTACACGAAAAAAATTTCTGAAACAGCAAATTCACTCACCACTTTTAAAGCTCGAGTAAATTGCATTCTGTGTTCAAACTACACTTGGCATCATAAATTGAATTGCGAAGCATCCGTGCTATCGGCTATTTCTAGTGAAATTCCTACAAGGAATATTCCGGCTGACATAGTTCAGAAGTTTCAGCATTTAAATTTAGCTGACAACGAATTTCATAGTCCTGCTAAGGTGGATTTATTACTGGGTGCTGGTGCATTTTTGAAAATAATGACTGGCGAACCTCCTTATATGATTCCCGGTCAGCCTCTATGCATAAACACACTTTTTGATTATGTGGTTATTGGTAACATTTCTCCAAGTGTCGATAAACATATTTCTTTGTTTATTACATCCGATTTACTGCATTTCCAACTTAAACAATTTTGGAACTTAGAAGAAATTCTCAATCTCGTTATAGACAACCCCGATAATATTTATTGCGAAACACATTTTAAAGAAACACATCACCGTGTTAACGGTCGTTAGTTTCGTTGCCATTTAAATTTTAAGCTGTAACATTATCTGATAACCGTCACACAGTACTTATAACTTATTTAAATTTAGAAAAGCGCATGCTTTGTTCTTCAAATAATTACGATTCATATAATGCATTCTTAACAGAATACGAGCAGCTGGATCATATGCAAACTGCTCGGACTATCTCAAATTGTATTTTACCTCATCATCCTGTCTACAAAACCGCTAGCAGTACAACTAGATTAAGAGTTGTTTTCAACGGTTCTGCTCCTGAAAAAACGGAACCACTCTCAACCAACAATTGTTAGTTGGTCCTAAATTACAAAGAGGATTTCCTGAAATTATTTTCTCTTTCCGGAGTCATGAAATCGCTCTTTCCGGTGATTTAAAAATCATGTATAAGATGATTCTGTTAAACTCCGCGGATCGCCAATTTCAGCACATATTTTAGCGTCCGTCTTCGTTTCAACCGGTCAACGAATACGAGTTGAAAACATTAACGTATGGTCTCGCTCCTTCTGCTTATTTAGCGCAGCGAGTTTTGCATCAACTCGTGTGTGATAAAGGTTCACAGTATACTCTAGCTTCCAAAGCGCTGATGCATCATGCGTATATCGATGACGTTGTTTCAGGCGCAAGCTGCTACGAGAAAGCTATACTACCACAGCTTGAATTGAGCGAATTATTGAGTCGCGCAGGATTTCTTATACGGAAATGATCTAGTAATTCTCAAGAATTACTCGTACCCTTTACTACTTCTGATATGGCACCCCTTGTAAAATTCTCGGATTAATTTGGAGCCCCCCTGAAGACGCATTCACTTATCACACGAATGCTTTTCCACCCCCGGCCACTAAACGATCTGTTTTATCGCACATAGCTCGCATATTTGATCCGTTAGGTTGGTTAACAGCAATAACATTTCTCGCAAAATATTTTTTGCAACAATTATGGTTTGTTCAGTTAGATTGGGATGAAACTCTTCCTGTTACCCTCGCCAACGAATGGCATTCTCTGTCCTCTCAATTGTGCTACCTATCACAGATCCGAATTCCGCAAAAGTTGTTCACTATGAATGCCACGTACCGCTTATTAGGTTTCTGTGACAGACGCATGAAGGCCGTATATTTGCATATTACCAGCGCCAAATCAGTTTCGTGTCTTTTGATACAAGCTAAAAGTAAGGTTGTCCCTCTCAAGACGCTAACCATTCCCAAATTAAAGCTTTCGGGTGCCTTACTGCTCACAAAACTAGTAAATTCTATCGTCAGGAATAACCTCCCTTTCGATTTTTTCGAAACACTCCTGTTCACGGATTCTTGCATTGTTCTCGGATGGTTGGTCATTCCCCCTCACTTGCTCAAAATATTTGTTGCTAATCGTGTAAATCAAGTTCTGGAATTGAGTTCTCCTGCGCAATAACGGCATATATCCACAGAGTTCAATCCGGCAGATGCCGCTTCTCGTGGCCTGTTACCCACTGTAATAATTCATAATAAATTACGGTGGTGCGGTCCAACACAATTTCGGGTCTCTGTGGATACCGAATTTCCACGCGTGTATTTTTAAGCACACTTTGGTGTGGAAGTGTCTGAACTAAAAAAACTACGTGGTTTTAGTTACTATAGACTTTCTAATTCTGATCACATTTTTTCTCGGTTTTCTACATTAACACGACTTCAACGCACCATCGCATATTGTCTGCGTTTTGTCAACAATTGTTGCCACCAGTCTCGGCATGTTGGTCCGCTTTCAGTTTCTGAGCTCAACGATTCTTTGTCTGTCCGCGTCACTCAAATCGTATATTTTGCCCGAGAAATCTCCCTTTTACACAAAGGAAAATCACTTGTCGGATATCTCCGCAAGTTGACCCATTTCCTGGATTCAAATAATCTCCTGAGGGTGGGCGGTAGACTCAACTACTATTTATTATCCTATGAATCTAAGCACCCTCTATTATTACCCAAGAATGCATTCTTGGCCACTCTTATTTGTGATCATTATCACAAAGCATCTCTGCACTCTAGTGTTTTAACTACTCAAGCACTCATCCAACGTCAATATTGGATTAATTTTTTACGGTCTATTTTACAGAAACATATTTTTAAATGTTTCAAATGCTACCGCTCAAAATGCAAACGATCGCCCCCTTTAATGTCCGATTTACCCTCCGCTTGAGTTTGCATAATTCGCGCATTTACTGAGGTCGGCACTGATTCGCAGGCCCCCTTTTTTTAAAGACTTCTAAAAGAAGGACTGCACCCATCACAAAAACTTACTTATGTGTTTTTGTATGCATGTGCACGAAAGCTGTACATTTGGAAATCGTTTCGGAGCTAACTATTGAAGCATTTATGGCTTGTTTTGCCAGATTTGTTTCTCGTAGAGGCACTCCGTCTATTTTATTTTCTGACGGTGGTACCAACTTTGTTAGTGCATCTCGTGAATTAAAAAAAGCCAGAACTTGACTTTTGCAAAATAAAGACCAACTTTACACCAACTTTGCCTCGCTGCAAGTTGCTTGGAAATTAAATCCTCCAAAAGTTTGTTACATCGCCTTGTCGGAAATCGAACTCTAACTTTTGAAGAATTGAGCACAGTTTTTATTGGAATTGAAACCGTTCTTAACAGTCGTCCATTGTGTTTTCTATCTTCGGATCCTAATGATGGTACAGACTATCTCTCCTCAGGGCATTTTTTAATAAGTGCTCCAATTTTGGGTTTCCCAGAAATGCTAATTTCTGAAAATATGTCACTTCGTAATCGTTGGCAACTACCTCGACAAATTTTGTCGTCATTTGGAAAAGATGGTTTAACGAATATTTAAGCTTCCAATTTCCGCGACCAAAATGGAACACTTCCATACCCAAGGTGCAACCCGGACAAGTAGTACTTTTATCCGGGTCGTCGACTTCTCCTCTTTTTTTGGACTGTCGCTCGGGTAGAACAGATCTCTCCAGGACCGGACGGTGTAGTACATGTTGCTTCCGTTCGAACTTCCGGCACTATTTTTGTGCGTCCAGTTAATAAACTGGTTCCCCTCCTCATGGTTGATTAAACCAACCCTGCAAATCAATTATTTTCGCGTTTTTCTCATTTTGTTTAAATTCATTTTTTAATATAATTTAATTTAATTTAAATAATTTAAATAAAATCACTCCCTCTTATCCCGCATACTCCTTTCACTCCCGTACACCAACGGGTAATCTGTAGTCCCGGTTTGGAGGAAATGCCAAACCACCCCTTTCTCCTTTCTTAAAATATTCCATTTTAGGTGGGCGGTTATGTTCGCGCCATCTAGTGCCGTAATGATCGTGCATCGAAAATATAAAGAGCATAAGTGATAAGAGTGGACAGTGTTTTGACAGACTTCGAAGCATACGGTCGTTTTCAAGCTTCGACCGCCGCTTTGTGTAGTGCACACCACCTAATTTGGTAAGTTTATTCACTTCCTCAGTTATGATTTTTCAATGCTAATTTGTACATGTCAATGTTTGTAAGATAATACGCATATTTTCGGCCACACGCCAAAACACGGTTACTACAACAAACTCGGATGAGTCGAAGTAAGCCGTGTATACACGAAAGAACATGCTTCCATTCGGATACTATTTTTACTACTTTTTTAGTAGAACTTCTGTTTAACTTGAGAAGGTATTAAATCAGTATTGAATACAGAATGGAAAACGTAGGAATTGATTTAGTTGTTAAATTACGAGTATATTATATCCGTACTTAAAATTTTTATTAGTTTTCTTCCCCAACAACCTTTGGTCAACAAAATAGCGATACTCATCTAGATTACTGTTTTTTTCAGAACTGAAAGCAACATGCGTTATATAACATAAACATGTTCTGAATTCTGTTAAGAGAACTCACACAAATCATACATTTGGTAATGTAGTATTGTAATTATGAAGACATTACCACTTTTTAGTGTAATGCAGAATGCAAATGCTATTGTAGACAATTGCTTCATTTAAATTGGAAAAGATAAATGAAAATGCCGTTTTCGTAGTTCTCTTCTGTTACTAAAGGTACTGAAGCGTTAGTAAGTTTTATACTTACAGCTTTTCACCAATTTCACTATATTAATACTAAAGGTATTAATATAGTGAAATTGGTGAAAAGCTGTACGTATAAAACTTACTAAAGTTTCAGTACCAAATAGATCCATAAGTTGCGAATAGTGGAAAAATTCTCGAATATGAAGATTAGTCGTAAGTAGCCAATGATCAGCTTCAGACTAGTGTAACTGGAAGGATAGAAACGGCTTCGTATAAGTGGAAATTAAAGGATTCAAAATAAATTGTTCCAAAACACAGACGTCAGGGTTTTAGTTAACTGGCTGCACTAAACTACTGAAAAAATTCCATGTTACCGATTTCTTGATGAAACCTGAGTTAAATACAATTCTCCGATAAAAATTTTTGTACTGATACTCTTTTATTCGGCACTTTTGGGCCAGGGCGGGAGTGCTGAAAAACAAAGACAAATCGTTAACTGGAGCAACGCAAAAACCGATAAACTGAACAATGGGAACCCTTTGTCCATTAACTCAGGACAACTGGAAAACGTGAATCAGGTCAACAAAATTAAATATATAGTGTTGTGTGAAGTTATATTATAAGGAAATGCAAGCGAACGGTGCGTAGTGTATCAACTACAGAACAGGAAAAAACGGAGAACTTAGAATAGAATTTATACGATGCAAGTGACAAAAAGATAAGATCTAAGACATAATACAATAGATGTAGAGTTAGTACAGACAGGATAAAAAAGAGAAGGAATGATCTGCTTTAATGTTTAGAGCAGATTTGAATCCTAAATATATGTATGGAGATATTTAGTGATACCCTGAAGAACTAGAAGATAGACAAAAGGAAGGTGCGATAAAGCAAAATAATTGAATGTCAAAACCCGATAGCGCTAACGATTGAGAAAAAATATGCCAGGAATTACCGATATTGAAGATCGAATGAAAAACATTAATTAAATAGAAAGATGTTCCGAACAGATAGTGAATTCACAAAAACTTTATGAACAACAGACAAACGTTCGGGTGAAACAATTACAGCAGATATTAATATGAATAATAAACGCACTTAGGTAAACAATTTTGAAAGTAAACTTTAAGAATGTTTTCAAAAAATGGAAAAATAGTAAACTACAAACGAACCTGAATAAAATTCAGAAGGAAAATCAAATAATTTAGCATGAAAGTTCGGCAGCTAGTTAAATTAAACGGAATTTTAAAATGAAACTTAATCAACACTACCATAATTCTATTAGAAAGATAAGGTAATGATATATGAAGAATTGCAAACAATAAGTATCATTTTACATATAGTTAAAATACTAGTGAAATCAGTAAACAAAATTCGCATGGAAAAGCAAGCAAGAACATTGTCAAAAAATAATTCAGATTTTTAAAAGGAATAGAGAAATATGTTGCATTACCATACTGTTAAGGAAAATAAGTAAAATTTACACAGAAAAAGTTAAAAACTGTAGTGACATTATTGGATTTACAGAAAAAGTTTTGAGTAGGCGTCTGAGGCGTTTAATTGATCACTTAAAAGAGCAGAAAATTGAAATACCCGGATATAACATTGCCAATCATGCCGAATGAATAATATAGTACGGGAGGCAGCGTTACATTTTTGATGGTCATTTCATCCCGCTTAATTTTTTGTGTAATTGATAGTTGAGATACAGCTAATAATCAAAACAAGCGTCAGTCACAGGAATCGTGGTGGGGCAGACCGTGAGAAAATGTACATCTTGTAAAAAACAATTTTTCAAAAGTAATTTCAAGCCACTTGAGAATTTGCACAACTATTGTTTAAGTGATGGTAATAACAATAATAATAGTCAGCTGCGTGCGTAGTGGTGGGTTAGTCGTCAGTCGTTTGTGTAAACCTATCATAAAACAAATTATGTAAAGTCATTTCAAATTCAATGAAACTCAGACATCGAATTTAGTATACAATTAGAATAATAAAAACATAAATCAGCTGTTTATATAATGGTGGTAAAACCGTCAGCTGAGCGACTGTAAGTGCTAAGTCGGTATTTGGCTAAGTATTTTATAATGTTATCAATGATGCAACTGACGATCTTTACCCCGTTATGCAGGCAGCTGACTATCATTTTTATTCAATACAATATGTGAACTACTCATTATACAAATTTCATGTGGTTTGAAATCTGTCCAGCTATAATTTCGTTGAATAATTTATTTTTCTCGACAAGTTGGAGCATGTTCAATTGTCATGAATTTCCTGTCACTGCTGGTATTTTATTTTTCAGTTGAGTGTTTGCTTTTGGTGAGTACTTCTGTACTAACAAAATGTCCAAAGATTTTAAACCATTATGTGTATTCTGTTTAAAGAGAAATGAAACTTTGATTACTTTTTGTGATGACATTTTAATGAAGTGCAATAATATTCTATTACTTCGGAAAGACAATAATTTATCTATGAATGATGCTAAAGTTCCAAAGAAAATAAATGATTGTCAAAAGTATCATCAAGTGTTATTGAACATTTTCAGCGTTACCGAAAAAATATAGACCGTATCTTAAATCTGAAACTACATCAGTATTAAGGTAAGCTGCAATTGTTTTATAATTACTATAACAAGCAATTTATTATTATGATTATGATGAGTAAGATACAAATTTAAAAAATAAGGTAATTATAATAAACCTATTTAATCAATTGAAGTACTACCATATTCCAAAAGCTTCAATCATGTACATAACTTTTCCGTATTCAAAATAGACATGATGAATTTATTTTTAAAGTTTAGTTTTTCCCATATGTTTGTATTATTATTTTTGATAGTTCTACTTTCTTACTTGATATGAAATAATAATACATAATAGTATATTAAACAACCGAGTTTATAAGCCATGTATTACAGCACGCGTCCAAGTTTAAAACACGACCCGCGTATCGGTGACTGTTTTAATGGACAAGTGATGCAAATCATAACTTATGAACGAGTTGTTTATACTATTTTTTACATTTCGCGGCGTTAATAACAAATTAATTAATTTTAATAAATAATTTTTTATTAAAATATTGATTTTTTTTAGTTGGCAGAACTAATTTGACATTTAAAATTTGAAGTTTGAATTTCATTAATGTACTCGGTTTGATATTATTTGAATATAGCATTGCAATAACTACAAAAATAAAAAAAGCGTGTTATAAAGAGGTGTATTACAGCACCCATTTGGGTACTGTAATAGCTTTGTTACAAATGCGAAATGTAAAAATTGTTTTATTTTATATTTTACAATTGTCAATAAAGAATATTATAAAATTTTCATCCTACAAAAAAGTATTCCAGAGTACTTTGTAATTTTTCCAGTTTGCAAGAGGGTCCAGGAACCAGCGACCACGGTGTTTTCAATGCAAGCACATGCGGTCAAAGATATGACGAAGCAAATACAAGCTACTCAGGTGTTGAAGAAAAATCAATTGAAATTGTTGTGGGAGCAAGTGGGCAATCCAATATTATGGATACTTCAATAGAAGATGTGCAACATCTGGATACAAAAGAAACATTAGAAAACAGCACTAGCGAACAAATAGATTCGGTTTGTATATTTTGCACTAAAAAGCGAAAGAAAATTCAGGGTCATGAACAACGACTACAAATTTGTTTATTGGAACATGGTATCGATAGAATAAAAAGCGAAGCTATTGAACTGAGCGATCAAAATTTATTAAGCAGAATAATGGAAAAATGTGAAATGAATTCCAGTATTTGTTACCATAAATCCTGCAGATTAAATTATCAGAATTCTGCACAGTCACATATGACTACTGCAAAAACCGAGAAAACTGATTGGCACAAATCTCGCGACATTAATAAAAAAGCCTTTCGAGATATATGTCGCTTTGTGTCCAAAAATATCGTAGAACAAAAAAAAGTTATTATCTCACATTTTTGAGATCATTATTCATAGATTTTTTTAAAAAACAAAACAATGGTAAACCCGTAAACCTTGAGCCACATAATTTAGAATCGAGATTGCTTGAAATATTCTCAAACAAAATAAATATCGTTAAAGCGAAAGGTAAAAAAGTTGTTAAACCTTATCATGGACATTTAGTAGAAAATGAATTGCATAAGCTAGAAGAGCAAGATATTTTAGATAAAGCTATACTGATTTTGAGGTCAGAAATTAGACAGATTCAGCGAAAACCGTTGCCAAACCAACCGAAAGCTAATGATTTAATAAACGGAGAATGTGCCATTCCACCAGTACTCGTAGATTTTTATTCAAAATTGATATGCTCTAGTTTTCGGCGCAAGAATAATGTAAAACGAATTGCTCAATCATGTTCTGCAGATGTAATTTATGCTGTAACCAATGCTAAGACAAAGCCAGCCAAACACATATCTTTAGGAATGGCACTCAAAGGTTTAACTAACAGTAAAAAAATTATTAATATCATCAATAAGTACGGCACTATTGTAGTTATACAGTGTTAGAAGAGCTAGAAACAGAAGCTACATTTGCTTCAGCACAACAAAATGATATTTGTCCAGAGGGTATCATCCGCTCGGAAAAACTATGCACAGGACTAGCGTACAATAATTTTGATAGATTTGTAAATACTTCGAGCGGAATAGACACTTTACACGATACTGTAGGTATAATATTTCAAAACATCAGCCAACCTGATGAAAATACTTCCCAAGATTCAATTGACACTTCCCAAAATTCTACTGAAACTCCTCAAGAATTAACTGATGATAATCCTCGTGAGAAAGAACCTTCAACAAGCAGACCAAAAAGACGACGAACTTTCGATGCTATAACTACCGAAATAGAATCATACAATAAAAGACCAAAATTACGCGAAACATTGAAAACCTCAACAAGTTTGTTACCATTACAAACCCTAAATAACATTATAACGTTTGAACGTATCGATCTTGCTTGGATGGTTTCTCAATTTATCCAAATACCTCGTATACCGTCTTGGGTAGGATTTAACAGCTTATTTTATGACGACAGAAGCTGTAAGCAAAAAATTTCATATTTAACCACAATAAATTCTTCTCCTACAAATGCTTCTGTGGTTATGGAAACCATGAAACAAGCGCAAAAAATTGCATTAGAATGCAACGAGCCATATATGGAAATAACTTATGATTTAGCAATTGCAAACGTTGCTTTGCAAATCAGAAGTACGGAAAAACCACGCTTCGATAATTTATTTATTCATTTGGGATCTTTTCATATTATGATGGCATATTTCAAAGCGGTTGGAAAAATTGTGGAAAATTGTGGAATCACAGATATGATGGTTAACTCA
The DNA here is from genome assembly GCA_036346225.1 of Platerodrilus igneus. NCBI lineage: Eukaryota > Metazoa > Arthropoda > Insecta > Coleoptera > Lycidae > Platerodrilus > Platerodrilus igneus. The sequence goes on along the minus strand of JARFIW010001040.1, from coordinate 3,150,422 downwards.
GAATTACTTGCAAGCGGTTCGGTAAATAGTTTTATAACTGGCAAGCACTTCAATCGTTGTAAAAGATTACATCCAATGTTGTCACTTGCTCTTCAGATTTTACATTTTGAAAGATTCCCGAATGACAGTAAAATTACAATAACAGACGAAATCAAACAATCATTATTAGATTTTATAAAACAAAATTCTGAAAATCTCACAATAACAGATGAAAAATTAAAAACGTTATTGGACGCATACAAGACATATCAACAGACAACACTGGATGGCAAGCATGGCAAAACTGCCCAATTTTATATGATTTATATTAAATTAATAAACTACTATTTTTTACTGAGTCGGAGTATCAGACAATCAAATCTTGAATTGTTCAAATTTGTATTGCCCAAAATTGCGAATATTTTCTTTACGTTTAATCAACAAAATTATTCTCGTTACATGGTATTATATCATGAAAATTTGATGAAAGTAAGTACAACTCATCCGGGATTAGAAGTGCAATTTCGTAAAGGATCCTATGGCATCAAAAGAACTGATAAACCGTTTTCACGTCAGCCAGTGGACTTAACTTTGGAGCAAACAATAAGTGCCGATGCTTCAAATAGATTAACAGGAATAGTTCATTCCACCAATTCGATTTCTGCTCGTCAACGTTGGTGTAAGAGCCATAGTCTTCGTACAGCAATCATCAGCAAAGTAATGGAAGAAACAGGTTTGAAACAAAGTCAAGATATTACAGCTGAATTTGATAAGAATAAGATTAAAAAACATTCCATACAGAGGCAAAATATGGTTGAACACATTAGACAGAACAATCCATTTTCAGAAGATATGGATGAAAGGTTTGTATTTAATATATCTACAGGTCAAGCTGCACCAGATGAAATTGCCAATTTTTTACTTAATGTAGAGAAATCAGGTAGTGAACAGCGTGAAACATTTATTAATGAATGTAGCATTGACTTAGACAGATTTCAGAAAGCAATTAAAAAGAACAAGGTATTGACATTCGCAAATATGATAAAAAAGAAAACAATGTCAGTTGCGGGAAAAATCGTGGAAGCTCGCATGCAGCGCGACTAGTTTGGGCATTTGTTATTATAATCTCTACAAAAAACTTTAAATGTCGATGCAGTTTTTACATATCCGCTAACACCAGTTCCATTGGCTATGTGCCACTTAGACGGGATGATTTGTAAAACTGATAAATCTAAATTGCTGAAATGTTTGGAAGCAAATATAGAATCAAATGCACCAACAACGTGTGATGTAATGATTTATGATGGATTTTTTATTCTACATTCCATGACAGACGTTCCACTTACGTTTGGGAATATTTCACGCAAATTGCTTACAATGTTTACTGCCACTAATGCTCGTTCTATTATAATAACGTTTGACCGTTATGTTTGTCCATCAATAAAAGATCATGATCATTCACTGAGAGGTACAATATCAGGTGAACATTTTAACATAAGAAGTCCAGATCAAATACGGCCAGCGAATTTCATTATTGAATTAAAAAACATACATTTTAAGGATGCATTAGTCAAGTTTTTCTGTGAGGACTGGCAAAATAATCATATGGCTCCCTTCATCGGTAAAAAAACTATTTACATAAATTACGAATCTTGTTATAAATACCAAGTAGAAAATGAGAAAATAGTGAAAAGTACAGTCCCAGAGTTAAACTGCAAAGCTCACGAAGAAGCCGATACGAAAATCGTCTTTAATGTTTGTTACATAGATTTTGATGCGCACGTGACTATAAGATGCTCGGACACGGATATTCTGATTATACTGTTGGGCAACATGCTGCATATTCAACAAAATTTACAAATTAGCATTTTATTTGGAACAGGGAATACCAAAAGATAGATAGATGTAAATAAAATATACGAAACTCTCGGACCAGATTTGTGCGCATCTTTACCAGGGTTTCATGCCTTCACCGGATGCGACTTCAATCCAGCATTGTATAGACGAGGCAAAAGAATACCTTATAAGATATTAAAAAATTCAACCTCTTATATAAAAGCCTTTACAGACATTGCAAACGTGAATAATTATCATGAAAACTAAGAACTCCAAAAAACTATAGATGAATTCGTCTGCAGAATGTATGGCTTTAAAGGTAGTGACGTAAATGTAGCAAGAGTTGCTACATTTACGAAAGCATATAAAATGAACTTTAAAACAGATGTTTTTACCTTCAAAAAAAAACTATTGATGGTGCGATATTTCCGCCCTGTAAATCCGAGTTATATCAACAAGTTTTACGCACTGCGTATATAGCACATCTCTGGAGTCATGCTCATCTGCCAGTTCCAACTGATTTTTCACCAGGAGATTATGGATGGGAAGAAAGAAATGATAAATATCATTTTAAATGGTTCGATGGTGACCAGCTCCCACCGAGTATTACCAGCGTCACAGGTGTTATCACCCCTACAGGTATTTATTAATTAACATAATTTTTAGCAAAAATTATGCGTAGCGTAATGAAATAAAAGTAATTACGAGAATCGAATTTGGTTTTGTTTCCAGAAAACACCGAAATGGACGAAGAACCCATGATACTGGAGAATCCGGAAGGAGTAGGAGTTAATTCCGCTGAGGAAGTTGCAGCAGAAAAAGCTGAAGAAGCAGAAGGTGTTATGGATAGTTCTGATGACAGTTTCCAGGACTATGAAAATCAGACTGACACATCAACAGATTCCACCGATGAAGATGAAGAATTCTTTTAATTATTAAAAATATATTTGATCAATAAATATACAACATATTTTTCTTCTAAATGATTCATTATTATTTACCAGATCCAGATATTCTTATTCAACTGAACGATTACATAGATTTAAATAATTCAATAATATCATTCAAAAATAGATTAATCAACGAAATTATAGCTTGTCCGATTTCAAACCACATGAAATTGTATAATGCGTACATAACGGGGTAAAGATCGTCAGTTGCGTCATTGACAACATTATAAAATACTTAGCCAAATGCCGACTTAGCACTTACAGTCGCTCAGCTGACGGTTTTACCACCATTATATAAACAGCTGATTTATGTTTTTATTATTCTAATTGTATACTAAATTCGATGTCTGAGTTTCATTGAATTTGAAATGACTTTACATAATTTGTTTTATGATAGGTTTACACAAACGACTGACGACTAACCCACCACTACGCACGCAGCTGACTATTATTATTGTTATTACCATCACTTAAACAATAGTTGTGCAAATTCTCAAGTGGCTTGAAATTACTTTTGAAAAATTGTTTTTTTACAAGATGTACATTTTCTCACGGTCTGCCCCACCACGATTCCGGCGACTGACGCTTGTTTTGATTTTTAGCTGTATCTCAACTATCAATTACACAAAAAAATAAGCGGGATGAAATGACCATCAAAAATGTAACGCTGCCTCCCGTACTAATAGGCTGTTCAAGTGGGATAGTATTGATAAAGTTTTACAAGAAGTAATAAGTTCGGCATTGTATTTTGAAATTACAAGAGGGCAACAGGACTAAATGAGACATTACTTAAGAGATAATTATATCGGCAGGGACGCGAAAGCAGTGATAGTGAAGATAAATATTAACGGTATAGATGAAGAAGGATGCGGCTTTCTTTGGTAGCAATGCAATAGACATTTTACTACAGAAGTTTGTGCAAAAATATTGTGTTTGTTTTTAAGTCACTTGTACAGAAATCAAGTTGAAGAAGCTATAAAATATAATTATGCTGCTATGATGAAGTTTACCTAGCGTTATTAGTAATAATAGTCGCGCCGATGCCGATTACGTTTATGACATGGTAACGCGAACAAGTATACAACTGCAGTAAAATACTACTCGCCATTTTTAAAAGATTTGGGTTTGTATACATGTTGGTAATTCAATTTTTTATGATTGCTATAGTTATATACTTGCCGCTTACTAAAAGTTAGTAAACAAGGCATTGAAATACTTTGTGGGATACAGGGCGGAACAAAAGACTTGAAAGCGGATTGTGTCGCAAACTTCAAGACATCGGTCATTCCTGCATCGACTAATATAAGTGACTTCCCTATGAAAAGCTATTCATTTAATCGTTTTAATCATCCAAGAACTCTACTTATCCAAGTGTATGGAATCTGTTTTCTACAATGTTAAGTTCTACTACTAAGCACAATCAGCCACATTGTGTATTATGTTATAAATATACACACTCCAAAAAAAGAGTATGTATCATTTTCAAAATCAGCGATAATTGTTTACCCAGAACAACTTTCTTGAACGTACTATTAATTTTAGAGGATTCCATTAGTTTAAATTTATCATTCTTGCACGTGCCCCTAAATCTTCAATTAAATAATTCCAATGAGCTTCAAAATTTAAGCAATGTCGCAGAAAGTTTAATATCCATTAGTTTTCTGAAGAAAATGATTCTGAGAGGTACACAATAAATTACATTAAACAAATGCTAGATGCTGTTTATTATTTCAAAAACATCTAAGAAATTGTAGTCGTTAACCCTTATAAAAGGTTTTTAGAACATATAGGTTGGCCAGGAGCAGTATAAGCTTTATTAAGTGTTTGTGCTTATCGGGAAAATACGAAACTGCTTTTGCTTTTAGAGGGAAAAAATATTCAACTATTACAGAACTTGGGATACAAGGATTTGGTAACTTGAATAAACTACGGTAGAAATTGAAACAAATATTAAACTTTTCTTATACTGTTATGCTATATCGGAAACCTTTCACTGAAGCCCCTCTATTACATTAGTTTATTTATTTATCGTAGTTAGTACTATAGTACACGTTGTAGAAATACACAATATATTACACTTCGGAATTTTAAAGCTGCCGTTACTCAACTAATTATCATTTTGACTGTTGAAGTTATTGCAGCAATTTTTTCTGATTGGGTCGATTATTGTTATTAATATAAACAAGGCTTATCTTAGTCAAGAAGCTTGATTGCAATTAAACAAACTTAAATTTTTCTATTTAAAATACATGCACAAAGAGTGTACTAATCTCAGTATGACGAAACTCAAAGTGTTATAGGAGTGGACGAATACTGAACTACTATCACACATTTAAAATCTCATAATTAAAGTCAAACCTTCTTTGACAAGGTATGTAATCTATCTTTTATAAGTTGCACTAAGGAGAAACATTATCAACTAGATAATGTAACTTCGAATCTATACAACAAACACACCTTTATTATAATACCAAATAACAGTGTGGTTAAAATTATTTTATTAAATTATCTGTAATCGAACAAAATATTTGTTTTCGAATGAATTATTTTGTAAAAATATTACTTTAAAGTGGACAACAATATATTTGAAATACAATCATTCTGAATTAGTGGGAAATATTAAAAGAGTAAGGGTTTAGTGGGTGCAAGATAAAGACGTATTGTTATTTAGTGTTTTCTGAGGTCTGGCCTTACTTATTCTCTCAAAGAGCTAAAAAGCAATGTTCTATTGTAAACTAAAAATTACAATATTACAAAACAAATACTACACTAAACAACAACACCGACTAGTCTAATAAGTGTCTCTAGAACGTGAACACTTGGCAAAACGTTACTTACATCTCTTTTCACATAATTTATATGTATATCATATGTGACCGGAGTGCTACATTTAGCAATCTGTTCATATATTTAACTTATTAACAATATCGTAGATAAAGATAAATATAATGACTATAGTATAAGAATTATATTGTTATAGTGATCTCATACTCATTCAACAACTTTTATACGTGTTAAAGTCGTCACATATTAAATTATGAAACAATACATGTTGAGGGTCTGCTTTATATGTCGTTTGCAAAATTATTGCAAACATATTTTAGGTTTATTTTAGGTTCCTATTACAATTAATATTCAGCAAAAAAATTATATATTTTACAAGTAGGAAATTTAAAGTGCTACAAAAACTAAGAAATAAGCTTATTGCTTATTATTGGTAGTATGCATATTTTATAATTAATGAATGCAAGGTAATGTAATAACGCAAATAGTATTATGTTTAGTGGTTCAAGTATTCAGGAACTTGACCTCATGCAATTGAAAGACTGATGGGATGTGAAACATGAAGTAATTAGGTTACTGTTATAATACGGAAGTTATGAATAATGCAGAACGCTAGTTAAGCACAAAACTGGATATGCTTGATAAACTTCCATAATTTTCTGGGTATTAAAAGTAAAAATTAAAAATAGAAAGCCAGTACTTATTTGAAGCTGTTCTACAATTCACAGTAAGAAATGTGAATAGTTCTCACAGATGTGGAATGGTAATGGTAATTTATAATAAATAAATTATGCTAGACTTTATCAATTATTTTAATTAATAACGAAGTTAGCATAAAATTCAGCAGCTGGACTTAGCGTCAAAACTATGGCATCGACGCTCAGTTCTTCATTTCGATTGTCGACATTTTTAGTCCTTTTAGCGAAAAGTAGCCAACATTTGGATAAATTATGATATAAAATCTGGGCATTTTGGACAAATTTTTTGGTTCTTCGAGCAAAGAACGTCGAAAAATTAGAGTTGTGAAGGCAAAGCTTGGACATTTGGAGCCCAAATTTTGGACACCAAAGGACAGTTAGCATGTACCTTACAAACATATACTAATTGGAGGAAATCAAGGTTGCGGATCAGCGCACATGGGAAATTGGGAAGCTTGAAGCAATAGTAAACATTAGTTGTTTTAATTAAATATTTGGTACTGGATTAGTGTGTTTCCTACAAACACGTGCTAATTGGAAGAAGTTCAAAGTTGCAAATCAGTTCTTAAAATAACAAATGAAAACCGTCTAAGGCATTGGTTGCTGCAGACAAACAGGACACTTCGAGTGCTTTGAAGGCCAAGTACTAAAGGCAGGAATCCCAAAGTTATAACGGACAATGAATGTTTTGAGATTATTAGGAATTATATTAGAGTGGTAAATGTATCTTACAAACACCTACCCTTTGGTGGAAATTTAATTAAAGGTACATTTGAAGTGGAGGCATTAGCAAAAGAGGAAGTTACGATTGGGGAAGACTTGCAAAAGGTGCTGGTAAATATAAAGGAAGATTCGGTAATTAAGACAACTCAAAGTTATTTTGTTACTAAAACAGAAAAACCCACGCTTTGTAAGAAGAGTTTCTAATAAATAATAAAAATCTGTAAGCAGGGTTAGAAAAGAGTCATGGGAATTTTACAAAAACCTGGCGGGACAAGTGAGAAGTACGCATAACGAAATGACCGACTACAATAACAGAGGCTAAAGAAAGATCAGCACAGCAGAAGAAAATTAAGAAAGCAGTCAGGTCGCAGGCAGTGAGAAAAAATTAAAATGGAGCGTTTGAAATAGAAATGTATATGGAAAACAATCACAAAGGGGTTACAAAAATACAAGGTAATGGACAAGATTTGAATAGAAATTAGAGATATGCACGAAGATATCATAATGGAGAAACTGATTTCAAAGATAAATACTTTATGCAAGATATGTTCGAGAAAATTGAAGAGGAAAGAAAGCGATTTCTAGACAAAATTCAGAGCAACCAATCATGCTTAATGGAAGTACAGATAAAAATTTCAAAGTTAACCCTTCCACAATTCTTTGGATCAATGAATGCATAGGTCAACTTTAAAGAGATTTCTAGCAAACAGTTATCGAAAATAGGAATTTAAGTGAAGCAGAATAAATGTTGTATTTAAAAATGCCTGTAAATGGTGGCACTGGAAATTTAATAGAAAAACTTATGGGAGCAGTCAATCTACAGGCAGCATGGAATATACTGCTAAAAGATACAACGAAAGGGTGCCGTTCACAAAATATATGGACAGCACTGTAGACGTTCCTGAAATGATAGTACTATTAGCATCCGCATTAAAGTGTATTCATGACACCATCTCGGGGAACTTGCATGCAATCACCAACTTAGGGATAGAGACGACATCGTGAAACCTATTTGTGGTACATTTGGTAGTAAGAAAACAAGGAGGCGAAAAGGGTACTGGAACTGGGATGGGACAATTCAAAACGGTTAGTGTTTCTCAACGAAATTATGCAGTTCGTTGAAACTCGATTCCAATCAATAGAGTTGGAACAAAAGAGAGCAAAAGTACAGAATACAACAAAGCGCAACTTCCGGCCGAAAGCAGTTTAAAACGTTCTTTTCACGAATATATTTATGTATGTTTTCTGATGGACACTATTCAGTTTTACAATGCAATACTCTTATGATACAAGTATATGGGACAAAGTAGACTTGGCGGACCTGGAATTTACAACTCCATGCCCAATAGATATAATTTTAGCTACAGATATATACAAAAATATAGTCAAGCAAGGGATATGTAAGAGGAATGAAGAAATAGCCCAAAATTCACCATTTAACTGGATAATTTCTGGCAATCCAGCTAGTTACCCAGGCAGTAGGTCTAAACATTGAAAAGGAGGAATTAAAAAAGTTCTGAGAAATCGAAGAACTAGATGAGAAAGTAGAAGAGAAGCATCAAGTGACATTCTGTGAAAAACCATTCAAGCAGTATGTTACAAGGGGGATGGATGGGGCATACACCGTAGTTAACCCCTTCACAAAAGATCCCGCAGTGTAGTTGGTCAATTCAAAAAGGACTGCAATGGCTAGACTTCTACAATTGGAAAAAATATTCAAACATTATGAAGAATTGGGTTCTTTATATCGAAATACGATAGCGGAGTACATAAAAATGGTCTATATGAAGGAAGATAACATATCAAAAGAGGACACCAGTTATTACATTCCTCATCAGGCAATATGGACGCCAAACAACGCATCTAAATGGAGTAGCTTTAAACGATGGAATAGGGTACAAGGTACAGCTGGATTTAAACGACATCTTGGTGCGCTGGCTTAAACACCAGTTCGCCATAGCTGCAGATATCAAAAAATATATAGACAAATACATATAAAAGAAACGACCAAAAGTATCATAAAATCTTATAGGAGGCAAACTAATTGCCTAAAACATGAAGACTCTGGACCCAGGACTTTACGTGGATGATGCAAAAATAAATAGGGGACTCTTCTGTATCGATTTGTTTTACTCAGTCGAAGAAATATAGAATTAATATGAGAATGTAAACACCATAATCGAAAAGATGCAAAAATTATACATGGAATCCAAAGAAGTTGTCACGTACAGGATTCACTGCGTTGAGCTAAACACTCACCTACAAAAACAACGAGAACACTTTTTTCATGTATCCAGAGTTCACTAACAAACGTACAAAGACGGCGAAAACACTGAATATTAGGGCAATTTTTGACATCGGTATTTGGGATAAATGATTCGTATCAAGCAATAGACACATTAGAAACAAACCAGTTGCTATTGCAAGAGATTATATCACAACAGGCAAAAGTCATGGTATTAATCATCTCTGCCCTAAATGAAACGGAGAGTCGGATAAGCAAACGATTAGACCATATGTAGTTAAAGACAAAACGGTAATTTGAGATGTTAGGAAACTCTATTGATAGGAACACAATAAATGTACACATCTTAGGGACATCAATTTGTTAATAGTTATCTACAGAAAGTATTGGAAAAATACAAACAATCAGAAATAGCCAGTACAAAGGTAGGAAATCTATACACGTTGTTTACGCCATTGAAGATCTAAAAATACTAGAACAAGCGTGTCAAAGATTACACCCATCCGTAATGGACATGACATATCCGCTACACAAAATGGAAATAAATCGGAAAGACAATAAGTTAATTGTATACTCATATCTATAAGTAACAGATATACCAACGCAGTTTATGGCAATCGACTATATGTTAACAAAATATTTTACGCTCTCGGAAACTCAGCTAAATTTTAGCGAAATAATTAAAACTCAACATACATATGCTCTCCTACTGCGGTATACAATATTAACGTTCATCAGTATTGTGCAATCGACCTGATATATTATAGGTCAGACAGCGCTAGTAGCTGAACATTTAGGAAAATCAGTATCAAAACAGCTCAGTGGAAAGGACTAACCCTTGAAAGCTCTTGGTTATATACAGTAAATGGATCCACACGAATTTCACATATATGCCCCAAATCCTTGAAGGAATTGTGACCCCTGGATGTAGGAAATATTCAGGTTCCTCGAGAATGCATACTTCAAACAGATCAACACTTCTTCCCCACAGCAATAATGGTTAATATTGAACGATTCCTGATACATGGTTCGAAAGGGAACAAGGAACAGATCAATATCATAGACAGGTACATGAAACAACGGCAACGAAAAATACCTGGAATACTCTAACTGGCACCCAATACACAGTCATTCAATATTGGTAAATGTATCAACAACTGTTGTTATTATTGGCAGTTGCGGCATATAACTGTATGAAGGAGATTTAGAAATAAGAAGAAAAATACTAAATCTGCAACCTCAACAAGAAACACGGACAATAGGAAGACCCCGAGCAATTTGTGCCACGCATCATCTCCAAAGAAGACAATTAAAATTGTGGTTAAACACGTAACAGTTAATGTTATAATAGGTGTAGATATTATGTATCCTTGTAGATGAGGCAAGATGTTTGCAAAGATATTGCAACCATATTTTACGGTAATTTACGTTCCTATTATACTTAAGATTTAGGTTAAAAAATTATCTAGTAGGAAATTTAATGTGGTACAAAAACTAAGATATTTTTCATATTTTTGATGTGTTATCTAGGGACGTAAATAGTGACTCCTTGTGATTTAAATATTTACCCTTTTATTGCAGGTACTAGGTTAGGTGTATGACAACAGAGCTTTTGTGCTTAGATACGTTTGTACACTAAGTGGTTTCTATTTTTCCTATTAGTGCTTCCTCGTTATAAATAAAAATTAACAAAGTAGTGGCGCTTTGGCATTATCCGTTAATCCCCGCCGATAGTCTCTTGGCATAACCGTTAGTGTTCCAAGTTAGTCCGGAAGATTCCACAGGTCGTTATTTTAAACGGATTACTTTACAGCTTTTTCGAGGCCTTTGTGAATGTAGAGGTGAGTTGTACTTTCTTTGGCAACCACCCCAGGTTCAGTGTTCCGACTTGTAATTTTTAGTCCATCTTAGTTCCAAATTATTATAATTACAGTCGAACAGTTTATGGTAGCGTATAACGTAATAATGTAACACAAACATGCAATTTATATAAATCTTGTTGTTTTGGGTTTATTAGAAGACGCACTTTGGATTTGACTCAGATATCGTTATCCCTTTTGCTATTTACTATTTATTGGTCAAAGTTTCTTTGCTATAGTGATATGCTTAAAATATGCAACTACCGTGTACTTTAATTAAAATAATATACAAGCAAAACCTCTGACAAGTATGTTATGTATTTCCATGATATATTATCCATATTTAATTTTCCATAGAATTTGTTAAGCTTTAAGGAGTATAGGGCATAGTAATGTCAGTGTGTTTGCAGTATCTGGGAGAGATTGAGTATTAATTCAAACGTATACTAGTCCTAAGAAAGAACCCCATAACTCCAATTTTTGCGAAAGCTGAAATTTTGATACTCACATACAGCTACACTTAAAATCTGTGATTTTACAAAGATTAGATATTGTATCTATCGTAGTATGAGAGAAACACAATATTGTAGTTACGTGAACTTGAAATAGTTGCTATATTACTACGATAGAAACGGGTATTTGAAATTTGTACGATAGAACATAGTAACTTTTATCTTAGCAAGCAAAAGATACAGTATTTTTATATAGTAGACGGCTACCTTTGAAACGAATTTTTACAATTCGTTTTTGTACCCTGTTACTTATTAACAAATTGAATTAATAAATAGGACCTACAAATATTATTGGACGTGCTACGAGGGTAAGGTGTAAAATTCTCGGCCTGACACATAAATGGCGTTCCAATCAGCAAAAATTTGTGCTTCCCGCTTGCGTACACATGTCATTAGTTCGTATGACAAGTTTCAACTTGCTATCTCAAGTAGTTTGTTTACACAAATTTTTCAAGCAGACGTCTTATGCGTGTTTCTTTAAAATGGATAAACTTGAATATTGTGCGGTCATAAAATTCTTCGTTTTGGACGGATTAACCCCTCAGGAAATTCATCCGAAGTTGACAAAAGTTTACGGAGACTCTGCTCCTTCCCTGTCAACCGTTAAAAAGTGGGCAGCTAAATTTAAACGTGCTCGCACGTCTCTCAAAGATGACCCACGTGAAGGATGACCAAAAACCGTAACCACACCGGAAACGATCGAAAAAGTGCATGATATCGTGTTGGATGATAGGCGAGTGAAAGTGAAGAAGATAGCTGAGGCTGTAGGGATATCGGACGAAAGGGTGCGAAACATCTTACACAAAGAATTAGGGATGCGAAATCTCTGTGCAAGATGGGTGCCGCATTTTCTGAATGATGATCAAAAGCAAACGCGAAAACGAGTTTTGCAGCAATGTTTGGGTCCGGTTCAATAAGGATCCGAGCGATTTTGTGCGGCGATTTTTCACTATAAAGGAGACATGGGTCTACCATTACACGCCAGAAAAGAAACAGCAGTCGAAGCAGTGGGTGGAAGCCGGTTGTACAGCGCCTAATGAAAGCGAAGTCGATTGCATCTGCCGAAAAAGTGATGGCCAGCGTGTTATAGGAAGCGAAAGGAATTCTGTTAATAGATTACCTTGAAAAAGGCAGAACAATTACAGACCACCCTTCTTGACCAGCTGGATGCCAAAATTCGCGAGAAGAGGCCTGGCTTGAAAAAGAAAAAAATCATCTCTCACCAAGTCAACGCACCTGCATACAAGGGTGCGTTAGCGATGGAAAAATTGACGTATTTGGGGTACGACTTGTTCGGCTATACCCCCTATTCCCCTGATTTGGCAACCTCAGACTTTTATATGTTCCCAAACTTGAAGAAATTTGTTTCTGAGAAGCGCTTCATGTCCAATGAAGAAGTTGAGAGGGCCGTATACGAATATTTTCACAGCCTTCCAGACTCTCACTACCGTGAAGGAATACTGATGTTGGAGAAACGCGGGTCCAAGTGTTTTGAAGTTAAGGGGGATTATGTCGAAAAATAAAATCTTTTTTTTTTTACTGAAAATTGCAGTCTTTTATTGTAGGCCGAAAACTTTTCACCCTACCCTTGTATAATAATTTAAAGTATTTGTTATGAAATTAGCAAATGTTGGTGCACAGTTTCTTAAAATATTTCAAGTCAATTGTGGCAATCCTATAGCTGCATTAGCAGCACAGCATAAATGTTATAGAAAATGGTTTGATTCCAGTATATACAAAAGATTCGGTTAAAGTATTTGATTTGGATAAATCAAGATGTACAATGAATAGCTTTCAGCATCCGGCAAAAATAATAAGTAATCAATAAATATACTTTTTAGATTAACTACAATATCAATAGAGAGGTAAAATACTCCCTCATTCGGATCTCCGGGAGGGGGTACTTGGGGCTCGTTATCATAAGAATATAAAACAACAATTCGATTTAGTGATAGGGACTTGGAATGTTAGGTCATTACTTAGAGTAGATAAGTTAACGAATTTATTAGTCGAAATGAGAAAGGAAAAGCTGGACATTTTAGGTATTAGTGAGGTGAGATGGCCAGATAGTAATGACTTTTGGAAAGATAATTATAGAATAATTACAACTTCTTCAACTAATGGACAGGCAGGGGTAGGAATAGTGTTAGGTAAAAGATTAGGGCATAAAGTTAAAGAGTACTTACAATTTAGTGATAGAATAATTATGGTTAGATTGAGTACAAAACCCACAGACACTGTTTTAGTACAGGTTTACATGCCAACAACTCAGTACGAGGATGAGGAAGTAGAAAAGGTATACGAGGATATAAATAGTATAGTGAGAAAAGTAAAAGGAGATGAGAATTTAATAGTTATGGGCGATTTTAATGCGTCAGTGGGAGAAGGTAGTGAGGGAAAAATGGTAGGAAAATTTGGGTATGGCAGACGAAATGATAGAGGAGAAAGATTAGTTGAGTTTTGCCAGGAACATAGATTAGTAACTGTAAACACCCTATTCGAACAACATGTTAGAGAAGATATACCTGGAAAGCGCCAGGTGATAGGGCTAGATACCAAATAGATTATATTTTAGTTAAACAAAGATTTAGAAACCAAGTTAAAACTGTCGTAGTTATCCAGGGGCTGACATAGATAGCGATCATAACTTAGTTAAAATGAAGTGTAAACTAAAATTCAAAAATTGAGAAAAGTTAAAAGAGAGGATGGGATCTAGGTAAGCTTAATGATAGTAGGGTAAAAGAGGAATATAAACAAGTATTAGATAATAAGAGCAAAGAGATAGCTGTAGTAGGGAATGTAGAAAATAGATGGAAAGAAATAAAACTGACTGTACATGATACAGCAACACAAACTATAGGTAAGAAAAAAATAGAAGCGAGAAAACCCTGGGTAACAAAGGAGATATTAGATTTAATAGAGAATAGAAGAAAGCTTAAACCTTTCAGAGAAGTGGATAGTGAAAGTAAGCAAAAATATAATACAGTTAGAAATAAGATAGTACATGAGTGTAGAAAAGCTAGAAATAAATGGATGGAGGAGAATTGTAAGGAATACAAGATGATTTGAGAGTAGGCAAGACAGACAGGGCTTACAGGGCAGTTAAAAAGTTTTTTGGGGAAGATAGGAAAAAATATAATGGTATTAGAGACGAGAATAATGAGCTTCTAATAAATAAAGTTGAGGTAGCAGATAGATGGAAAAGATATTTAGAAGATTTATATAAGGGAGACGATATAGATGAGTTAGAGAACGACCAAGAAGAGGATGTAGAAATAGGGTTCTCAATATTAAGAGAGGAATTTGATAGAGCTGTTCGGAATCTTAAACTAAATAAAGCGCCAGGGATAGACGATATTCCCGCAGAATTAATAAAATATGCTAGTCAGAAAACTTTAGATAGATTATATGAATTAATAAAAGTAATATATGACACAGGTGAGGTTCCAATAGATTTCGAAAAAAATATTATTATCCCAATCCCAAAAAAGTCAGGAGCTGATAGGTGTGAGAATTTTAGAACGGTTAGTTTAACTTCTCATGCTTCCAAAATACTAACAACAATAATTAAAAATAGAGTAGAAGCTTTGACTGAGAATTATTTAGGCGAAGACCAATATGGTTTTCGTAAAGACAGAGGGACTAGAGAACCGATATTAATGATTAGGGTAATTATCGAAAAAGGTTACAAAAATAAAAGACTCATTTTGCGTTTGTAGATTTAGAAAAAGCATTTGATAGGGTTAATTGGATTGTTATGTTCAGGGTTTTGCAAAAATAGGAATCTCTCATAGGGATAGAAAAATTATTTACAGTCTATATAAAACCAAAGCGTAGTAATTAGATTGGACGAAATAGAAAAGGAAGCTAAGATTAGAAATGGTGTTAGACAGGGTTGTATACTGTCTCCCTTGATTTTAATGTTTATATTGAGGAAGCTTTAAACTTAGCCAGAGAGAGAAAAGAGATAGGTATTAGTGTACAGGGACAGAAAGTAGACATGTTGCGTTTTGCAGATGATATAGCCATTATAGCAGAGTCTAGAAAAGAGTTAGGAGAGTTTTTAAATATTTTAGATGAGATACTACGGAGTAACTATAGTATGAGAATTAACTCAGTAAAGACAAAGATAATGACAAGTGAGTTACAGCCTAGTTCTAAACCAAAATTAAAAATAGGTAATACCGAGTTAGAGGAGGTAGATGAATTTTGCTATTTAGGTAGTATAATTACAAAGGATGGACGTAGCAGAAGGGATATAGTAGCTAGAATAACTCAAGCTAGAAAAATTTTTTAAAAAAGAAAAACTTACTAATAGCTAATAGTATTAGTTTAGATAATAGAAAAAGTTTCTTAAAGTCGTACGTATGGAGCGTTCTACTATATGGTAGTGAGACTTGGACAATTAAAGAAGTAGATAAGAAAAGATAGAAGCTTTTGACACTTGGTGTTATAGGAGAATGTTAAAGATTAGTTGGACAGATAGAGTAACAAACGAGGAAGTTTATAGAAGGATAGGTGAGGAACCCTGTATGTGGAAACAATTGAAGGTCAGGAGAGATAGAATGATAGGGCACCAGTTAAGACATGAGGGGCTATTTAGTAAAGTCTTAGATTATAGACTACCAAATAAAAATAGAGTAGGAAGGCCTAGACAAAGCTATATTAGTCAAATTATTAGAGATTTAGGTTGTGAAGGGTATGCAGACCTTTTTAGACTAGCTCAGAATAGAAAAGAATTTCGAGCTGCGTCAAACCGAATTTAAGTAAGTTCGAAAACAAAACAAAACAAAAATAAAAATCAGGTAACTAAATGTCACCATGACATAACTCACAATTAGTTAGCGGTCTGGCATGTTGGTAGCGTTTCGTTGCTTAAGCCTTACCATAACATATAATTTAACACTTTTCCTTTTGAAGCGGATAACCAGGTTATATTTTATTTCCTTATAAATGGTAATTATGTAACCAGGTTAGAGTTCTTTAACAAACATCAGGTTGCTAATATCTATGTAGAGCCAGATGGATAGGAAAAAGATAGAAGGATATAGGAAGACCTAGACCAAACTATATTAGTCAAATTATTAGAAATTTAGGTTGTGAAAGGTATGTAGAGCTTTTTAGATTAGCACAGAATAGAAAAGAAGTTAGAGCTGCGTCAAACCGACCTTAAGTAAGGTCGAAAACAAAATGATGATGAATATCAATAGTACAATACCACAATTAACTGACAAAATGAGTGAAACTTTCTGTGATAAAGGATACCCTTACCAGGTTTTCGGATTCAACCCTGATTTACCCTTAATATTACTCTTCAATTCTGTCATGGTACACATAATTAAACCAATGTCATTCTAAATGAAAACTATAATAAACTTATTCTAAATACTACTAAATGGATTAAAAGATAAAATAAGTCATAGTCAAGAGGGGTTACTGAGTCGAATTAAATCACCTTTCTGGCGAGTTACTGGGTCATCGGGTTGTGCGTTTTGTCCCGCATTGGCATAGTGACCCAATTTGGTCTAAGTCGATGTGACTTAAATTAGCCCAAATAGGCCCAATTTGACCCTGCCATCCACGTTGATTAAGTGACCCAATTTGATATAGCGTTTGTAAAGTAATGAATAAACACAAATTTGCAAAATGTTTTTAGCTTTTCTCAAGCATATGTAACTAATCTTTATGTAAGCATATACAGACTAAATCCAAGCCAATTCAAAAATAACTATTCAAAATAGATTCATATTCCACAGTATAAATTAGTAAAAGAAATAACCAAACCAATATAAATATTGAATTGGTAACAATTTCTTTTTAACGATGGTTAGCTAAAAAGATACTCAAAATGAAATAAGGTAATGTTTCAGTCAAGGCAAACGTTAGAAAACAGAAATTATTAAATGCGGTGTTGCCTGTTATTGGTGAAAAATTATTGATCAATTTTGCTGTGACCGATATTTTTAATTTATTAAATTACAAATAGTTTAATAATTGTGCACTTGAGAAAACTCGTTTACTAATTGACGGCACAGCAGTATGTGAATTTGGGTTGCTAGGTCAATTTGGATCAATGTGTCTATTTTGATCTTGCGTCACATTGGGTCACCTAGTCAATTTGGCTTAATTTGGATAGTGAGTTAATTTTCATCACTACATTTGATTTTCCAATGCTCCACCCGAATGTACTACATTGGCCAGGAGCATGTTTTTTTTCAGGAAACTTTGAATTTTTGCCGAACGCTTGCTGTTCCAGGCAAGGTAGAAATTTTTAACGTGCGTGACAATACTCACACACGGGACCCACATTTTACCTCTCATTCGAACGAGGGCGAATTTTTGTGAAAAATGCTTGCCTAACATTTTTCAAGCGGACCATGTCGAAATTCGAACCCGGGACTTTAGGCATAGTAGTCACACGCATACCAACTACGACAAGGTGCTGCGTCAATTTGCATGAGTGGGTCAATAAGGTTAAGGGTCGTGGCTTAGATGGTTCGCGTGTGGCTACTAAATCCAAAGTACCGGGTTCGATTCTCGACACGGACCGTTTGAAAAATGTTAGGCGGGTATTTTTCACAAAATTACGCCCTCGTTTGCATGAGAGGTAAATTGTAGTATGTAAGTGTTATCATGCACGTTAAACATCCATACCTTGCTTGAAATAGCAAGAGTTTGACAAAATTCAAAATTTACAGGTACAAAAATCTCGCTTCGTGGCCAATACAGTATTTTCGGGTGAGGCATTGGAAAATCACATGTAAGGTCAATGAAGTCGGCGGGTCCTGGGTCTCATTTCAATTTGGGTCACTAGATCATAAGTAGGTTTTGGGTAATCCATTTCATCTCTGATGATATAAACTTGTGTTCTCTAAAGATAATTCCATTTCATTTGTTTTAGATAACAAAAGTAGCCTTACTATTAATAATAACAATCAAGATAATTTGAGTTTCACTCTGTTTCTGATTGGTGGCCGTATTGTTGTAATAGAAAACACAAAAGACAAAGATACTAATAAAAATGCCTATAAACCAGATTTAATTCTTGTAAGTTAGTGTTGCAATATCATGCTTTTGTCGAATTCTAGTTGTTTTTTCAAATAATGCAAGGAGAATGTCATTCATGATCAAAGTGATTTAGACTCAGCATTGCTTCACGATACTGGTAATGCTTGATATGGAACAAAACAGCAAGCTCATTCATATTGAAACCAAAAATAGTTACTAGTTATTAGAAAGTTGTCATAACCGTAAATAATGCTTTAATCAAATTTTAGATTTTATTTGATATGTTCCAGTTGTAATTGTAGGTCCAAACACATTTTGAAAGCTATAAATTCAGGGTACTTATATAAAAATAATGCCAAATCGAAGTTCCATCGCGATATCGTTTACGTATCGAGTGATTTACAGAAAGTCCTTATGCTACCGCGTATAAAATGTTTTAAAATCATTTTATTTACCCAGAGAATTATTGCTTATCACGAAAGTCTTGCGCCTTTAGGAAATACTAGTAAAATTTGTTCCTGTGCTGCGATTTGGTATGAAGCAATTGCTGGAAAAACTAAAAAATATATTATTAGATGTTATTATTTATTCTTATAAGCCCACAGGGATGCTTGCAAAATTATTTTTTGGGTCGACAATTGTGCAGCCCAAAACAGGAACTGGACTATGTTATCCGTTTTGCTTCATGTGATAAACAGCTTTAAAATATAGTCCGATATCATTACAGTGACTTTTTTTTGAACACCAGTCACACATTTATGAGTACGATAGCTTTCACCACAGTGTAGAAAAATCACTTAAATAACAGACCAAGGCTTATGATTTTCATGATTTTGCGAATGCTGTAAAAAATGCACAGTACAAAATGAATGTCAAAGAAATGAATGTAATCGATTTCTTTAAATAGCAAGGTTTGACCTCTTATCAAAAACTAAAAAATAAAAATAGTAGTCGACCCTATCTAACCGATATTATCCAAATAATGGTTGAGTATGAATAAGCAAGAGTTGTTTTATAAAACATCAAGTGATGAGGATATGATGGAGTAAGATTTTGTATGAAAAAGGTTTACAAACAAAGAGGGATTAATCACCGATTACAAGAGTAACACCTTTGGCGTGACCAAAGATAAAAGCAGAGCATTTTAAAACATTTTTGTGGGGTAATTCTCGAAAATCGGAGATGATTTTGACAGGATTTGCCAATAGAGGAAATTTAATGGTACGTGCGCAAAAATATGCCGATATTCGATTTAAAGTGCATTACATTAACATTTAAGAACCTGCTTTTTATTTTTAGGTGTACGATTTAAATTTTATGAATGTTTTTGACATTTACCAACCGTGAGATGGTAAATGTTGCACATTAACGTTTTAGCAATAAAATGCAATATGTTTTGCATTTTCTTTGGTCAAATATATCCTTTTATTTCAAACACTACGTGCGTTTTACTGAAAAATATTAAAAGATACAGTTTGCTAAGAAAAAACGCGGTAATTCTTGTACGTTGATTTGAACCAAAATACATCAGTTTCAATTAGTTTTCTTAGGTTTAAACAACGTAACTTCATCCTTTTTAGGGTTTGCTAAAAAATTCCATTTTTTTTTGTTTCTAATGCGTTTTGAGATATATTTTCCTTTAAAAGTGCAAATAAAATTAAACTTTTTAGTGTTAGTACCGTATGGCAAACTCTCAAACTTTAAACCTAAACTTTTCAAAAGTAATGTGTTGCGGATACGTGGTTCTTTATTGGTAGCAGTATAGTTGTTATAATTATATTTAATTCACAGTGTTTTAATTTCTAATTTTAATATTCACACAATATTTTTGGTTTACACGCGTTATACAGATACGGCATTAATATTTTACCAAAAACTCATTAGGTATGAAAGGAATATCCTTGAACTTGTATGACGAAAATTTAAGGATTAGTATTACATTGTTTTTAACTTTCAACCGTTTTATACATGATATAGATTTGAAGCTTGCTTTTGTATTTCCGAATAGGCCAAAGAATTGGTGATCTTTTATATACATTGAAAGGTGCAATAGAAATTCAAGTATGGCTGTGGTTGGTTTCCCAACTCTACGTTCTCTAACTCTAGTAAACAAACGTAAATGTATCCTACATGATTTACTCTTTGAAGAACACCGTAGGCTGTGTACATGTCAAAGTTTTTGTAAAAATTGTTCCAGGGATATGGTTATTCTGTTCCAAACCTATCCTGTAGATAATATATAAAGATTATGTGAAGATGTTATACAAATGTCTTTACCATAGACTGTATAGATAGTGTGTATGGACGTATCAGGCAATCTTCGTGGAACACTTACGGACAACCGAAGCGATTGCTTAATGTTCACCTCAAATCATGCGAACGTATCTGAAACTACCCTGACTTAGACGGACACGATGGAATTATCTACCATGAAAGTATATACTTGTCAGTTTGTATCAAACCATTTTTGATCAATAGATTCAAGTTATAGACATTTAAAAATAGTTTGTGCACACATGCTTATTACTCTAAAAAGTACGTTTCTACATATACTACGTATAGTAACGTTCAATTTGCAACTGTACCTGTTTTAATTGAAAATATTAAAATTTATTAATATTGACAAAAAAATTGATATTTGAAAATACTGTATTTGTCATTATCAAAATACAATTCAACTAAAAATCGATTTCTAGGTACTTCAGTGATCATTATAATATATGATATACGTTTCAATTGTTAATTACTTATGAAAGATATAGAAACCAAATTTCCTGTAAATAGTCTGGGTTAAAAATATTTTGTTCTACGTAGATCTCATTGAGTGTGTTTCCAATTTGGAGATCATTTCAGCAAGAAAATTTTTTGTTCGTGAATAGATTTGTTATACAACTACTTTTATGTACAAGGGCGTACTACGACAATTGTTAGTAGTTTTTGAAGAGCATTTCTACTACTAGACAGATTGACAACGAAGTAGACTAACCTAACCTAAATTTTAGTAATCTATTTGTTCAACACACAAACTCTACATTAATTCTTACCAGCTAATAAAGAACTTCTCTACTATTACTAGAATAACTCTACAATAAAGCAGAATAACATTACTCCAGCTTAAATAATCTGACTGTTCAATCGGCGTTCACTCACATTAAACTAAGTCCAATATAGTGCCCCATAACCTTGAATGTATGCTGCCTTTGCAGGTCACGCTTCTGGCGCTGTTCCTTGTATACAGTACCTAAAAATGAATAAGCTTCAGTAGATAATCAATAGATATCAATATAGATATTGAGCACCGTTTATACAGAAAAGTAGTTAACACAATTTTTATGTTACAAAATAAGTAGCAATGTTCGCTACTTCGGACTGACTTCCTGTGCGCGGGGCTTTTATCACTAGTACGAACGCAAAAATAGGCCGCGAAAAACACTGTGGGGAGAGCTTTTAATTCAGTCCGTATTGAGATAGCTACTACTCCTTACACACTACCGTTACTAAAGTGTACTTCAGCAATTCGGGTGAGAATTCTTTGAACGCGAAGCCCTTTGCGATCGTGCAAACATGTAAACGCTGTTCGTAAAGCGTTTAGTGGCTAGTCTTGTGTTCCGGTTCAATTTTACATAACGCGTTTCCCAATTTTTAGATAAACTTCGTTCTCAAATACGACGCCTATGGTTTATTTCCTTATTGTAATTTATCAAGTTTCGTTTATAAATTCAAGTTTTAATTCTTGTATGTTGATAACGTGCATAAAACTAATCCTTATTACTTCAATACGAGTCGTGAGTATTTGTTCTATTCTTAATTTGATCCTCGATGCTTGGTAACGTACATCTTATTGTGAACTAATTTGTAGTTCCGCCCTTATTATTTTAATTTTGGGGAATTGATGATCCGTTATTTAAGAGCAAATTATTAGTGAAGATTTTATATTTGCTCTGCTCTTTTGAGAATTTTATAGAAGTTTGAGGTAAGGTTATTTATAATTTTTATGCACGTAAACTTCATACAGTTGTTATCTTTGTAGGGCACACATTTGAAAACTCGTTGATAACATCGAGTTTTGTTCTTATGATTTAAGCCCGTTTTGAAAAAGAACCGCAAAACGGTAAAGTAAATAGTAGGTGTATTTACATCTAATTACAACATTTTAGGGCTGTAGTTTGCAGTTTACAGTTTGCAGTTCTGTTGAAGATACTGTTAGTATTAAATTCAAGGTGCTTGGTATTTCAGTCTGGTACATTATGTACGTATTTTATTGAAACAAACTCAGGCGTACCTGCAAGATACGATATCCGCGCTCAGGACCTGTTCTGGTAAGATCTTTCTATATTATATTTTGATTGTACGTGCCGCTAATCTGGTATCCATGCTAGCTTTCCACCTGCAGATAACATTATAGAGCCATTTCACATTATAACTGATATTGTAATTTATTTTAATATCATTTTTGTAACAGTTGTGCGTCAGAATTAATTTAACCAACGAATTATTGTACACATTCGTTTGATAGGTATTTTTATCTGCATAATCGTACGCACAAGCGTTAGTACCACCGCGAGCAGCGTTCGACTGATTTCAAATTTATAGAAAGTGAACCTAATGAAAATATACTGCAGCTATTTAATTTCTAATAAGTGTAAGTTACATATTGAAAAGTACGTTGGTTTCATTAACCCAATCGCTTGCATTTAAGCTTTGTTATGATGTAAAGTTGATGTTTATGTTCAACCCTATAAATATTAGAAACCATAACTGTGTCAGTAAACTATTATATGTTATTTGTATTTTCTTGTTGTCGAGTTTTATGTCCGTTAAGCATCTACAGATTGCGTGAGAAATTTCCTAGATTGATTTCGCTGGAGGCGTACAGTTCCGATTTAGGTGGCGCTCTTCAAGACTTATGTTCATCGTGTCGACCGTAGGTTATTTGTATCTTGGTGCAAATTCCCACTCCCCGTCACCGACCAGAGTCTAGTCATGGTAAAATACGGTTACTCCTGCGGCTAACGGTGTGTATGTTTTTTCTGTGTTAGGAAACCGTGTTACTTGGCACTGCACAAGCTAGTTCGCCGGGTACTTCTAACGAACTTCTATATGTCGAAGTTAGATGAAATGGGTCCAAATTTTTTATGGACTAAATTTTTAACATACAAAACCATAGTGCAAACTGTATGAACGTGTAAACATTTTCCCTAATGTGTAACCGTAGCAAGTCTTCGGTTTTACGCGTACGAGCGTTACCAATTCATTTTGCAGACTCCTATCAATCGTAAAGAAAATGTGGCGTTTTCCCTCCACCAGGGGCTGACTCTGGAAACATTATGCAACCAGAAAATATTAAACTAAACGGTTCGATCAGTTTTCTGTTTTTAAATGAAGCCCAATTATGAATAAAGCGTTTAAGAAAACATATAAAGACGTAGTTGACATGAGCGACATTTTACGAAATGCCTGGTTTGGTTAAGTAGCTCTTTTGCGACATATACAGACGTTTAGTCATGTCTTACATTATGCTATGCGGATATACGTAGAGGTGGCAGCGCTACATATTGCGTGGTCTCATTGGTGGATAGAGATGAAGTGACAGTTGTGTTGGTGGTATGCGTGTGAATACTATGCTTAAGCTCCCGGGTTCGAATTCCGTCCTCGTTCGGATAACAGGAAAAATATAGGTTCCGTGTGTGGGCGTTGTCATGCACGCTAACGTTCCCTACCTTGCTTGGTGTAGCAAGGATTCAACAAAATTCCAAATTTTCAGGTAAAGGAAATTCGCTTCCTGGCCAATGTAGTACCTTTGGGTGGAGCATTGGAAAATCAAATGTAGTATGTTGTGGTATATAATTTTAGGGTTGAAAGTTAAAGTATCGTTTAACATACTGTACCTACACATATTGACCTTTAAGCAGAATATCTTACCTATATTTTAGTATGATTTACATTAACAAAGAGTATTTTCATAAGCATAATAAATAAAATTTTAGCGATATTGCAACTACAGTGAGTGAATAAAGTCTAAATAGTTAATATATCACTTTGGCACCCAAACCTATATATTCTAAGCCCTATTTGTACAGCTACGGCTAAAATATTCTGTTACGCGTATGTTAACCAACTACAAATTATATGTCCCTAGAGGGTGAACGTAACACGGATATCAACATCACATACACAACTACACAACACACTTACACACACCCTAACCCACCCACCCACCCACCCACACACACACACAGACCACACACACACACACACACATAACACATGCCCTCAAACCCGCACACATACACACACACACCTTACTCAAGGAAACTTTCTCAAACGCTGTACAAACACAAATGCCTATTCAAACACTTACATTGCCTTTTCAACATATGAATTTCCGGCTGCCAATGGTTCGAACTGATAAAGCAATATCCGTTGAGCGTTCTTCCTTGACGACTGGGTTTGCCGGTTGTCGATGGTCTCTTGGTCTTAGAAGGGGAACGTAACACGGATATCAACACTACATACACAACACACATACACTCATACAACCTAACCCACACACGTACACACACATGACACATACCTTCAAGCGCGCGCACACACATACACATACACATACACACACACCCACTCTACTCACGTATACTTTCTAGAGGAAGTCAGGTTTGTTTAAACTTCAGGTAGCAGACTACTGAAACGCTGGAACAAATAAAATAGATAAATAAATGCATCTATAGGAGGTTTGTCACAATAAATGTCAACTACTACCCACCTAAAAATAATATTAAGAAAAGGAAAGGATGTGCAGTACACTATTTTCGTAAAACTTAAACAATATATATTTATTTAAATAAATAAATAGAGAAAAAAGTAAGAAAAATTATACCCAAATGCTTGATTTTTAAAGTTGCTGTTTTTAAGGCAGAGTACAAGTCCGATAGAATTTAAACTGGAGATCTTGTAATACTAAATTAAGCATTTAAATATTGGATCCTGTTATAAACAGACATATACCTTAAAGAAGTTCTAGAATAATAGCACGGGTAGAATGGCGTGCGTGTTTCAGAGAGCTAAAGAGTCGAACTATAGATTAAACCAAATTAGTGGGGTATTTAGCTAGGAACCAGAATAAGACAGGCCCCCGAAAGACGGCAGCAGCTTTTTCGCTACTAAGAGTGGCAGAGAAATTGGAATGTGGAAGGCAACGGGAAACCACCACAATACCTCCCAGTACACAGCGGACTAAAAATGTTTTTTAAAGTAATGGCATCCTCTGAAGTAAAAGATTTATCAGTTAAAATAGTTCTCCATTTGGTTCTCTTAATGGGGTCACTTCGGAGGGTGTGATCGGGGAGCTTAAAAGAAGAGTCTGAAACATTTTGCGATTCGAAGCGTGGAATGTCAGAAGCATGAATCAACTAGGTAAGCTAGTGGATAATTTGAAAGTTGAAATAAATAGATAAGCTGAAGAATTTGAAAATTGGAACGGATACGTTAGCATTAGACATGGTAGGGATTAGCGAAGTTTGGTGGCCAGAAGCACGGGATTTTCGGAGCGGAAACTTTAGTGTAATTCATAAAAAACCGGAGGAAGGAAATGGGTGAGGTACTCATTTAGAGCATCAGTAAACAACTCAAGCCGACCGTTGTTAGTTACGCTTAAGTGAAGGGTACGCTTCGCATTTTGGTGTAGTCAGTGTTACGTTTCATATTGAAAGAATTGTAAACCCGCATCTCTGTTAATGTCAGTGCCGGCTTGTCGGGTGACACGGGTAAAGCGTTGCTTCACCTTGATTTAAAAACAAATAAAAGATTATAATTATTACAACTATCACTACACAAAACCTTTCATATAACAAAGTCGACAAGGAATTGCAACTTTTAATGAGTCCTAATATTTAGAAGTATGCATTTGTTAAACAAAGTTTTTAATTTAAAGTCAAACAAAATACAGTTTTTTTTTTCTAATGGCATTTTAAATATTTGCAACAACTTCAATGAAGTTATAAATATTTAACTAGAAATTAGTTTAAAAATTTAGACTTAATTGTTAAATTAATTTTGTTTCATTAGCGTTTAAATATGTTACCAATAAAACTTGAAATGTGTATAAACAAAGGTTGCTCTAAGCGTAATCAAACCATTTTACTAGACTGGAGGCTGTAAGTGAAACGTTCACGATCTTATATTTACGTGTGGTACAAATCGATATTCTTTACTATCTGCTATTTAAATCCACGTGGATTCCTACGTGAGTAAAATAACCAAACATCCGACCGTTTCCAATATACGTAGAATCTGCATGTTTATCAGCTCGAATTTATTAGAATTTGACATTTAAAAGTTTGCAGGTGTGTGCTCCTAATGAACGTTTTAATATAATTCTCAGAGTTTTGTTTTCATGGTATTTTAACCTTGGATTTTCACAGGCTTTTATGTTTATTTTATATTACTAATGGTTCAATTAACTCCAATTAAAATAATAATGAATGGCATTGACTTCCGCCCTTTAATTTTTAGCGAATACGAATTAAATATTAATTATTATTTGTACACTTTGTTTAATACCCATTACTTAAAAAGAATTAATTAATATAAATTTCGCACGTAATTTCTATTTGTTTCTTTATACAGGGTGATTAAATTTATTTGATGTAATTAATTAATTTTCTATCCTGGTCTAAATTTGAGTATTTTCCCCCTATTTGAATACAAATAATCCCACTTATTTGAATTCAAATATGAAACATCTAGACTACAAAAAAAATTTACAAACAAAAATTGTCTATCTCTCTCTACACTTATTTTTCTAACTTACCTAACTTATATCCAATCATAAAAAATATTTACACCTACCTTATATATCTATCCTATTCCTAACTCTCACCTAATTTTATAAACTGAAATTATCCCTAACTTCATCCTACTTCTCCATCTAATCCTATATTCATCTTATATAACTATCCTATTCCTAACCTTTAACTAATCTTCACTATACTCACTTTCACCTAACTAATCCTATATAACTATCCCATTCTTATTCTATTCCTAACTCTCCTCTAATCTTATAAGAAATATCTATACTTAACCTATCTTATTTTCTTCCTACATTTAATTTTCCTTTTCATCTTATACACCTATTTCTAACTATCTCCCATATTTATCCTATACCTAGCTTTATTTTCTATAAACACTTACTTCTACTCTTCTATATACACCTATCTGTATCCCTATATTTTGTTTATTTAATCTTCATTTCTTATTTAAATCTGACTCTTTTCTTGATCCTCCAAGTCTTTCTTCTCACCATCCTAATACTCTTCATCCCTATTTCTCCTCCTTCTATACCTATACTTATCATCCCTGTTATCTCACATAAAATAAACTCATCCCTATTATCCTGACTCTTAAATATTGCTTCTTCTTCAGTCCCTACACTTGTCTGTTTCTCCTTTATTATTATTTCCTTTTCTGCGAACAAACCAAACGATACTATTTTAAAATTATAGATTTTTCCCTCTACGGAAAATCCTGTGTACCTTCTAGAATCCTTGTGTAATGGAATCAGCCAGAATGAATTCCTTAAATCTAATTTACTAAAAACAAACTTGCCACTTAACCTCGTCAAAAGTGTGTCCCTGGATGGTGGACAATGGAATTGCGGTTTGGTCCGTTGATTAATTTTTCGTGCATCTAAACATAAGCGAATACTATTATCCTTTTTCTTAACTACCACCAACGGATTTATGAAATAAGTGTTTGAGACCTCTATTATGCCATCTTCCAACATTTTATTTAATTCTGCCTTCACCTGCTCCCGATATGCTGCTGGAATAGGATAAACCTTGGCGTTGAACGGTTCTAAATTATCCACTTCTAACACGTGCTCATAGCCTAACGCTGTGCTTGCTTCTACCCCCACTAATTCTGCATGTTTTTGTAATAAAGCTTGAACCTCTACTATCCTATCCTCTGGACATCTTATTGTGTTGATCTGTTTAACTCCATCATCCTCTACCTCTACTACATTAATACTCAACCCCCTGTCATCCTCTGTGACTTCATAACTGCCCTTCCATGGCACTACCCTATCTTTAATCCTTACTACCTTCTTTTCCATAACTATCAAAACCCCTAACTGCATCATACAGTCAACACCTAAAATGCTCTGAAACTTCAGTCCAGGTACAATTACAAACTCCTGTTCACAGCTTAAACCTCCTATATTTATTTTAAGCACCACAACACTATTTACTACAGCAAACTTTTTTTTTATTTGGAGCTACTAAATGGCTACGCTTTATAGGCATAATTCTATCACAAACCTTATCCCTAATTTTGCTGACAAATTCCTCCGATATTAAACTCGCCTCTGCCCCTGTATCAAGTAATACTTCTACGTTATTCTCAAAAATTCCTATATTAATAAATGGCAAACATAATTTTTCTACAGTTTCTAGCTCTACTTCCTCCTCAATTTTGAAAAATTCACGTGGATGTTCATACACATTTACACAGAAATCTAGTGGTCTGTCGCGTTCTAAAAATCCTGTCTCGTCCTGTTTTCCGTGCTTGGTCCTGGTTGTCCTTCTACAACCTGTGCGTACGTCCTCCTTGTATTAATATCCGTGTCCCTGTCTCTATTCGGCGTGCTCGTCACAGTCCTGTTTACTTCCGGTAAACTGTTCTGTCTCGTGTAACTAGGTCTTGGCGTCGGTCCCCTAGTCGCACTATTGCTTCTGTATTCCTGTCCTCGTCGTTCCCAATTCGGTCGAAAATTTCTATGGTAGTCAGGCGTCTTGGAAAATTCAGTGTCCTGTTGTCAAACCTAACTGTGTTAATGTTTCGTTCACGTATCTCTCTTGTCCGTCCTACACATACATCGTCATATCTCTGTAAATATTCTAAAAATGTTTCCCGTTCTGTGATGTTTTGTAAGGCCACGTGTTGTCTGATTTCCAGTTCAAAATGTCGTGATAAGTACTTGATTATTTGTCTGTCCGTCAATGGTGGATTAAGTTGTTTGGCCACACTGTATTTTCGAATGGCATATTGCTCCCTAGAACCTGCAAACTCTCCCTTAAATTTTCCTGTAATCAAGTCGTCCCTAATCTGATCCTGTTTGTGATCACTCTAGTAATGCCGTAAAAATTTGTTTTCAAAGTCCTGATACGTGTCTATGTCCTGTCCTACTAAATTATACCATGCTTCCGCATTGTCCTTCAATAAAGCCTTTATCGTATTTAGTTTAGTCTGTTCGTCAAATAAATTTCCCACTAGATTTCTTACGCTATTAATAAAAATTTGTGGATTTACCCTGTTATCGCCATAAAATTTCATATGTTGGTCCAATGATACGCCACCTGTATAAAATCTGGGACCATCCCCCGTTATACTTGACATGTTGTATTTAATACTACTAACTTCGCGTTCTACCCTGCCTAACTGATCCCTACATGAGTCCGTTACTTCAGTCATTTTTATATTTATCTCTTCTTCACAAAAAATACGTACTTCGGACCTTAAATGTCCCATTTCCTGTCGAAGACCTGTAATGTTTTTCTCATTTCTATCAACCCTACTTTCTACTTCCCCCATTTTCACGGTAAGACTATTTTTAAATTCTGTAAATTCTTTAGTAGATTGCTGAATTTTTCCGCTTATCTGCTCTAATTTTCGGTTGGACTCCTCCCTAGCTCTATTAGATTTATCGCTTAGCAGTTCTAATTTTCTGTTGGACTCCTCCCTCGCTCTATTCGATTCTTTTCTAGCTAATCGCATATCCTCTAATATTCTCATCATTAACTCATTTCCTGTTTCTCCTGACTCCGTCTTAGACTGATCCATACTACCTCCTGCTACTTCCTCCATTTCTGCTTCTGTCGTCTTAAATAAAGCACTATCACTGCTTGCTATTTCCACCCCTTGACTTCGAAGCCACTCCTTTCTTTGCATCCGTCACACTTTTCCCACGCATACACGCCTACACACTTCTTCCACACACCTACAAAAAATATTCACACTCAGCTCTTAATTTCAGGGTCGTCAGTTTCCCGAAACAGCTACACACTATCTGAGATTCGAGCCCACGTTGGGCGCCATAAAATGCTGTGGAACCTACAAAAAGCCTCGCCAGAGTAAAAAAAAAACATTCGAGCCTCTCGAATTGGGCGTCAAGATTTGCTGTGATTCTCATTACCACGGTGAAATCGCCTCTGATATTCGATTTCTTACCTGAATATCGCCTCTTGAATCCTTTCGTCTCGGCAGCTCACCTAGATAAAACTTTCATCCTCATTCATAAAAAAAAACACATTCCTACCACAAACATCAACGTTAACTCTATTTACACCAATATTCACAATACATTAAAATTTCAAAATTAAATTCCAGCATAAATTGCGGCATTATAAAATTTCAATTTCAAATTTTGTCATCATTTTAATTTGCTTCCAGATTTAGAGTCCTTGTAGGATGCATACTAATTAAATAAACAATATTTGCAGACCTAAGTCTGAATAAAAGGGAGCATCTCCCACCCCTTTACGTTAATTAAACCGGTTAGTCTAATTGAGCTCAAAGACAGACCCAAAATTTCATCATAATCAAAACATAAACTGCTAAATACTCCTTTCTACTTAAACAAGAAAATTTTACCTTAAAATTAAAAATTTGTTGTTTATACAAATTTACTACTGTCCATTTTTTATCAAACAAATTATAAAGATATTCAACACACACCAAAACATCAAAGATCGAACAAAATTGCATAATTTACCTGAAGGTTACTGCACTCGTGGCTTCAATGTACATCGGACCTGCTCATCCCACCCTTCCAGCTGGTTTATGTTTACTTCTTCGGATTTCTAACCGCTTTTAAAAATTTTCTACACCACCATGCGTCTAAACGGTTTCAGGGTTTCTCAGGAACTCCTCTAGATATATCGAAATCTTGTTTTGTGGATCCAATCACGTTTACGAATAACACTTGATTACTCACTCCCGAACAAAATAGCAAAGAAATTCATAATTCGTTCACGCTATACAAAACTGCATACTTCAATGTATTTATTTATCGCTACTAATTTGGATAATTGGTACAGTAATACCCGCAAATATAACTAGACTTTGTTACCTTATCTATCTTCTCTAAGGGCACTAATGCATAATAACTTGTATCGTAGCACGTATTCTGCTTGAAGTATCGTATAACATCAAAAAAATAAACAGCAAAACTGTTTAAAGTATCGAATAAAATCAAAAATATAAGAGAGCAAAACTGTTTAAAGTATCGAATAAAATCAAAAATATCAGAGAGCGAAACACCTATAAGCAAGGGTTTATATAATAGCCCACTTGCAAGTCGAATTTGTCCCGCGACGGACAATTTTTAGAATTTCGCATTCTCTTTTCCTTTTCGACGGTCCGGCACAGCGATTCTACTAAAATTTGCACACGTCCAAGTTAAAAATCTAAGAATTTTCCACACGCCTCGCAACGCGTCTGCGAACAACTAACTAATTTTATACAGAAATCGTTACGTTTACACCTCTCATATCTGCATCTTATTCCAACCAATCGTAGACCTAGTGATGCTTCTCAAATCCCGCCTTCTATTCTCCGTGTTTCTGCTTGACGCGCTTTATCCGTCCCTTTCTACCTTGGTCTGAGTTGTACAAATCGATATTCTTTACTATCTGCTATTTAAATCCACGTGGATTCCTACGTGAGTAAAATAACCAAACATCCGACGGTTTCCAATATACGTAGAATCTGCATGTTTATCAGTTCGAATTTATTAGAATTTGACATTTAAAAGTTTGCGGGTGTGTGCTCCTAATGAACGTTTTAATATAATTCTCAGAGCTTTGTTTTCATGGTATTTTAACCTTGGATTTTTACAGGCTTTTATGCTTATTTTATATTACTAATGGTTCAATTAACTCCAATTAAAATAATAATGAATGGCATTGACTTCCACCCTTTAGTTTTTAGCGAATACGAATTAAATATTAATTATTATTTGAACACGTTGTTTAATACCCATTACTTAAAAATTGAATTAATTAATATAAATTTCGCACGTAATTTCTATTTGTTTCTTTATACAGGATGATTAAATTTATTTGATGTAATTAATTAATTTTCTACCCTGGTCTAAATTTGAGTAATATATATATATATATATATATATATATATATATAGTATATAGATGTGAGTAGAGGTCATTGAGAGGTTATACTACATCGTCTTATCCAACGTTTGAACCCGAGAAAATTCAAGAAAAAGCCAATTATTTGGATATTTATTTGAATAGAAGATAACGAAATTGGGAGAAGCTACCCAGCTGGTTTTAAAGCATTTAGAAATGATTTTGAAATTCTGAAACAGATTTGGGATGGAAATTTGAAAATTTAGAAGATGGAGTTGAAAATATTCATGTTAGGGAAACGAAGAAATGAAATCCAACTAGTGTTCCGTTGAAACGACAGTCAAAATTTTATGGAGATACTAGACTAACCCTAAAATATTTTAAATATCCCAAAAATTTTAATGCAAGGCAGTTGGGATAAACAAACAAAGTTAAATACTGTGAAGTCCATGTTGAAGGATGGGGCAGAGATTTGATTTGGATTGATTGAAAGTGAGTTGAGCTTTTTAAAGATTTCCAGATTAAATTTTTAAAACATTTCTGGTGAGACAACCCGCAAAATAAAGTTAGTGCTAATTTATTGATGGGCAAGTATAGTAGTGATTTAGGCATGACTTGAGAGCTATATGCCAGTAAGAAATTTAGGGTTGCCAAACAACTTGATCTTCATTTAAAGGACATGTAAATTAAAAAGTATTCAACCTGTCCCTTTGAGACGGAGGTATGGTAATGGATAACCTTACAAAATATCGTCGATAAAGATGTGTTTTTAAAATATCTTCAACGTTATGATCAGATGGGTCTACCAAGGAAGATTGAGACCAGACCCAGGAGTCAACTCATGAATGCATTTAAATTTCAAAGAAATAATGGACAGAAAAGTACTAAAGGGACATTTGAAAGGGGAAACTTACAGAGAAGTAATTGGAATACAGGAATGCCATCAAGAAAGACGGAGGAAGGAAGATCATTGAAAATAGAAACGCAACCCAAAATGTGACAAACATATCAAGTGATGGCATGAAAAGTAGGAATAATAATAATAGGACATACGCAGAGATCGTGAATCAACGTGGAGCATCAAGATTGCAAGATTTTTGAAAGTAGACAAATCAAACGACTAAAGTACAAAAATTAATAAATATGAACCTGCGCGTGAATTTATAAAACCTGATTTGGAAAGGGACGCCGGAGAAAACGTCATTATAGAAAATGTAGAGAAAGTGGTTAGATGACATGAATATATAAGGAATTTATATGCAGGAGAGGAACTAACAGTATTAGAACAGGTATCAGACATTGAAAAAGGTGACATAAGATATCCTATATTTAGAGATAAGTTTGAATTAGCATTAAAGGGTCTGAAAAATGGTAAGGCCCCGGGTACAGATAAGATGCATGCAAAAACTCCAAATGTGGCGGGACAAGCAGTAGCAGAACGTCTCCTCTAACTTGTAAGCTATATGTATAAGACAGGTGAGATGCCCAAAGGTTTCACCCGTAACATAATAGTCACTATACCAAAAGAAAGACACGGATTGATCTGAAAATTTTCGAACAATAAGTTTGACATTATAATTTGAATAAGGACCGCTATACTTGCGGTCCGATGCTCCACCTAGACGGTACTACATCGGGTTTAGACGCGATCAATTTACTAACTCGGGAGCTAAATGCCCAATAAAATTAATGTAAATCAAACTGGCTCCCATAAGTTTGAGTTTAGAATTATCAAAGGCTCGAAGCTACAGAGCCATAGCAGAACGCAAAATGAAAATGATGTAAGCTGCAGTTCTGGTTACCGTTGCGACCTCACGGTCGACTTATAACTAACCTAATTTAAGACATGTGTTTATTGTTTTCAGATCTGCGCCGCTTTAGCTTAAAAAATTTAAATAAGTCACCTGCTCTAAGATATTTCGCTTAGTCTGATTTAATTTATCTCTATTATATTAATATTAATCAGGAAATGTTTGCCTCTTTTCGTCATCGTCCTCTGCCTACGGTGCCTAAACTGCTCATTGTTATTTCGGTTTCATTTTATTGACGTCTGCTTATTTGATTTAGCGCGTTCAAGTGAAATTTATCCTTCAATATTTATGTTACTTCATTGCTTGCGCGTTTCTTTTTGTCCAATTTGTTTTATTTATTTGAATTCAGTTGTTCTACTTTTATAAATTTTCTTTTATTTATACGAACTGTCAACAAATTACTATGACGTTACTTTGGCTTCTATTATTACGTCCATTTAATTTTGTTTATTTATTTATTTATTGCTTTATTTGTTTTATTTATTTATTTGTTTGTTTGTTTATTTATGTTTATTCATTGTTTATTTGTTTATTTATTTCTTTGTTTATTTATTTATTGTCTGTTTTACTGTTGTTTGTTTTATTTTTGCCTTTCCCTCATCCCTTCCTCCCTCCCAACCGCCTCTCTGCTGCCGTGTTTAAACTTCAACTTGTCTTTAATTCCGAGCCCGAGCCCAAACTCAACTACGAACCTGGCCCGAGCCCGATTCTCTAGACCCGAACTCGAATCGGGGCTCAACTTTGCCTAAACTTCACTTTATTTTCACTTCAGCCTTTATTTAACTAGCTCTATCTTGCCTTTAACTTCAGTTCTACTTCTGTTTCGCTTTGCTTCGTTTTTGCTTTATACTTTAACGGTACCCCTTTTTAATTTTTGGAACTCGCACCCATTCACCTACCCGGGCATTAAACGCGCGTGTAAGCTATCTTCACTGGCCATAATCTATGCTGCGGGTGATGACGCTCTTCAGTCGAAGCATCGACGGACACTTCGGGGACTTTGCATCGTGACGCACGTTGTATAGTGCGCCACCGCCTCTTCGTTCGTTGGCCCGCATGCAGACCACGCAGCGCGTTTCTGCCTTTTGGCAATTCTTGAACTCGGGGCCTATATCACCGCAATCTCCGCAGAACTGGGTACCCTAATAAATTTGACAGCACACATGTCAAAGATATTAACTAGAATTGTACAAAGATGAATGGAAAAGAGAGCTGAAGAAATATTAGGAGAAAATTAAATTGGGTGTAGGAGAAACAGGGAAACAAGTAAACACGGGAGGCTATTTTAGCTTTAAGGGTAATAATGGAGAAAACAATAAAAAAAGGGAGAGTGTGTATAAAGGGTTTGTAGATTTGGACAAAGCAATCGACAATGTAAAATGGAAAAAAATGTTCGAAATACTCAAAAAGATTGGAATGAGTTTTAGGGATAGACGAATAGTACATAGCTTATACAAAGAGTAAACAGCGGTAATAGAATTAGAGTAGGAATGTAGAGAAGTAAATAATAGAAAAAGGATGAGACAGGGATGTGCTCTATTCTCATTAATTTTTAACTTGTACACCGAAGAGGCAATGAATACTGTCAAATGCAGGGAGACATTTGGAGTTATTATGCAGGGACAAAAGATTGATATGCTTAGATTTGCATATAATATCGCGGTATTAGCATCTAGCAAAAAAGAATTAAAAGCTGCTCTTAATGAAATGGAAACAGTTCTAACAGAGAGGTGCAGTATGAAAATTATTAAAAATAAAACTAAAGTACTATTATGCAAAGAAATGGAAAATAAATCAAAAACAAGGATACAAATAGGTAACGAAAACTTACAATAGGTTAAGAATTTTTGCTACCTAGAAAGTCAAATAACGCAAGATGAAAAGAGCGCAAAAGAAATATAACAAAGATTAGCACAAGGTCGTGCTACATTTAATAAGAAAAAGCAACTACTGTGTTCAAAGAGAACAAACATAGAAACAAGTAAAAGGATTGCTTAAAACATATGTGTGGAGCACAGTACTGAACGGCTGTGAAACCTAGACAGCAGGTGAAGGGGACAGGGAAAAGAAAGAAGCCTTTGAAATATGGTGTTACAGACGTATAATGAATATATCATGGACAGACACAGTTAAGAACAAAGAGGTACTAGAAATGGTAAGGAAAGAAAGAAATATGTGGAAAATAGTAAAAAGTAAAAGAGATAGGATGATAGGCCACATACTAAAGCATGAGGGAATAGTGCAAAATACATTTGAAGCAGAGATAGGAAAAACGAGAGGTAGAGGTAGACCTAGGCTAGACTATTGCACACAGATAGTGAAAGATGTAGGCAATAGGAATTTAAGAAAAATGTGTAGGCTAGCTCAGAATAGAAATCAAAGGAGGTACGCGTCCAATCAATTCCAAGATAGAAAACTTAATGTCGAAAAAGTAACTGTACTTAAACCTGATGATTATTATAAGCAACTACAGGGATTGGTTTTGCAATACTCTCAACTAGTGTTAATTGTGCGAAAGGATTCTCTGGAAAACTATTAATTCGGCACATGTCTAAGTACTGGGGGAACCATGGTAGCCACAAGCTACTTAACCCCCTTCACATACTACTGAATCTTGGTAAAATAGGGCATATAATTAAGAAACAACAGAAGTGGAACCGAGCTGTATCTAGGCTGTGTGAATTTAAGGAAACGGTGAGGCTTTCTTAGAATAGGAATAAGTGAAGGTACGTGTCCAACCAGTTTCAAGACAGAAAATCTAATGATGAGAAAAATAAGTGCACTTAAATCTGATGATTAATATAAACAACTACAGGTGTTGATTTTGAAATATTATCAACTAATGTTGATGGCGCGAAGGGATATATTGGAAAACTATTAATTCGGCAAATGTTCAAGTGTTGGAGGATCTTGGTAGCCGCAGGCTGCCTAATCCCTTTCACATACGGCTGAATACCGGGGAAATAGAGTATATATTTGTAAGCAATAGAACAAAAACCGAACTGCATCTAACAAGAAAGAGCAGCTACCATGTTCGGAAACAATAAACATAGAAACAAGGAGAAAGTTGTTGAAAGCAGTAGGGGAAGTAGACAGAAAAACGGTAGAAGTCTTTTGGAAAGATGTACTTTAGATGTATGAGGATGATAGCATGGACAGACAAAGTTAGTAACAAAGAGGATCTAAAAATGGTTAATTAAAGAGAATTTTGTAATTTTTAACAAGGATTAGGTAAGAATTATTAAGTAACTTGTAGGAATTATTTTTGTAGGAACTGAAGCTATAAACTGTTTTATAAATTTTCCTGTATGAAAGAAAAATGGTTTTGAATGTATAGATGTTTCTTGAGATTGCTTTGTTGTATTTCATTTTGTAAATTCCTCAGAATAATTTCCGTTGCGCTAGCCAGGTAAAGCAAAAAAAAAAACAGAAAGATAAGATAATAATTTTATACTTTCTATTGCATTCCTAACAAATATAATTTGTTGTACCTAAGTCACAGTATTAATTTGGGTTTCCCATCTCAGAGGCTTCAAATAAGAAGAACACAGCATATTATGGCACCCAATTTGTGGGGCATGAGTTAGAGGCGTTACAACGGGCAGATATTGAGTAAACACAGCAATATATATATATATATATATATATATATATATATATATATATATGTATATATATATATATATATATATATATATATATATATTGCTGTGTTTACTCAATATCTGCCCGTTGTAACGCCTCTAACTCATGCCCCACAAATTGGGTGCCATAATATGCTGTGTTCTTCTTATATATATATATATAATATATATATATATATATATATATATATATATATATATTGCTGTGTTTACTCAATATCTGCCCGTTGTAACGCCTCTAACTCATGCCCCACAAATTGGGTGCCATAATATGCTGTGTTCTTCTTATTTGAAGCCCCACAAAACTGGCTGTCATAAAAAATTTTATGATGCTTACCTTCGGAAACTCCCCAAAATTTTTTAATGTAATTACAAAATTTTTCATCTACCTCAAATTGAAGCCCTACCACCTAAACTTACAATTTATACCATTTAATAACAATATCTTCTGAAGATGCTTTTCACTCGGACACCAAAACCTCTAGCTTCCTCAGAGATATCCGCCACGGCTACTCACTCGTTCCCTGAAAATCCTAACCTACTAAAAATAACACTGACTGCCAAAAGTACATAAATATTTATTAACATATTCAATCCATTGCGTATTAATTCAATTTACATACCTCATGTATTTCAAGCTCAAAAACATTTTATTACTTGTGGTAAATAATACCTCAGTTTAAAGAAAATCAATTTAAAATCATCCCACATCAATCCTGAAACAAAGTAATTGGGCTTATTTCCAACCTTTACCTTATACCCCAAGTCACATACGAGCTCGTAGTAAACCTCCTTTTATCTACGTGACAACAACGGCACTGCAATTTCCTAAAACCCTTTTACCTTATACAAAAATTATAGTTTTCACCTTCAAGTGATATCATCAAATTATTACATAAAATTTTTCATTAAGCCCTTTTTAAATTGACTCATCAATTAAAATATCTTTATAACCTAATAAATACACAAAATCACAAAATTGTCACCCAGAAAATCACCAACGAAAACAAACAAAAGTCTTGTAAGTAGAGTTACCTAGATTTTGTTTCAAATGCTCTCTACATGGACATCATCTCCAACGTGATTCTCCTTCTTGACTGCACGTTCAGATACTGTCTCCAGGTTCTTTACATGGACACCATTTTCAACGTAATCCTTCTTCTCGACTGCACGTTTAGATACTGTCTCCAGGTGACCTCTCACCATTAAGAACACACCGTTTTTAATTAAATTCTTTCACACAAGTGCACGGTACTACCATGCTCTCGCTCAACCGTCTTTCAAATCTAGGAAATTTTTGCTCCAAACTAGCTCGATACCCCGAAATCCTAGCAACTGTCGTTTTAGTTCTAGCCTCTACGATACGCCCACTGTAGACGCGTATATCTCTCGTTTCATTCCCACTCATAAACAAAATCTTGCGTCTTATTTTATTTTTAAACATTATTCTCCCGTTTGTTCACAAGCGCTGTTTTACCTAACCCCCGCTATCGTCATCTATCCTACTCTTGTTTATTTAGTGTAACCGTCGTGCTCTGTTAGTAAAATCTCCCCAGATTTCTATACCCTTTCTGCTCGATTTATTCCGAAAACATAGAGTGTCTTCGTCCCGCTCTAATATCAAGTCTCTCCAAGTCAAACGTTTCATTAAACATCTGTCATGCTCCCTTCTTTACTAAAGCATGCAACTATCGTTTTTTCTCTCTATAAATCGATATTGTTTTCGTACGTGCTGTCTGCACCTGTGTTTTGTCCTCATTATATTTTCCAGCTATTATTTGTTGACGAGATTTTATGTTTGTTATCTTTTACAACTATAAAGTTCTTAGAATCTAAACCACGTGCAACTCGAATAATGACTGCCGCTTTAAATATGCTGAAAGCTTTTATTCTTTAGAATATTAAAATAAATCTTAATTATGCTTGCCGTAGTTTACGTTTTATATGCATTTACGCACTTATGGCATAAAATTATGTTTCCTAACTTATAATAATTAATATTTACAATAAAATTTTATGCTATATTCAACTAACCCTAATATTTACTAGTAATTTATCAAATACGAACCGATTTTGTTCAAACATGGCTCAAACTTTGCGTGACAAATTTATATACTTTCTAGTTTGACATAATATAAATTTGAGCTTGCTAATGCCCTTTTATGACCTCAGTAATATATATATATATATATATATATATATATACTGTGCTGTGATCCTACCCTATGAGTGATAGGCCTAGTATATCTATTTCTCACTCCTTGTCTTATTTTAGAGCCTTGTTGAGTTATTCCACAAAATTGAATTCTAAATATTTACCACGGCTGCTGCACTTATACAATTTCACAAGGCCGTCAACCACGTAGCGGAATCTACATAGGGTGGGTCCGTCCTAGGCAAACCTCTCTCAACTAGACACCCAAACAAATATCCAAGGAGTTTTCAAAATAATTTTAAAAGCCAAAAGTATCCCCAAACACTAGTTCTATTTTTTTAAATTTGATTAAAGCACTGCATAGATATTAAATACTAATACCTAGAATCCAGATACAGACGCCGCCTTCCAGCCAAGTAACCAACTACAGGCACCTCCTGAAAAAATAAGTAACTCGAGCAACTGGTAATCTCCGGACTATAAAACTACTAATATTTCTACAAATTTTAAGTTATACAAATACTCAGATAACTCCAATTCCACTATTCTTTCCTCTTCAAAACGATAACGGTACAGACCTGCACTCCCTCTTCTAATTACTTTTTCTTCGCCACAAAACTGCTACCTTAGACTTTACTTTACTGCATTCCAGTACCACTGAATCTACTTCTCTTCATTATTTACTACCTCCAGGTACAACTTGACTTTCAAATTTACTCGTAACTTTTTAAATGAAATAAAACTCAGAACAGTACTAAAACACGTTTATTTTTCAGTATAACAAAATTTTAAGTCCCCTTATAAATACCAACCGTTTCCTCTAGTTTCCGTTGCCTTAACACCTACGTATACGCACACTATGCAATTCATAATTATTAATCATTGATTAATGATACAGTTCTTTTCTCTAGATACATTCATTTTCTAGATGGTTTGATAAGCCAGTGATTTATGTATATTGAACTTTTTACAATATTGAAAATAGCTAACAAACTTTGATGGTTCAACTTTTAAATTATACGTAACAGGCATTAATGTCTTATTCGGCAAACGTCCTGTCATTACATAACAAATCTTTAATTGTTAAAACATATTCAAACTGAAATTGATTTACAAATTTTTCAGGAGTATCACTTAACTCCTTCAAATTTTAAAAGCGTGCCGTATACCACACAATTTTGATATTTGTTTTTACATCCAAAAAGTTCTGAATACGCTAACTAAAAATTCAATTTTATGTACATGCAAACCATAACAATCTAAAATACGTATACAATGCAAACTACTCAACTAGCTTAGCCTGGTCTATGGCCGGTATACGTTGTTAAATGCAATGCAGTTTCAAAAGCTTTATAAATTTATAAACGTGGAATAGTTGTTAATTTATAAATTAAAATACCTCAAACACAATACCCTAACAAAACCAAATATACCCCCATTTTAGCAAGTCGTTTCAAAACCCTTTTTAAACATTTTATAAGCCCACCCCTTTTTTGACAGCATAATATATATATATATATATATATATATATATATATACACAAACAGACGCACATACACGCACACACGCGCGCACACGCATAAGCACACGTACACGCACAAGCATTCACACGCACACGTATACGCACACGCACACGTACACGCACACGTATACGCTTCACGCACACGCACACACACGCACACGCATACGCGCACGCACACGCACATACACACACACGTGGTAATAAGGTAAAGTAATAATCTAACTTTACAGGAATACTATTGTAGAAAGGATCAGTTGCGGTACCGATAGTACAGATCCTAGTT
Organism: Platerodrilus igneus; assembly: GCA_036346225.1. Taxonomy (NCBI): domain Eukaryota; kingdom Metazoa; phylum Arthropoda; class Insecta; order Coleoptera; family Lycidae; genus Platerodrilus; species Platerodrilus igneus. The sequence goes on along the minus strand of JARFIW010001040.1, from coordinate 3,108,268 downwards.
TGACTGTATAACATGAAAGTAAATTAATTCAAGTTATATATAGACCTTTCTATATATAACAAGTAATTTGTAAATCTTAATTTCGTCCTGTGAAATAACATAATAATAGGACTTTATTATTTATAAAACAACAAATTATGTTCAAATTTTAAAACACCACATGGTAGTCGATACATTGACTGCGAGGCGCCTCCGTGGATCAGTCAGGTTTGCGTATGACTGTCGATCTTAGAGTCCCAGTTACATTCCCGACACGGACCGCTTGAAAAATGTCAGACGAGCATTGTTCACAAAAATACGACCTTGTTCGCTTGAGAAGTAAAATGTAGGTTTCGTTTGTGAGTGTTGTCACGCACGTTAAAGATTCCTACCTTGCTTGAAACAGCAATGGCTGGTCAAAATTCAAAATCTCCAGGTAAAAAAAATTACTTCCTGGCTAATGAAGTATCTTCCGGTGGAGCATTGAAAAGTTAAGGTTCCAACTTTGTATGGAACAGCAAGGGTTCGGCAAAGTTCAAAATTTTCGAGTAAAAAAACTCGCTTTCTGGCCAATATATTAAAAGCAACAAGAAGAGATTCTAATCTAACTTTTATGAAAACTTGAAATGCCGCAAATCAAACTGATATAAAAATCGATAAAATAGCACTTGCAATCGGATGTCAGTTACCGCTTCGATTTAAAATGTTATTTTAGCTTTGCATAAATATTGGATTATGGATTTACTTTATTACTGTAAATACATTAACTGGCATTACTGCATTTTAAAGTTTAAACACTGTTATGCTCAATTCATAAATATATTTAGATTGTTATTTAATTCCGTTGTAGGGAATTGGAATGGCGGGGTTATTTGTACATTGAGAGATGTATGCAATTTGAAGCAATTTCCCTGCAATTACAAACATAATTGAAAATCGAACTGCAATTGTCATCAGTGGTTTTAGTGCTAACACGTTTTACCAATAGGCTTGAATAATTTATTGGTTAAAGCATTGGACTAGAATACCACAGATTGTGAGTTTAAACCAGGCTGCAAGTTTTTTTAATTGTTGTTAATTACCAATTAAATTAGAAACGATATTTCAGCTTTGCGCAATAGTTGGTTTATGATTTGTTTTTATTACTATAAATATAGTAACTAGTATACTGCATTTTGCAACTTAACACATCACATGTTACTTTCTATAACTTTATATGAGCAACAGTTAGCGTGCCAAGCTGTGTAAATTCTATTTTTAGGTAATTCAACTTGTCCATAAAATATATTTATTTTACATCGTTTTCTGAAATCCTTTGCAAACAGTAGATAACAAATTACTTAAACCACCCTATAAAGTTTGTTTTAGAGCAAAACCGGTTATATTAGAAACTTCTTCCAAATATAGCTAAAGGTGTACGTCGGTGGACCTAACCTATCTTCAAATTTATTGGTTACCGAGTGCCCACTCTTGAATAAAAAATTAGTGCTTTAAAGTAAACCCACATGTTATAAAATAAAACAGGCACATATTTGAATAGGCTATTGCGTTCCTAGATAGCAAGAAAGCTAAATTGTAATAATTGCTTGAGTATCAATTAATGTGATTTTTATTAAGAAACAATTGGCGCATAATACACAAAAGTAAAATAAAAGCAAGACTGCAATCAGAAATATAGTTTTCAGGTCCGAATAGAAATTTAAGAATTTATTCAAAGAGGTAGAACAACTGAAAAGTAGTAAAATTAATAGACACCACCAGTTACCATTAAAGCACTATCATGTGGCGGAAAAATAGCTTATTGTTCCAATTGAAAGTGGACAAGCGAACATGCGAACAAGCTTACAAGCGAACAAGCCAACACGAGAAAAAGCGAACAAGCGAACAAGAGAACAAGCGACAAGCGAACAAGCGAAAAATCGAACAATCGAACAAGCGAACAAGCGCACAAACGAACAAGCAAACAAGCGAATAAGCGAACAAGTAAACAAGCGAACAAGCAAACAAGCAAACAAGCGAACAAACGAACAAGCGAACAAACGAACATATAAACAAGCAAATATGCAAACAACCAAAAAAGCGGACAAACGGACAAGCGAACAAACGAACAAACGAACAAACGAACAAACGAACAAACGAACAAACGAACAAACGAACAAACGAACAAACGAACAAACGAACAAACGAACAAACGAACAAACGAACAAACGAACACGAACGAACAAACGAACAAACGAACAAACGAACAAACGAACAAACGAACAAACGAACAAACGAACAAACGAACAAACGAACAAACGAACAAACGAACAAACGAACAAACGAACAAACGAACAAACGAACAAACGAACAAACGAACAAACGAACAATCGAACAAACGAACAAACGAACAAACGAACAAACGAACAAACGAACAAACGAACAAACGAACAAACGAACAAACGAACAAACGAACAAACGAACAAACGAACAAACGAACAAACGAACAAACGAACAAACGAACAAACGAACAAACGAACAAACGAACAAACGAACAAACGAACAAACGAACAAACGAACAAACGAACAAACGAACAAACGAACAAACGAACAAACGAACAAACGAACAAACGAACAAACGAACAAACGAACAAACGAACAAACGAACAAACGAACAAACGAACAAACGAACAAACGAACAAACGAACAAACGAACAAACGAACAAACGAACAAACGAACAAACGAACAAACGAACAAACGAACAAACGAACAAACGAACAAACGAACAAACGAACAAACGAACAAACGAACAAACGAACAAACGAACAAACGAACAAACGAACAAACGAACAAACGAACAAACGAACAAACGAACAAACGAACAAACGAACAAACGAACAAACGAACAAACGAACAAACGAACAAACGAACAAACGAACAAACGAACAAACGAACAAACGAACAAACGAACAAACGAACAAACGAACAAACGAACAAACGAACAAACGAACAAACGAACAAACGAACAAACGAACAAACGAACAAACGAACAAACGAACAAACGAACAAACGAACAAACGAACAAACGAACAAACGAACAAACGAACAAACGAACAAACGAACAAACGAACAAACGAACAAACGAACAAACGAACAAACGAACAAACGAACAAACGAACAAACGAACAAACGAACAAACGAACAAACGAACAAACGAACAAACGAACAAACGAACAAACGAACAAACGAACAAACGAACAAACGAACAAACGAACAAACGAACAAACGAACAAACGAACAAACGAACAAACGAACAAACGAACAAACGAACAAACGAACAAACGAACAAACGAACAAACGAACAAACGAACAAACGAACAAACGAACAAACGAACAAACGAACAAACGAACAAACGAACAAACGAACAAACGAACAAACGAACAAACGAACAAACGAACAAACGAACAAACGAACAAACGAACAAACGAACAAACGAACAAACGAACAAACGAACAAACGAACAAACGAACAAACGAACAAACGAACAAACGAACAAACGAACAAACGAACAAACGAACAAACGAACAAACGAACAAACGAACAAACGAACAAACGAACAAACGAACAAACGAACAAACGAACAAACGAACAAACGAACAAACGAACAAACGAACAAACGAACAAACGAACAAACGAACAAACGAACAAACGAACAAACGAACAAACGAACAAACGAACAAACGAACAAACGAACAAACGAACAAACGAACAAACGAACAAACGAACAAACGAACAAACGTTCAGACGAACAGGCGAACGGACGGACTGACGAACGGACGGACTGACGAACGGACAGACCTACGGACGTTGGGGGGGCGCACGTATGAACGGACGAACGGATCAATGGACGGACCGATGGACGGATGGATGGACGGACGGACCTACTGACGGACGGCCGGACTGACGGACGGATGTGTGGGCGAACAAACGGAAAGACGGACGGATGGGTGTATGTACAGACAAACGAACGAACAAACGAACGAGCGGTCAGACGTACGGTCGGACAAACGAACGAACGAACAAACGTACAAACGGGCGGACGGACGGACAGACGAGTGGACGCACGAGCGAACGGGCTGAAAGACGGACCAACGGACGGACGGACGAACAGAACGACGGATGGACTGACGGACGGACGGGCGGCGGATGAACGGACGAACGGACGGACGGGCGGACGGATGGACGGAAGAACGGACTGACTGAAGGACGGACTGACAAACGGACTGTTTCCCTGATATCTATATCTATAGTCGTCTCTCATCTGTCCAAAATCTCTTCCTGTTTAATCGTTCTTAATACATGTATTGTTTCTGCTATAATTTTCTCTGTACGTACGGCTATAACCACCATGTCCGTTTATCCTGTAACTATTACCCGTCATTCCTGCCCAGGAACTCTTTCAATGTTCGGATGCTCTGAATCGCCACTGCTCTGGTCGGCTCAGCCTCCATATGCCTCGATAATAAATATTGTTGCGAGCTACTAGTAGGCAACCCATCAAACACACAAAACGCCGCAAGCACTGTTTATTCTCAAGGGTTCGAGAATTCTTCTAGCAATTACTGGAGGATGAGTCATATCTTTAATTCAGAATATATATGACCGCTTATGGATGTAAGAAGTTAGTCTATACTAGAATGTTTAATATAAATTATATCGTTGTAAAGTAAAAGTAGTTTAGTTTTTGAAGTCCAAGAGTATAATATAAATGTTATAGGTTGTGTCTAATGTACATGCAGCTTGTAATATACATAAATAAATAGAAGTGTAATAAATAATAGTCGTGTTAGTGTTATTAATGGACCTATGGTTAAGAAGTTAGTTTAAGAAGATATTAGTACCTGTAAATTCATTAGTGTGATAGTGCTTCATTGTTAATTGGACTGAAAACATTTATAAATAAGGCATACACTGTTAATTAGACTTGTGAACAGTGAGTAATATAGACTCTGGTTATTACTTGTTTTAAATTAGAGAAACGCGGTAGCAGTAGTCCGCTTCAATATATAATTTCGTCCTTCTGTAATTTCGGTATCAGGTGCTGCGCCTGGTTGTATTGCTCAACGACTTAATTTTCTTGCAATCTCTGACCTGTCCTATAATTCCTGGTACTCAAATCTGTCCTGATGCTTGCTTGCTGCGTGTTTCCCCAGTATTGATCAAACAATAACCTACGAAATTCAGCGTACGGGTTGTATTGTCTCCTAATAACACAATGCCACTTTTCTGCATACTCCCCTAATGCAACACTCACAATCTGCAACATAATTCTCTCCGGCCCACTCTCTACTATTTTGTTCAGCTTACTGAAGTACACTATGGGTTGCACTTACCTTCGACCTTCAAACCTTGGAACCGTGTTTTTCCCTAGCCTGTTCCGGTATTCCGGATCACAACTAACTCGTCCCGTTTCAAACCCACCGAGCTGTACCTGAATTTGTCTAAAATTCCCTTCCATACCAAAAAATTTCTCAGCAACTTTTTTTTCTAGGACTACCGTGCTTCTCTTCAATTCCTGTCACATTCTGGTTCCTCATCAAACTATAAAACTAAAAATCTTTAATCTAAGCAGCTCTATCAAGTCATATCGCGCCCCACCTTGCAACGCCACGTTATTTAAATATAAACTGAGTATATTATGAACTATTATGTACAACCAGCTTTTAATTTAAATACTTCCGCTTAGGCCCTCGAATGTAGGTCACCAAAATTACTCTCAATCTTTTTTCAATGTTTTGAACCTTATTTACTCTTTTAGATGGCAGTCACGCACGCTGGGAAACTAGAACCTCCTTAACAATTTGTTTTGTTTTAAATCTTTGAAATACTACGGCTATTAAATTAGACTGAAACTTCTTAAGGTAAATTTTGATTATAAGAGAATAATACTAACTTCCAATTTTATTGGGGTTTAATAGTAAAATTGTATGCTACCACAAAATTTAACAAGATGCGTACTTTCTATTTTAAAACAGAACATCCTCTTATAAAAAGATAAAAACAATAAAACTTGAACATTAACCTTACTTCCATTTAATTAAGAATAAGCAGTTTCAATGTTCAAAATGTATCTTTTAAAGAAAGCTTTTACTATAATAAATAATGGATACCTTTAACTTCAGATTGGATGAACTTTCCCTACACTGATTGAATGAATGTCTGGCTTCACAGTTTCACTCAGGTAAAATGGAAATACCTATTATAAAGTACTTTTAGTATTATGAAAATTCAGTTTTCAGAATGGATCGATGCATTATAAATAATAAAATATAAACTTCCATACAGATTATACTTAAATACACGCTGCTTATATCCTGGGACTAAAATATGCTTTCAGTGATCCTTTTTGTACCACGTCGATGATGTTGAAATTTTGTCAGAAGGTGTCTTGCTGCTCCAAATACTCCACTGCTAATGATTTTTACTGAATTACCTTTACTTTACAGGACTCCGCTACAAATATCCTTTTCTTCGATTAATACAGGTTTTAGTTTGTATGTATTCTTTATCCCAGTGCTTAAATTCTTTTTTTTAAACTTCAATTCAATTCAAAAACTCTTTTACTTTGATTTAAAATAAATACTCACGGGTAATTAGAAAACACAGCTTCCTTATTTTCCAAAACTTTGTAACTCCCTTAAAAAAAATAACTTCGTAACCTGAAATTCCACAAAATATTGTCTTTCTAGCTAACTTTGTACATAAAATTCAAACACATTACTTACGAACTAAATTACACAGAATGCATTTATAGAAGAGCACCTGGTTTTTAAATTATTGATACATATTACAATACACATGAATTAATTTCATTGGTTAATGTATTATAACATTGAAAACATGCCTTTTATGATATTATAACTTCAGAAATTGTTTTATTTCGTAGAAACGTACTTTTATAAGGTATGACACCGCTGTATTACATAAAAATAACTATTCTGGAATCATTCATTTGCTAGAATAAGGTGTTTTCTAAATTCAATAGTAACAAAATTAATTAAAGGTTAATTTCTGATTAAAACTGCTTTGCCCTGTCATTTTAACATATCTATTAAAAATTAAGTCGTGTGTGTGCCTTTTTATCGCTCTTATATGCTGTAAATAAGTTTCAACCATCAAATTCTTTATATATATATATATATATATATTGCTGTGATAAGGGGTTGTTTATAGGTGTATCGAGTTGTAAGGGTCGCGTAGTAACTGTAAATAGCAATAAGAATCAGAAAACTGCATTTATTTAGCAGGAAAATAAATAATTCGCACATTATGTAAATAGCAAACATTTAACGCTCTGTATAAGGACCGCGATTAACTTAAATCAATGCCAGCACATCTTCAATAATAGAACGCGTATTCAGCGGAAAAATAATTATACATGTAATTAAAATACGTCAAGAAGCGTTCAATAAGTTCATAAAATAGATACGCAAAAGATAAGATAAAACCTAGTAAATCGCTTGTAATAAAGAATAATAATAAAGCGTTTTGATAAGAAACACACTTTCAAAGATAAGTTTTAAATAGAGAAGTAAACGAAAACATCTTTCATGTTACATCAGTTATTTTGTTCAATTCTCCAAAAGCTTTATCTACATAAACAACAGACATAAGCTGAATGACAGTCCAACAATAATAACAAAACAGGCAGTCAAAGATCGTAAAACAATAGCAAATACCAGCATGATACGAAACTTCAGTATAGTTTCGTCAGAAATCAGCTTGAAAAGCCTAGGAATATCCAAAACAAATATGGTTAGTTACAACACTTTGTAAGGCTGTTTAGACAAACCAATCCAAATGTAGATAGCAAAAGCTATATAACGCCCAGAGTTGATAAGAAAGGGCAGTCTCAATTTGAAGCAAGTCGAACCTGCAACGCTCGTACTCGGATATTTACACGTCGAATAAATAAACTTTAAATTATATTATTGTAAAAAGTAGTGTTGTGTAGTAATAGTTGACGTTGAAAATATATGGAAAAGCTTTTGCCGTTTTTGCAGAAAACGTGAGTAGAAATTGTTAATTCATCTAAATTAAATGTTTATAATAATGTACGGCTTTCAAGGTGTACCTAAGAAACTCAATTCTAATTCACGACTTCCAAGGTGTCCCTAAGAAACCCAACTTTAATTAACGACTTCCAAGGTGTCCCTAAGAAACCCAATTCTAATTCACAATTTCCAAGGTGTCCCTAAGAAACCCAATTCTAATTCACGACTTTGAAGGTGTATCTAAGAATTTTGTATTCAAAAATTAACCCCTGAATAAAATATTAATATTTATCTGATTAAACCAAAATTATACTCCCTTAAAGCCAGTAAAAATATCACTCTAATTTAATCGAAGCGCTTTTGAACGTTTAAATGACCTTCTTTCTATTTGCATAAATTCTCAAAAGATTTTTGATGACCCTTACAAATACTTCGATATAAAATAATAGCAAATGTTAAAAATTGAAATACAGTCTTATGTTAATAAAGAATAATACATCTCTGACCTGTGCTTTTTTTGCTTGTTTCTTAGAGCTGCCTCTGTATGTGGACACCCCTGGATTGTTTTCAATTTGATTTTTTGGTACAGCTTCTTCCTGTCAATTTGATTCTTAGCGTAGTTGCCTCGACCCGATGACCAGAATAATTAATTAAATTTGCTTAAATTTTCCCTTCGGATTTATCTTAGATTTTGTTTAGAATTATTTTAATTATTAGAATTACTGGTAGTTACTTGAAGTTCCTTAGAGTTACTTGGAGTAACTTGGAGTTACTTGGCGCCCCAAATCCTTAAATATTAAAATTAGATTTAATTAGTAATTTACCTTGCGTTTTTGAAAGAAAACGGCCACTTTTGTTGTATTTATTGGCACTTGAATTTTCACTTTTATATCACTAAATTCTTTATTTTAACTAAGTTCACTTTGTGTAATATTTCACTTTTAACTGACGTGGTTAGTACCTTGGTCACAGAAATACTCCTTGTTTAGGAAGTCCGTGTTATTTATAACGACTCCACCTCCGCTTTACTCACGTGTTTATCGATTAAGGCGTTGCACTTTGCGTTATCATTGCAGGCCTTGGATTTTCTACAAATTTATTGTCAAGACTCTTGTTAATTCGTTTCATTTCACACGTAGGCGTTTATTTTACATAGCATATTCCTCAGAAAATCTAAGTTTATATTTCATTTAAGTCACGTCCGCTTGAATTTATTTGCTGTTATTCAAATTTTTATCACGTTGCCGAACGTCTGTTGTTTGTTATTTGAAAATCCAAATATGTGGGATTTTAAGCTTTTACAATGTTGTAGATCACGTAGTCTATTTTCTGTTCTAAAGTATTTAAATGCGTTTATGCGTTAATGTTTTAAATGAGATTATATTGTAGCTGGTATGCCAGGTCATTTACCTTCACTACTTGCATGTATATTTTAATAAAACTCGTGTTTAAAACGTTATTTTTTCGTATTTCTTTTCAATTTTAAAATTGTATATTTAATTTAAAACGTATTATACGATGTACACGTTATTATTCTTGCTAAATTAAATCTGGTTATTAAAGCATTAGCTTCTTTTTATGAATTAAAATTATTTATGATTTATATACAGTGTGCTCGCTATTGACTTTATGCAAACTTGTCGATTTACTCCCACTTAATGATGGAATTGTTTGGTTTTTAAAACGTTAATAATATTTACAAGTATCTTACGACCCCTATGACTTAATATACCCTTAAATTACTTTTTTATCATAGAATTGTGTGTGTATGTGTGTGTGATATATATATATATATATATATATATATATATTTTGCCGTGGAAGTCATGGACTAAGGTTTTACCATTGAGCCAGTGTCAACAAATAATTTTCAAAAATAAAAAAAAATTTAAACAAAAATTAATTTCTTACCCGTTACCTTCTGCTTCAAACTATCTTCAGCAGCTTTCCTGGCTAGCTCAGCTGTGTCTCTTCTCGGATACCTAAATTTACAATCATTCTTCTTTCCCTCTCGCATACCTTTCAATAAAATCACCAAATAGTACAACAATCATACAATCATTTATTTACCGCTATTTACAGCCAAATTATTCACAGGCATAAACAGTTTGGTACATTAATTACAACTTAATAAGTGATATGTTTTAAAGTCCTTGTTTTAAATTATTATTTGCAAACACATTTAATAAAAATATGAGTAGATGAGCCCCAAATAATACCCTAAATTTATTATTTACTGGAGTATGGTGAGCTGATAATAACCCAGTTTATTAATGTATGCCTTTCACCTTGCATAAATCTAATACAAAATTAATAGACCCGTTTACCCTTAACAATCCAATTTATATTCATAATTAAATTTAGTAAGTTTTAAATACACCATCTTTCAATATTTTAAATCACCCCAATATTTGTTCAGTACACGTAGTCTTCCCGATACGTTTATATAACTGTAAATAATCCCAATATTCACTCATACATCACTAAATAATACAAAAGTTTATCAGATAACAGAAATTTCAAATAAGTTACCTGGAGTATGCTTCAGGCCTCCATCCCTTCGACGATGATTACCAGAACCCCTTGGCTTCGTGACTCTGCGCTCTGATACTCGACATATTCATAGATAATATCCCCAATATTCACCAAGCGCCTTGCTTCAAATTACCATTCCATAACAGCATATAAACTCACGTATATTATGCGTCTATTTATTGATTTACTAGCTTGGTCTGCTAGTAATTGGACCTCTGTTCATTTGATTTTCACTACACTACTCGTATCTTACGTTAATAACTAATAGGCCACAACTACCAAGTTACTAGTACTAGCAGTACATTTACGGTATAATGACAAAAACTCCACTATCACGTTGGTCTATCGTTGTAAAAATAGTATAAAGCGATGAGAATACAAAGAGTACCAAGAGAATACAAAGAGGAGCTTTACTAATTCTGCCAGAGTATTTATATTTTTCAAAAAAACTCCCTCCTGGCCATACTTCACGCGAAAAATTTATTTTCAAATAACAATTCTGCAAATTTTGATATAACCGACTTCAAGATTCCTAAAACTCGCTCAGTGAACGCGCCGCATCTCCGAAAATCGCTTCCACCTCTCGCATGTTCGTACGTTTGTAAACTATCCGTTTTCAACCAATGATACTATTCTGTGTCGTCATAAAACCTTGCCTGTAATATTTTCATCTCTGTCTTATGCATATTTGATGTCGCGTTCCAAACCCCACTTGAGTTGTAGAAAATCGATATTGCTGACAGCCCATGTTACTCCACGTGGATTAGTACGTGCGTTTGCAATATTAACGCTTTTCTGTCTATTTCTGTCTGTGGTCTATTACCGATCGTGCATCTCCCCTGCTTTTTAAGAATTTTGTTATTTTGTTATTCGAACCAACTGACGGTTGAAAATTATTTTCTACGGGGTCCGGCTTTATTATGCTGATAATTTCAAAAAATGTAACCTTGTAAAAATGCAGTTGTTCTTAATTACAGATCGTTTAAAACAACAATTCTTGGGGTTTTTACTTCGCCGTATTATATAAAATTGACGTCTTTGTTTGTTACCAAGAAACGTTTTGCCTTGGGATTATTGATTTTTCCTACCCTAGTGGGTTTTTAATGCTTTTACACGTTGAATTAAAATAAATTAAATTAATTAGGCGTTTCTATTTGTTTTTAAAGCTGTTTTTCCTTATATACTTTTAACCTTTCAATCATTAATTATAAATATGTCAATACCTGTCCGTTCTTCCTAAATAAATTAAATAAATTTTGTGCATACATAATTTGATAATTTGTTCGTTTCACTATACAGGCAGGTTGAAATTGCATTGCCTACTCTAAATTTAACAATTTGAATCTATAACAATATATATATATATATATATATATATATTATCGTGTAAGTTATATGTAAAGAAGGATAGATAAGTCAAGAGAGTAATTTTGTAAGAATCTTGTATATAGAAAACAGGAATATATTATTTACGCTTCAAATTAATTAGTTTTGACCTTATAACAAACGGATAATAGCATACATTTGTATTAATAAGTCGTAATGTTAAAGTTGCATAGGAGTTCGTAGGAGCATGATTCCTAATCCCGCATTCCACTGCATATTTATGGCGACCCAAACATGAGGGCTCGATTTCCAAATAAAATCCAAAATTTTATTCTGGGAAACTGGCGAGCTGAGTGAAAGTGTGTGTAGTGTAAATTTGTAAATATCTTTGAGTGTGTGAGGAAATAATTTAAACGTATGCAGAGAAAGGAGTGGCTTAGGAGTGAAGCAGTTGAAATTGGAAGCGACGATAGTGCGTTGTTTAAAAAATCAGGAAAAATGGAGAAAGCAGGAGGTAGTAGAGATCAATCAAGGACAGAATCGGGAGAGCAAGAAAATGAACTGATAATGAGAATGTTAGGAGAAATGCGACTAAGTAGAGAGGAATCAAACCGGAAATTGGAGCAAATGAGTGCAGAATCGAACCGTAAGTTTGAGCAAATTAGCGAGAAAATAGACAAATCGGCGAAAAAATTCTCTGATTTCAAAAACAGTTTAACTGTAAAAATGGAGGAAGTAGAAACTAGAGTGGATAAGAATAAACGAGATATAAGAGATGTGAGGCAGGAAATAGGACAACTGAGGACTGAAGTAAGAATCTTCTGTAAAGATAAAATAAATGTAAAGATGGCGGAGGTAACAGATTCATGTCGAGAGCAATTAGGAAGAGTTGAAAGAAAGGTAAGCGGAATAAAACAAAATGTGTCGACTTTAATGGGGGATGGTCTCAGATTTGTTACAGGTAATATGTCACTAGATCAACAAATAAAATTTTACGGGGATAGTAAAGTAAACCCGCAGATTTTTATAAATAATGTTAGGAGCTTAGTAGGAAATTTATTTGACGAACAGGCAAAATTAAATATAGCAAAGGCGTTATTAAACGACCATGCTGAGGCCTGGTACAATTTTATAGGACAGGAAATAGAAACATATAGTGAGTTTGAGGATACATTTTTAAAACATTACTGGAGCGACAGGATCAAGTACGTGACGACTTAATTACAGGAAAATATAAGGGTGAATATGCAGGAAGTAGGGAACAGTATGCTATACAGCATAGCAAAACAGTTAAGCCCACCATTGTCAGACAGGCAACTTATTAAATATCTTTCACGACACTTCGAGATTGAGGTTCGCCAACACGTAGCGTTGCAGAATATAGTAGACAGAGAAATGTTTTTAGAGTAGGTGCATAGGTATGACGACGTGAGTAGTGGACGACCTCGCGAGACTAAGGAAAGACAGGTCAGCACGGTTAGATTTGAGAACAGAAGGGAAAACTATCAAAGACGGGGGATGAATTTTAATACAAGACCGAACTGAAAACAAAGACGGACATTTTTTCGAAGCAATAGTGTAGGGAGAGGACCCGCACCGAGACCGATGGTACAACGACGAAATAGTTCACCGGACATGAGGAGGATGCAGACGACGACACCAGTTAGAGATAATGAGAGGACAAATAGGGTAGAGACGCTACGGACGTATGCTGAAGTAGTTGAAAGACAAGGACTTAGTAGGGAAAGTAGACAAGAACAGGATTTTTAAGCAAGGACAAACCACTAGATTTACTTGTGTACAAGTACGAACATCTTAGGGAATTTTTGAAAATTGAGGAAGAAATTGAGCCAGAAACTAAGGAAAATTTTTGTTTGCCAATATAGATGTTAAAATTTTTGATCAAAATTTAGGATCGTTGCTGGATTCTGGAGCAGAGGCGAATTTAGCATCGGAGGAATTCGTCAACGAAATTAAGGGGAAGGTGTGTGACAGGAGTATGCCTATTAAAAAAAGCCATCTGGTAGCGCCGAATAAAAAACGATTTTCTGTAGTGAATAGCGTGGTAGTATTGAAGGTAGAGCTAGGTTCAGTAAGCTGTGAGCAAGAATTTATAATTGTACTAGGATTGAAATATAAAAGGATATTAAGGGACGATTGTATGATAAAGTTAGGATTAATTACGGATATGGAAAGGAAGGTAGTTAGGATTAGAGATAGAATATTGCCCTGGAAGGCAAGTTATGAGGTCACAGAGGATGACACGGGGTTATGTATTAATGTTATGGAGTTAGATGAGGGAGAGGTGAAAGCGATCGACACAATTAAATTTCCTGACGGAAGATTAGAAGAGGTACAATCAGTATTGAACAAACATTCTGGATTAATAGGAGTAGAGGCGAGCGCAGCGTTAAGTTACAAACACGATTTGAAAGTAGGCATAAAGAAGATAAGTGGCAAGGATAATTTTGATAAATTGAATTTAAAAGATTTTTACAGGGTAACTGTAATACATAAAGAGTCTAGAAGAGATAAAGAATTTTTCATAGAGGGAAAAGGTAAAAGTGATAAGGTAGTATCGTTTGGTTTGTCAACATCAAATGTAGTGATAATGAATAAGAAACAGACAAATATAGAAACAGAAGAAGAAATAGATAAGAATCAGAACAGTAAGGATAGTTTTATTTTCCAAGAAGCAATAGGAATAATGAGTATAGAAATAGAAGGAGGAAAGACAAGGATGCAGTCTATTAAAATTGTAAGAAGAAGGACATGAAGGATCAAGAAAAAAGTTAGATTTAAATAAATAGGGATAAAGATAAATGTAGATAGAGAAGTAGAATTAGGAATAGAATAAATAAGGGGAGATAGCTAGAGTAGAGATAGAATTAGGTGTGAATAGAGAGGTATAGATAAAGATAGATAATAAATAGTGATAGGTGTGAATAGTTAGAATAACAAATAGTGATAGGTATAATAGATAAGTATAAATACAAATAGGTGTACATAAGTAGAAAAAACTTAAATAAATAAAAAGAAGGAAAGATAGGTATAAAGGAATAGAAGTAAGTGGAATAAAGAGATAGTGATCAACAGAAATAAATGTGAATAAATAAAAATAGGTGAAGAGATAGTGATAGATAGAAATAGATAGTCAATAAGTAGTGATAGGTGTGGATAGTTAGTTATAAATAAAGATAGGTGTAAATAAATAGAAATAATTAGAGATAGATAGAAGTAGGTAGGGATAGGTTGAATAAAGAGTGTTAGGTTGGATAGATAGGTATAGGTAGAGTTAAATAAATAGATAGGTGTGTATAAATATTATATAAGGTTAGTTAATAGGTATTAGTCTTCGTATTTGAATTCAGGGAAAACTCGAGGAGTTGTTCATTGAATTAAAATAACGGGATTATATCGTGTAAGTTATTTGTAAAGAGGAATAGATAAATCAAGGGAGTAATTTTGTAAGGACCTTGTATATAGAATACAGGAATACATTATCTACGCTATAAATTAATTAGTTTTGACCTTATAACAAACGGATAATAGCATACATTTATATTAATAAATCGTAATGTTAAAGTTGCATAGTGTGGAAGCTTTGTAGGGGCATGATTCCTAATCCCGTATTCCACTGCAATATATATATATATATATATATATATATATATATATATATTGCAACAAACCGCTCCCTCACACAGTATAAATGAAATGTACAGCGGTTGTTGAAATCACGTCAGCGCCCTTTAATCAATGTTCACCCGTTCCACAAACTAGTGCAGTCAATTAACACAAGACTCCTTTAGGCTGGGTTCAAATCTACAAACTGTAGATTTTGAATTTTTAATTTTGTATATAAACCTTTTACGCATGAATTAATTTATCAATCAACAAAGGTGTTATAAAAACCGAAATCATACACTTGTAAATCGTTGAATATGATACTAGAATCTAATATTTACCAACATCCTTTCAAAATATTTTTACTCTATTTACTTCGGTGAAGGCGTCCAGTTTAGCACTGCTTGCGTATTGTTTGAATGTGGAAAATTTTTTTGTTATTTTGTTCTTTCTTCACCCTGCAATTTCCGGTGTATGGATATTTTGAATTTTTGTACTAATTATAGAAAATAGCCTGTCAAATGTAGTCAACCAACATAATTAAGATCGCTTTACGTCAAAATTTTAAATGCATCAACCAAAAATTGAATAGTCACAATACATGCTATTCTGGATTCATTCGCTCACGCGATACTTTCACACACTTTCTACAACTATTAAATATATAAAAAATGTATAAATTACGTTCCTTGACGGGGCTCCTGTTGTGTCTCGTTGCTTTACTGGTGTTGGACTTGGGATGAAATACTGTCCATTTTCTACCTTCACTTTTCTGATGGAAATCCTGTTAAGAGTAATAATCTCTAACTCTGGAATAAAAAGTCCACTTTCTATGACTGCCAATAATATTTATTCAAAATTCAAAATTAAACATTCAATTCCTTTGCACATATTTTTTAGTTACATCAATGAGTTCCATATATCAAATTCAAAGATTTCTATGTACATATTAATACAACTTTTACAGCTTTGGTTAAACTCAATTACAATTTCCAATAGCTAATAATAATTTTTTAGCATTTTCTCCAATACTGTCATAATAATAACAAAACTTTAACTCTTTGGATACCAACTCAATCACATATATGCCTACTAGTTTTATATAAATTTTCAAAAGATTGTCTTATTTTAATATTATATAAACTCTATTCAGAATATCCAGCTTTTCTAATGTACTAAACTATACTACTTTTACATAATCACACTTTTTGAATGCATTTCCTTTTGCCCTATACTACGCATCAAGCTCTTAAATTCGATTAGACATAATTGTTTGCTGAGCTATACCTCTTTAACTAAAATACCCTTTTACAATAGTTACTATGAAATGCTAGGTATATACTCCTAACCTACACCTTCTAATTTTATTTCCCTTTATATAAGGTCCTTATTTACAAAATATATATACACCACGCCTTTTACAATATACACATAGGTTTTTTTTATTTTTATATAATTATAACTACTGTCTCATTCATACCTTACCCTGCATCCCCACAATCTTTGGTATAATCTGTTTTATCTTATATAACCCTCCCTTTTTTCATTTGTTATAATATATATATATATATATATATATATATATATATATATATAATTATTAATAAAGAAGAATAATCCACATATGGAATGCAAATGAATGCTTAATATATATATTAATAGTTATTAAGATGAAATGAAAACCCAACTTTGTATTTAAAGTTGAATTACCATTTCAAATCGAACTAGTAATTGAAGACCACTAAAAGATCGGCTACAGCAGGACTTGAACCTGCAACCTCTGATTTTCCGGATCAGTGCTCTAACCAATTGAGTTATCTAGCCTAATTGTTTAGATGATGTTATACTTAATACTACTGAAGCAAAAAATGGGATGATCAAGTTATTAGTACATGAATTATGTATATAACTAGATTTAATTTCCTTAAATGCAAGACGTAATTGAAAATCGTTAACAAGAGCCAAGCTTCAGTAGTATTAAGTATAACATTATCTAAACAATTAGGCTAGATAGCTCAATTGGTTAGAGCACTGATCCGGAAAATCAGAGGTTGCAGGTTCAAGTCCTGCTGTAGCCGTTCTTTTAGTGGTTTTCAATTACTAGTTCGATTTGAAATGGTAATTCAACTTTAAATACAGTTCATTTACATTTCCAATGTTCCACCCGAAGGTACTACATTGGCCAGGAGTCGAGTTTTTTGTTGCCTGGAAATTTAGAATTTTGCCGAACCCTTGCCGTTCCAGGCAAGGTAGGGATCTTTAACGTGCATGACAACACTCACACACGGGACCTCCATTTAACCTCTCATCCGAACGAGGACGTAATTTTTGTGAAAAATGCTCACCTGTCATTTTTCAAGCAGTCGGCCGTGTCGGAATTTGAACCCGGGACCTTGGGATCCGTAGTCTTACGTGTACTACATTGATCCACGGCGACGCCAACTTTAAATACAAAGTTGGGTTTTTATTTCATCTTAATAACTATATATATATATATATATATATATATATATATATATATCGATTTGAAAGAATCATTTGGGCTTTGCATAAAAAGTTTACCTTGTTATTATTTTATCTTATTAACTGTAATTATCAACTTATCTTGTGTAAAGACTACCTAGAATATATATATATATATATATATATATATATATATATATATATATATATATATATATAAATATTTTAGATAGTTAATTACACATTGGTAAGTTGATAAATACTATCGTATTACAGTGAATAAGATGAAATAATAACTTAGACTTTTATGCAAAGCCCAAATGATTATTTCAAATCAAGCTAGTAATTGAAAATGGAAAATATAAGGTCTTGGACAGGACTTGAACCTGTATCCTGGTTTTGCCGGAACCATGCGTTTACCAATTATGCCACCGAGACCGATGACACAATTGGGAAATTTACAAATTTAAATCGAGTACACGACGATACATCAACCTAATTTTCAATTACGTCTGGCATTTTTGTCAATCATATCTGACATTGTCAAGTTTTTGACTTATGTAATTGGTAAACGCATGGTTCCGGCAAAACCAGGATACAGGTTCAAGTCCTGTCCAAGACTTTATATTTTCCATCGTTCAATTACTAGCTCCATTTGAAATGATCATTTGGGCTTTGCATAAAAGTCTAAGCTATTATTTCATCTTATTCACTATATATATATATATATATATATATATATATATTGCTATGTACTCTCACAAAAATTCGTGCCCCATCGTTTGGGCGGCCATATAAATAATGCTATGAATAAACAGGGATTCTCGATCGCCGACTTTGGGCTGTCCAATAAATAGTTCGAATCCCGACACGGTCCGCTTGAAAAATGTTAGGCGAGCATTTTTCACAAAAATACACCCTCGTTCGGATGAGAGGTAAAATGGAGGTCCCGTGTGTGAGTGTTGTCACGCACGTTAAAGATCCCTACCTTGCTTGGAACAGCAAGGGTTCGGCAAAATTCAAAATTTTCCAGGTAAAAAAAACTCGCTTCCTGGCCAATGTAGTACCTTCGGGTGGAGCATTGGAAAATCAAATGTATTGTCCAATAAATACTTTCGTATCCCGACACGGTCCGCTTGAAAAATGTTAGGCGAGCATTTTTCGCAAAAATACACCCTCGTTCGGATGAGAGGTAAAATGGAGGTCCCGTGTGTGAGTGTTGTCACGCACGTTAAAGATCCCTACCTTGCTTGGAACAGCAAGGATTCGGCAAAATTCAAAATTTTCCAGGTAAAAAAAACTCGCTTCCTGGCCAATGTAGTACCTTCGGGTGGAGCATTGGAAAATCACATGTAATGTCCAATAAATACTTGATGTGATAACGCCGTACTCGATATCAATGGTGTATTCTTGCTTGACTCCACCTCTCAGTTTAAATTATCAAATTACACTCCCATAAATTTTATCATTCGACCTCGACTAGCTTTTATTTTGAATTATAAAATGAAGTTAGTTAATTCCATATAATGAAAACAAATATTATGTACAGGTTTTGAAAATTATTGAAATACACTTTTCAATCAATAAATATTGTAAATCTTATTTATCTCAAAAATCATATGCTTTTTAATTAATCTAAAGTCACCAAAAAACCTATTGTTTTTACAAAAAAACCATGGAACGTTCAAAACCTCTTTATCATATTACGTACATTTGAATTATTGTCGTCACCCTCTGGATTATTATTATCACCAGCCTCAGAATATTATTTAAATTATTATATTACTTGAATTATTATCGTCAAACTTAGAATAATTATCGTCCAACTTAGATTTATCACATCTCCCTCAAATTATTGTCGTCGCACTTAGAATTATTCTACACCTATGAATTTTTCTCACCAGCCTCAGAATATCATTTGAATTATTATATTACTTGAATTATTGTCGTCACACTTAAACTTGGAAATTATACACCCTCGAATTATTGTCGTCGCACTTAGACTTGGATTATTATACTCCCATGAATTTTTGTTGTAGCACTTAGAGCCCTATTATTAATATATTTTAGTTTAAGTAAATTCTTCAAAATCTACTTATGTTTAATCGGCAATAGAAATTTTCATCTTCGTCGCACTATCTGTCACTTAAACAATTTTCACTCTTAAATATTATTTCTACGCGTTACTCTTTGATTCATAGTGACGCACCTTGGCCTTTGTTGAGTTGAAAACTGAGTTCCGTTATCATTGTCGCTGTTAATATATGATTGATATCCCACTTCGTCTGTGGGCATGGCTTACAAGCCCGTCGCTAATCTTAACCAACGAGGTCTCTCTATTTTCTACACTTAAAGTAATTTTCTGATGTAACATTCTCGGCCTTTCGAGTAATTATTGTTTGCTTACAGCTGCTTCGTTATCAGACATACGGTGTTTTGAGAAATATGATCGCTTTTCCATATTATACACAAATATCTGATGCAATTCGACTTTCAATTTTCATATATGCTTATTTATTTACGCATTTTTAATTACCTTTACTTATCAAAAATTGTTAATTGTTTGTACGCACTTACACTACACTTCTTTAAGTTTTATCTCTTATCTCCGCATTAACATAACTGATTGAAATTCTTTTGAATGCGTGTTTAATTACATTTATTATGCTTACTTAGAAATACGCGTGCTTCCACTGAAAAGTTTCGTTATTTGCCTTACCTAAATTAACTAAAACTCTATCTACAGGATGTTAAATATTTGTTACCTACTTAATGCATGTATTCCTTATTTTTACTCTAACTATGCGTCTTATTGTCCTAAGATGTGTCTATTTGCGTCGCTTAAAACTACTTATACTTTATATACAGGGTGTTGACTGCTTACTATTTACAAACTATCCCAATTACTCAATTTTCTCCTAAATAAATGCAGTTTTCTGCTTCCTATTGTGATTTCTGATTACTACATGACCATTGCTATAAAATACACCTTTAAACAACCCTTTATCACAGCAATATATATATATATATATATATATTTGAGGTCAAAATGGCATTAGCAATCTGATGTTTCAGTTACAATTTTGTTAAGGATTGAGAGTACCAAATTATCGTATCTTTATCTTGACTTTCAGGTTAAATGTATCATACCTTATTTCACTTAGAATACCTATAAATTATCAAAATGGAGACTACCAGGAACATAGATAGTGCGCCCACAATATAAATTTTAAACACTCTTGTACTTGGTATTGTTTTCTTTGATAAGAGTTTTATATAACAAAAGAAAGGTCGTCTATTATTGGCACCGCAAATTTATTTTATTGATATAAACAGTAAGAGGTAAAATAACATGTTTTTGCATATTTTCTTAAACGACATCAAAACTATTCTATGTAGTAAAATAAATTAAAACCACTTACCTGTACCAACGGTTTCAGGAAAACTAATTAGTATTTTTATTATTGCATAGTAGGTTATCTTCTTACTACTTGTCATGCTTCTCCAAATTTCAATGTTATTAAGAATAGGGTTAGCTTTTAATATACCGCCGTTCGATAAGAATCCTTGCACTTATGTACTGATCAGCATTTCGTGTATTGGGTAGCAAGAAAGTGAAGAGAGTAAAACAACTGCAACTACCATTTCATTTATGTGTAGCTTAGGTGTTATACAATTATCTAAGGTGAACCAAAATAACCAGGATCTGCCTAAAATAAAAAATATTAGTTAATTAATATAGCTTGAAAGTCAGTATACGGACATATGTGAAAGAGTAAAAGAAGTATATATATATATATATATATATATATATATTACTCATATTTAGACCAGGGTATAAAATTAAATAATCACATCAAATAATTTTAATCACCGTGTATAAGGAATTTTATTAAATAATACGCTTTATTAAAACCGTGAAGCATAAAAATTTATTAGTTTCATTAAACATAAGAGATTTAAACCATGTACAAGACGCTTTATATCAAAAGAAACAGTATTAAAAAGCTCTGCGTGTAATGTAATTATTCCTAAACAAATGGAAATTACGTGCAAAGTTTATCTTAATTAACTCTATTTCAAGTAACCGGTATTGAACAAAACGTACAGATAATATCTACAGAAACTTGTAAAAACCCAATAAAATGCAAATCATAGAAGTGTTAGTTAGAAGTAGGATGTTTGAACACACCTGCGTATTTTAAAAGGCAATTTCAGTTTAATTTGTTTAGATAAACATGTCGATTCTAAGGATATTGGAAACGGTCAGATGCTTTAGCACGAAATACAAAACAGGGTTTATTTAAAAAGCTCATTCGGCGAAAATTTTGCAGATAATTAATGTTTACAAAGAATCTTGCAGAAACCGGGGCTTAATATTCACGAGAAGGTGCGATACGGGGTTATTTAACCCAGATAGTCCACATGGACTAAAATATAATCGATAATAAAGAATATCAATTTGCACCAATACGAACAGGTTAGAAAAGGAAAGAGAAAATGCGTCAAGCAAAGACACATATAGTAAAAGGCGTGATTTAAGCAACGTCACGAGGGTCACAATTGGTTGAAAAGAGGATGCAAATATCAGAGGTAGAAACAACGACTTCTGTACAAAATTAATTAGTTTTTCTCGGACATGTTTGCGTGCCGTGTGAGAATTTCTGAGATTTAAATGGGGCGAGTGAAAAATTCGTAAAAACCGATGCGCGAGCGACGGACTGGGAACATAGAATGATAAATTCTTAAGAATTGTCTGTTTTGAGGACAAAAGCGACGTGCCGGCTATTCGCTATATATACCGGGGGTAATATGAATTTCGGCCTCTTAGACTTTTGACTATTCGATGCGTTAAAAGCTCTTACATCCGCGACTTGATTCAAGATGTTAAACAGTGCATTTTAGTTTGATAAAATAATTTAAAATTTTGCTCGTATATTTTAGTGATTCAAAATAGTTTGTTATTTACGTGCTAACATGAATGTACTTCAGTGCACTTAGATACAAGGTAATAAAATTTAGTATCACTAAACCAATTAGCAAAATTTACGACGACAAATGTATACACAAAAGTAGGCAGTTTTGGCGTATATTGGTGAAAGACGCATGAATTTCTCTGCTATTTTTCGGGGGTGTTAATAATTAAATGGTTCAAATACGTGTCTGGATCCACGAAACAAGGGTCAGATATACACAGATGAGTTCCGGAAAAGCCCAGAAACAACTTTAAATAAATGGTGATGGAGAAAATTTTAAAAGCGTTGAGAATTAGAAGCCGTAAATATAATTCTGTTGGAATGGTGTGATTAACTAAAGGGACGATGTACATTGAAGCTACGAGGACAGTAACCTTCAGGTAAATTATACTATTTTGTTTGACATTTTGTGTGTGTTGAATAACTTTATAATTGATTTACTTTAAATGGACATTAGTGAAATTGTACTAACCATAAAATTTTAATTTTAAGATGAAATTTGCTTGTTTAAGTAGAAAGGGTATTTAGTATTGATGTTCTGAATTATGATGAAACTTTGGGTATGTCTTTGAGCTCAATTAGACGAACCTGGTTAATTAACGTAAAGGGTGGTAGATGCTCCTTTATACTCAGACTCCGGTCTGCTTATATTGTTATATTAATTAGTAGGCATCCAACAAGGACTTTAATTCTGGATGCACGTTAAAGTGATAATAAAATTAATCTTGAAATTCTTTTTAAAACTGAATTTTATGCTGAAATTTAATTTGAAAATTTAATGTATTCTGAATATTGATGTAAATAGAGTTAACGTTGATGTTTGTGGTAGGAATGTGTTGTTTAATTTTATGAATGAGGAGGTTTATAAAATTAGGTGAGCAGCTGAAGCGAAACCAGGATCACAGCAGTTTATGACGCCCAATCGGTGGAACTAGAATTTTTTTGTTGAAAGGACCCAGTTCCCGCATTCAAAGGAGTATATCACAGCAATATATATATATATATATATATATATATATATATATTGAAATGTTTGAGGGAGCTACCAAGGGTTCTAAGGGTTGTTTAGTACAAGGTAGTGTATGCCAAGTAAAATAATTCATATATTTGATCACATAACTTAAAAATGTATGTTTGCCGTATTTTACATATACTAAAGTACAATTCAAAATGGTAGTTGAAATATAAGTGCCAAAAGGTAAATTAAAATGACTAAATGACGTAGTAAGATGTACAGTGCTCAAGGGTTTATACCGAGTTTGAATTTTATAGGTCATTGAAAGTACATTTGCCGTCCAAAAACCGGATGCGTCTATGGATGTTCACTATCAACCATGCATCCAGGTTCAAGTGTGATTTATTTTGGCTTTTTATTTTAAATAGAATCAACTTTTGGACAAAATTTGTAAGCTCAAAATTATTAGTTATAAAAATGTCAAATGTGATTGAAGGACTGTAAATATTTAGGACCAATACTAGAATATTATGTGAACTATGAAAGTGTAAAAAGACTTGATTTATGGTATGTGCAACACAAACGTAGTGTGTGAATATTATTGGACGATTTTTGTTATGTACTTTATAATTTAGTAGGCAAGAAATATTATAATGGTCGCCTTGGAAAGAAAACAAAGGGAGATTATTTCGAAAATTTTTTGTATAAAGACGTGTTTTTATAGAATTGCGCTAATTTGTGTAACGATTTTAAAAGTTAATAAACGTGTTTGATTTTGAATAGTTTTGATTGAGTAAAGAAGGGTAAAAAGCAGCAGCGAAATATAAATGAGCAACAGCGACGATAGTAAAAAGTGTAAAGATTGGTAATAGTGCGACGGCGAAGCGACGAGTACTTAAATAGATTTGGAACGATATTGGGAAAGGCGGAAGGAAATAGAGTGGTTATACATAGGGACGAAGTTGGATTTGGATAGAGATTAAAAGGCGGAAGGACATAGAGTGGTTATATAAGCGACGGCGAAGCGACGAATATTTAAATAGATTTGGGATTGATTTGGATAGCGATTTAAAGGCAGAAGGACATAGGGTGGTTATTTAAAGGAACGAAGATCGATTTGGATAGAGATTTATAGGTAGCAGGACAATCGAGTGGGTATACAAAGGAACGAAGATTGGTTTGGATATAGATTTATAGCGGGGCATTGAGTAATTTGAAACAGGACGGCGATTAGATTTGGATTGAATACGAAAAGGCGGACGGATTAATATAGAACACGAGGAGCGAAATTAGGAGAGCAACAATTGGTAGTGGAGGATTCAAAGCAGAAAATAGGACAGAAGAATTAGCGCAGGGGAAGTAACATAAACGGGTATTCCAAATTCTAAATTAGGGTTATTTATTTCAGATATTGGGGAGCATCTAAAATTTAAGAACGACACCTGGAGGCGATACGAAAATTCTATCAGATAGTACAACCGTGTAAAGACGCATACGGCGACGAGGATTTTGAGCCAGCAGTTAGAGAGGCCAAGAACGAAGTATAATCCAGGTGAGTGCTGAAATATCTTAAAACGTCAAAAAAAGTCATAAATTTGTGGTAGTAATTTAATTTGGCACAAGGCAACGTTGATCGCAATAAAAATTTGGCATATACAAAAGTAGATTAAAAATTTAGTACTGAAACAAAAGAGTGTGCAGTTTGGTTGGGCATTGCACATCTACTTATAACGGAACTCACTATAAGTAGGTGGACACCCTGAGAATTAAGAGCTTAAATAGTCGAGGCATTGTAATAAACAGTTTGATTAAAAAACCAACCAAACGTTGCAAGTACGGGGCTTGCATTAGGTGTGCACATTACATAAAAGGCGCGACAAAATAAAATAAAATAAATTAAAGAAAAGAAAGAAAGGGTGGGGTAGAGAGTAGATCAGTAATATATATATATATATATATATATATATATATATATATATATATATATATATGGCTTTTGAGTATTATGCGAAATATATAAATCATTAATAAAAAACAAAAACCTGCTGTCGTTTTACAGTGGCTTAGAGCGGTGACTAGCAAATTTGTTATGTACATGTACACCTCTTATAGCAAAAACCTGTCTACGAATACCTCAGGTAAAATATCTTTACTTAGTTTTATAATAAAAAGATTTCCAAATTAACTTTGTATCGCGTTATATTATTTTAGTTAATAATTAAGTTAGCGAGAACGCAAGTATTAATTTAGGATTGATACTCTGGATTTTTAGCGAGAATACGCCATATATACTTGAAAGCTTTAATAATTAATGTTAAAATGTTAATATTTCAATTCCTTTGAAGAATATCTTTTTAAAGAAACCCCTTCAGAAAAAATTAAAAATAGGGGTTTAACCGTGGAAAAGGCGACAAGCGACGTATAACCTTTAACCAGCACAGGAAATAACAAGTCGTATCTTAACCGAAAACCATCCACAAATTTTGTGTGAACGCTACGAATAGCGCATGTAAAACCCGGGATTTTACAAAAATTTGGTACAGACACGTAGTGGCTATGAAAGCATTAAAGATGTGGAGAGATCATGCACTAGGGAATGATTCATAAGGACTAGATATCACCGATCACGTGAATGCAAAGTAAATTGTTGGAACAATGAATTGGAATGGTTGAAGTAGAGGGAGGTATATAATAAAAACGAGCTAAAAGAAAATGGGAGTAGAATTGAATACCACCGGTCATGTGCAAATGATTATGTTGGACGTTAAGCTACGAGCGAAAACGAGACGGATTGATTTGTTGAAACTCTGCTACGATAAAAATTTAACACGGATTAAAGTGTAGGTTACTGAAAAATATTAGTTGATAAAAAATTAGGGGTTAACTATAATAAAAGTGCGGTGGTTGTACTACTCGACAAACTTAAGTTTGGATTTCTTCCTACCTGATCGTGAGATGTAGTATCCTAACAGTCGGTACTGGCGTTGAATGGATTTCTCATTAACAATTTATTTGTTCTAAAAATCAAACGAAAAATGTAAGGTATTTAATTCTAAAACTCTATTGTACAAACTGCACGCCAATTTACACCGATAAAGATATGTTTTGTTTCAGCATTACTGAAAATTGGTTGTGTTGTTTAATTTAATTGAAGTAAAAAACTTTATCTGGAAAAATCAAATTATTTTCCTTTAATATAGACGTTTTACCTGGTCAGTAACGAAATTATAGAAAATTAGGCTTTTTTTGTTTGCTCTAAATTGATCTCATGTCAATGTTTTGAAATATTCCATGTAATATAGGTAAGGTACCATTTGATGTGTTGTTTTATGCATAAGTACAGATCGATTAAACATAGTAAAGTTTTAATTAACGTTAAATAAATTCATCTACTTAGATAGTCACCTTTCGAGTAGAGTATCGCGTGGTAAGTTGTTGAATAGTTAGTGGTTTTTGGCGCCCATTGTTTGCGACAAAAACAATTAGAAGTAAAGCCTTACAAAGTAACTTCGTATTTAAGGACTTTAGTAGTTTTGCAAATTGTTTATCTCCGAATTTGTCCTTTTCACCCTAGAGAAACCTCTCCCACACCACGATAGCTAATCGGTGCAGCTTCAAAACTATTTGCTCCCCCCCTTTGGGGTAAAAGAATCTCAAAATTGGACCGCAATCATAACTCAGCTTTTACACGTAACAGCTTTGAAGTCTTGAATAATAGCTGGTAACACAACAATAAAATAGAAATGAAATATTTTGTTATTTATAATAGTGAATATACATTGCGAGTGCTTATACTCGCTTTCTTGTCGGCAACATAAAAAAAACAAAAGAAAAATAAAGTACAGTAGGGGCTGGCTCTGAACTTTAACTTCAATGGTATATGATGAGACCAGGAGTGAGGTGAGATATAGCTGACTAAATCAATCGTTAAGCTTCACTACGCCTTTGAATTAAGCGATACGCCTTAAGGGGAAGTGTAAAACTCTTAAAAATGCAAATAATATTGACCTTTACTGAATAAATTGATGATACCTACAAAGAAAGGAGTACATATATATATATATATATATATATATATATATATATATATATATATTGCTATGATATCGCCGTACTCCGATGTATTAAACGTCCAATTCTCTGTTCGCCACCGCTCTGTCTCTAGCCTAGGATAAATTTTAAATATCACACAATTAGTTTTGTTATGCCTTGACCAGCTCAGTTCAACCATACACAGAGTGTACGACAATACAATAACAGAAAAGTTTTATCCCCCTTTTCTCTAACACTTCTTATTTGAATGAGATAAACGAAATTAATCAAAATTTATATAATAACCAAAAATATGTATAATTTGTAGCCCCACAACCTTTATTATATTATTCGCTATTTAAGAAAACCCTTGAATCAAAGTAACAATATAAATCAATTTGTCCCCAAATTATAACTCCCTTTAATCAGTTTAAAACCAGCAAAAATAACTCTATATACTACTTGACCCTTTACATAAATATTTCAGTACATGCAAAAATTAAAATGTTCAAAAAGAAAATAATGCCTTATGCTATTAAAAATACTTTTATCTCTGATCTGTTGTTTTTCCTTACGTATCTCTGCGTGCCCCAATTCTTAGAACTGCCACTGTGTGCTGTTGACCAGTGTCTTTGGATTGCTTTCAGTTTCTTGTTGATTTTGTTTGAAAGTTGTTTATTGAATCGCGTGGCAAAGCTTGGTTAAACGCCCAGTTTACTAACTTGAATTTAGTTCAACCCTTAGTTCAATGTTCAGTTCATTAATTAATTCAATACTTGGTTCAGTACTCGGTATAATACCTGGTGCCCTATGTTAATAAAATATTAAAGATTATGTTTAATTAAAATTTTGGGCTTACATTTTTAACTAGTAAATGGTGAATTTCTGTTGTATATTTGCACTTTTACTATCATTGAAATTTTTCAATCACCAACTTTCACTTATATTATTATTTAATTTGATATTTTAACTTCACGTGTTATCTTGATTCAAAGCAGTACGGAGCGTGCCTTAGTTGTTGAAAGACTGATTCGTTTATCAGCTCGTAAGCTATTTAAAGGCCCACCTATTCACCTGTACAATTGGTTTACCTAGTTTATTTTATTGATTGAGGCGTTGTACTTTGACTTATCGCGCTAGCCTTCGGATTTCCATGTAGTTACCATCCCAATTTCTAGTAACAATGCTTTAGTGCATCACGTAGACATCAAAATTTTACGTTGTTGACCATGATACATTGAACCTTCCCAAGTCACGTATTTCTATTTTGTAAAAAAATATACAACTTTAAATCGCACGTACCCAACCGTATGCTTTCTTGTTTTGTTTTCCTAATCTGTTTAGATTTTGTGTTAATTTTACATGACGATCACGTAGGCAAATTTACTAATGAATTAATTGAATGCGTTTATTTACTTCCTGCGTTTATGAAACATGTTTGTTTTGAAAGATCTGTTTATTGAGAACATTCTTGCTTATTTTCCTACACCAATGCGTTGGTTTTGAATAGGATTTATTGCGTGTTTGTCTTACCTTTAGATGTTCCTCATGCGTATTTATTTAAAGTTTATGCATGCATTACTGTTTTAAAATGAATTTGATGGCTCACAAAATTATTTATCTTACTGAATGTGATGGAATCTTTGAAAAATGAGCTTCTTTTCATTGATTAAAGTTAATTGCAAATTTTATACAGTGTGTTTAATATTTGCTTTTTGCCTAATTGGCGAATTTTGTAGATTAAAATGTTTGGTTTTCTAGACTTTGGTGTTATTTACATGAGTGTACAACATTTGCGACCCCATATACCCCTACATAACCCTATTATCATAGCAACATATACATATACAGACATATATATATATATATATATATATATATATATATATATATATATATATATATATATATTGCTGTGACAACGCCTCGGTTTGATGCGCCGCTAAAAGAGTGCTGTGATACAGATACAGCAAATTGTAAAACTTGAAATTGTTGACTTACCTTCCTTTTTAACTTTGCCTGGCTAGCTCAACGGAATTGGCGGAGTTTTCAAAATGAAATCAAACACAGCAATAATAAAGCATTTATACAGTACAAAATATTTTTTCTCATACAAAAGCAAATAGAACATCGACAACATTGTTTCGTTCAAACATAAAATAATTTCTAAGAACTACTTATTTACTTAATAATAATGTTCCTTACCTTATTTTAAATTTACAGAACTAAATTTTTTCTCTTATGGATATTTTACCTGGTTTTTTATTCTCACACTTGTAAGGTTTGTTTGACCAAAAATTCTTGACAAATAATCTATTAAAAAGTCATTGAGTTTCAAACTCTAAACACAAACTTTCTTGGTAAAGATCCTTACAAAAATAAAATGATTAGGACTTATTCTATCTTAACTAAATGACAAAATTCGAATATCAGTTACAAACAATTAATACTTGCAAAAATCCACGAAGCGTTTTTATCCGGCTCGTAATTGAATATCTTCTTATGTTAAATTGATGTTCAAATTAGCTTACCGGATATTCATATCATATACTTCTCCATTTAGAAACCAATGTGCATCCTCGGTTTGATTAATCAATAGAATTTTAAATAGGTTTTTATCGAAGCATTTCCCAGCTTAATTGTATACTACAAGATCAAATAATTGTATTTATCCATTTTCATATTTCTGTAAGTTACGTTTAAAATATCACTTCTCTATTCATTGTAGCAATATAATGATTAAATTAAGGTATGCGTGCTGCATATTTCAAATATCATCTTCGCAAAGCAACATCTTGCGACTTAAATGAACATTCCGCGACTAAATTTATGAATGATTTGTTTAATAAACGTTTCTCTATATACAGAAAATTATTCTATTTCTAGATAGAATGTAGTAGTATTTGCGCGGTTCCATTCTAAATACTAACGCGTATCTTACGTAATGTCTAAGACATCCTCATTAGCGTTTAAAATTGTTGAGTTTTGTTACCTCGTTATCTCGTTCCAGTTATTAGTGACGTGCGTTTCTCGTATTTGTTTAACAGCCAAGGTTATTGTGAGGTCGCATACCAATCTAGTAATTGCGAAAGGTAATAAATAATTTTTATCAGTTATTCCGTGGATTTTACGAATTTTTTTAATAATCGGAACGCTTCTTGTAATAAACGTTTATTTCTTAATGGGTTCATACAAATTGACGTACTTCTTCTTAATTCCTCTTGAAAATACAAGAACATGTTTTATTTAAATTGAATATAGGTAACAGACAGGGTCATTAATTTAAACTTTAATAGATTTATACTGCAAATTTTCCAAAAAAACACAAAAAGTGAAATAATTTTGAAACCGTAAACAATTGGATTCTAACATACAGGGATGTTTTGGTAGGAAATGACCTCCCCTACCACACCCTGAAATTTTATCCAGGAGTTTCTGGACACCCTGTATATATATATATATATATATATATATATACAGGGTGTCCCAAAAATAATGGTCCAAATTGAAGGGTTTGATGGCTGAAATTAATACCTACTCAAATAACTATATATATATATATGTAATTATCCAATTGTTGATGGTTTCAAAGTCATAACAACTTTTGCGTTTTATGTCAAAATCCTGCACAACTTCGAATATTAATTTGCAGTAAAAGAAATACTGATTTTTTGAAGGTAGTTCGTTTTCTGTTGTATGCGTGAATGTTGCGTGTTCAATAAACGAGGACTTTCTCAAACATTTACTTATTATCGCATGAAAAAATGATAATTTTTCCATAATTTTGATTCTATGAAAAATTGTGCGTACTTTTCAAACTAAAATTACTCAAAAAATGTAATACCATCAAAAAGTGCACACGTATCCAAAACACTTCCTTAATCTATGCACTTTGTTTAAAGGTCTTGCTAGGTCTAAGATTAAATGCATGGAAGAACAGCACTTTTATTAAAGAATTCAAGCAAAGGCTTACTTACAATTTTTGTAAAAGTTTTAGTAGATATTCAAACGTATTTAAAAATTAGCTTATGCATGTTGTTAAATATGAATCACATTCTTAATAAATAATAGATTGGCAACATTTTATTCAAATTAAGGTAAATCAGGTAAAGAATTACTTTTTTAAATCAACTACAAACAATGGCAGGCAAATAAAAACATTCTTGGCAAATGTTATACATATTAGTTACATTTTAATGCTAGTATCTAGTGGCCTGCCTTCAATTAAAAATTGTTTTTGAATTGTGTACAATTGTTTGACTAGATTAGGTCAGTTCTTAAGATAGTGGATTTCTGTTTTGTGATTATTGTTGCTTTTGTTGTTTAGTTTCAAAATTCTACATTTAGAAAATTTACTATACTGCTCGTGAGTATGCTGAAAAGCATTTGGTTTATACGGCATGTAATGACAATACACAACAAGCTGCTGGAGAATATAGAATTCATTTTCCTAACCGAGCAAATTTTCCCGACCCCGAGGGTATTTGAAAGAGTGCATCACGCTTATGTTCAAGGTGAAAATCCTGGTGTTTTACGACAACGAGAAGGAAGGCCTAGAATTGAAGGTGAAGACGTAGTCGTTGCCATGGTATTAGATAATCCTGCAACGAGTGTTTGCCAGACAATCTGGAGTTTCACGAACTACGGTACATAGAATGTTGTGCAGAAACAATCTCCATCCATACCACGTGCAACGCGTGCAAGCTCTATTATCAACGGATTATCCACAAAGAGTAGCGTTTAACCGCGAAACGCTCCGCAGACACCGCCACGATCAACAATTCTTTGAAAAAATTTTATGGAGTAATGAATCGTCTTTCCATAGGGTTGGAATATTCAATATTCACAATCTCAACTTTTGAGCAATTGAAAACCCGAGAACTTTACGACACGATTTCAACAACGTTTTAACATTATTTTGTGGGCTGGAATAGTCGCAAACACATTAGTTGGGCCATTTGAATTACCACCCAGGCTCAATGCACAACGGTACCTTCACTTTTATCGACACGAATTAAGCGATCTTCTAGAAGATATCCCTCTAGAAACTAGGCGTATAATGTGGTTTCAACACGATGCGGGCGGCTCCGTGGCGTAGTGGTATGTGTATGACCACTACGCCCAAGGTCCCGAGTTTGAATCTCGACACGGTCCGCTTGAAAAATGTTAGGCGAGCATTTTTCACAAAAATACACCCTCGTTCGGATGAGAGGTAAAATGGAGGTCCCGTGTGTGAGTGTTGTCACGCACGTTAAAGATCTCTACCTTGCTTGGAACAGAAAGGGTTAGGCAAAATTTCAAATTTTCCAGGTAAAAAAAACTCGCTCCTTGGCCAATGTACTGCCCTTCGGGTGGAGCATTGGAAAATCACATGTAGGGTTTCAACACGATGCGCCCAAGGTCCTGGGTTCGAATCCCGACACGGTCCGCTTGAAAAATGTTAGGCGAGCATTTTTCACAAAAATACATCCTCGTTTGGATGAGAGGTAAAATGGAGGTCCCGTGTGTGAGCGTTGTCACGCACGTTAAAGATCCCTACCTTGCTTGGAACAGCAAGAGTTCGGCAAAATTGTAAAAGGGCAATTGGTAAAGTATTTTGATAAGTTTTTGGGAATATATATATATATATATATATATATATATATATATATATATATATAAAGAACACAACTGTTGCGTCGCAGCACAACAATAAAAAAATAATGGCTAAAAGAAATTTTAAAGAGTTTATTAATGTTATAATTTTAAAAGATCTGCTTTAACATTTTTATAGAAAAAGAAACAGATTTTAAATACCTTCAAATAGCTTTTCTAATAAAACAGAAATATAGCAAAATTTCTAATTCAGGAGCGTTTCAAAAGAATGCAATTAAATATCCTTATTTAGCATAAAAATAAACGAATGTTTCAACCACTATCTACATTCGCATTTCTATTTGCTTTACGTTAATAATCACGCGCAAAATGTTTCTAATGAATGAACAATGAATGAAAAATACTACCACACTAATATACCTTAGATTAAACATCAGCAAATTAACACTTAAATAGGCAAAAATATGAACCAAGCGGTTTCTAATAATATTTGAATACAGGCTGCAGATGGTGTGGTTTTCTACGATAACGCACATTTATCAGCTGTTAGTTTCTCAGACACTCAAATGTTGATTAACCAAAGCAATACGATGATAAAAGGCAACTTAATCCATTATTTCTTAAAATGACGAAATTCAAAAGAATTCAAATGCTTTACGTAATGCAGTTGTCTGCAGGTTTCTAAAAAACATGGTTTGTGTTTTAACCTACATAAAAAATAAAAAGCGCACTGGTAAAATTCGAAATATTCAGTACTTCGTCCACAATCAATGTGTAAAAGTAAATCTGAATCACTTACATCTAGCTTATTGGGGTCCATGTCACTAACCAGCTTGCCAGAAGGTGAATAGCTACATATAGAACAATCATTTGATGGTTTTATCTGGAAAGCTCTCAGGGAGTTTTGAAAATTGGTAATTTTATAGATTTCGATGTGCTTTTTCTGAATTTCCAATTTGCCATCTCGTATTTTTGCCGCTCGCTCTACCATATTGAAAAATGGTGCCTAATAGCACTCTTTTGATAATATCTCCTTTCTGACTCATTTTACGATAAGAACATTTATATACAAAATTTAACTAAAGATAATTTTCTACAATTTATGTATTATGTAAAATCAATAGTTTGGCGTAATAAAAAAATACATTTCCACATTACCTTGACTTAGAGTAAGCAGCGCGTTTTTTTATCACGGTGTCCCCATAGGCTTAATCCACAATTTTCTTTGCTTTGCTGTTTTTAATGAACCAGGCGTTGCGAGTTCGTCTTCGGTATTGATCAAGACGTCACAGACCGAAATTTTATCTGCATCATCTGCGGTGGGATCATCAGACTCATCACAATTCTCTTCGTTTCCGATTCCATTATACGTTTGCTCGAAAATAGTCTCCGTTTCTTTCTTTTCATCGCTATCATATGATGGAACTTGCAAATTATTACAAGCACAACTACAATTCATGCACATAACGGAGCATTTTAACCCAGCTTTTCTGCATCTACAAGCTTTCTGACATCCCTTTTTGCATTTACAAGAAGTAAGTTTTAACAAGGTTTCTGAAGCTGGGGGTTCGAGTATCGTAACCGAAATTAGCACATATTTATTTCTGCTCCATCCCCATTGCCCTGCATTTTGTTCATTTCCATACTACTGCTGAACCTGGTAATAGATTCGGAATGAATGTTGTCGCGCTGCTGCTTCTGTTGGTGGTAGCGACGCAATATCGAATTTACTTTTCTATGCTGATTTTCTGAAGAATGCATATCTATAGCCATTTAAGGTCATGCTTTTCTTACTTTTAACATCACTGTAACCGTATAATTCAAGAAGGAAGCGTTCTCCAGCTTTAGCAATAATCTCTGAATCAGTGTTTGGATTTTTAAATAGATGAATAACCTCGTTTAAATTTGGATTTTTTTCGGAGTACATTAATAAATTTAATTTTTCCTTGATTGAAGAGTGTACATGTTGTACTATAGCCACTGAAGGCATGCAAAAATAAAATATGACCTGCGGCTGTTTTGTCTATGATACTTGCAGGTAATTATATTTGTTGCAAAAATTTTCCTTTTCCTGGTTTCATAATATACACGTTTGATCGCGTAGATAGAGCTGTCAAAAAAATAAGAAGATGTACATCTTCGCCGACAACTATTACGTTTTCGAATGCTGGTGAAACACTTATTGCGGTATTGACTATTAACGTATCCGCATTTTCCGTTGCTTGTTTGACCATGAAATTCTCAGCGCAAATTTTGTCTTCAATATTCTAATGAGGCGGTTCTTGTTTGCATCATTCTGCAGGAATTTATCTTGTGACATAGTTGGAATCATTGACTCGTTAAACAGAATGTGCACTGAAGCAGTGTTTTGTGATCGTCGCAATAGCTTCGCATATTTGGTACTAAGACTTGCTACATCTTCCGGATATCCGTCGAATACGGTTATGACATTGGATGTATATTTCACTTGAACGTATGCATTGTAGTTATTGCAAATAGATGAAAACGATTTACCGCGAAGCCAAATGACTCGGTGTAATAAGTGCTCTTCGACGATGACATACATTGTATCTCTAAAATTTATATCTCCAAAATGTTGTTGAAATGCCTTATACATAGAACATTTAATGCATGTACACATACCTTCGTCTTTAAAAGGCGATAATGGAAACAGAGCAAGTGCGTACGTGAAAAACTTTTCAAGTTCCGTTTCAGATTCTTTTGCAATGTACATTCTTTGAAAAATTAATAATGGATTAATCGGGACAACGTCACCTGTCACTTTCTATCCGGATACCTGCATTTATAACACCTAGTGATTTTATTTTGTCATTCCGTTTGAGTTTTACAGTATAAAAATCTCTGCCAATGGTTTTAGAAATGCCAGTACAACCAATTTCTTGGGCCGTGTGACAGTTTACCTTTTCATCTTCAATAACTCCAGTGCTTTTTGACATGAAATCCTTAACTTCTGAAAAAGGTGGATGGTTGCACAACCAAACCATCAGTTTTTATAAATCGTCATTTTCATGCTTAACCCGCGAATTTCTCATTTCGACATGCTGCTCAGAAATAAAAAATCAAAATTGCAAAACTTTTCAGCTTCGTTGCAAATATTGTGCGGGAATACCATTTCTAAAGTCCACGCTTTCCTTGACTCCTCGTCCATAAGTAAGGTCACCAAGGCATTTCCTCGTTCTCATCAATGATTGCTCAATCACCATATCTGACCACATGTCACACCAAAATTTGTCGGAACGTTTAATTGTAAAACATCCTTTAGTTGTAAAAAGTTCGTATTCTTCATTGTCATTCTTTTCTTCAAATCAGACATGTCTTGCAAATATAAATTTCAAGGTTTTGCTTATAAGAAGTGACCACTGACATAAAAAATAAGGCATCATTTTCTCAATAGTGTCAAGATGTAAATTCCAGTTGCCCATTCTTTCAGCGTCTCGATGAATTGTTTAACAAGTTTAACCATCCGGAAATACTGTACCCCTGATTTCGATGTAGCGTCACGTTGTTCAAATTTAAGCAATTGATTTTCAAATTTTTCAGCAAGTTGTTTGCAACATTCTTGCTGATCTGTATCGAGTACCACAGACTTATCGAAATTGTATAAAATTCTTTCTAATTGTGCACTGAGATCGGGTGTAAAATCTATTGATTGCAGTACAATTTTAGCAAGTGAAAGATGAGTCAACATATGTGCTCTTACCGCACGCGAATACGTATGTCCTGTCATAATTTTTTTAATTAAATTTAATGCGTAAACTGTGTTAAAGAGATCTTTAAATCCGCTTCCAGTCATTATGTATCTGATTGATCCCATGAACATTAAACAAATAAAATTCACCGAATCTTACGACAGCATTACTTAATTTAGAGCCCTCATCACTAGAGGAAATAATTTCTCGCACTTTGAAATACAGGGGCCGGTCAAATGTAGCGAAACAAGTGTGCTGGTATAATGACTCACATTTTTCAGAAACAGGTAAGAGAGCAGTCAAAATTGTGTCGTAATCACTCGGAGCATCAATGAAGGGCAAATATCCTACAATGATTTTAGGAAGGGAAATCCGCGGTTGCTTGTTCCATGAATCCAGTCCACCCAAATATATTAGCCAGGTTGGTTCATTTTCCATATAGCCATAATAGATCCGAAACGGACGGCATAACTACTTCCAAAAGAGCACAAATGCTACCGAGGTTTTGAATCTTTATTGTTTTCAAGCCCTATCGTTCTTCTTCACAAATGTTTTTAATGCCGTGGTATCAAAACTACCAACGACTTTTGCAGATAGCATTTGTTTTAATCGTGGAATATTTTGATCAGCAACGATAGCAATTCTAGGTGTTTCACAATGAATACCACCCATGCATGGAAAGTGTTATGACCATCTAATATCAGCGTGTTAAAATCAGCGTTGTCAAAAACAAATTGTAAAAATACGTTATCATGGATATGCAACGGTGAGCGCATAATAGCTGAATCTTCGAACACCGTTGCTTTGGTGTACGATGAGCAAAATCTGAGAGATGATAATGTATCTATTAATCGCCGAGACCCATACCTTTGAAACAAAAATGCAGCTACTTCGACCTGTAATGATGAAACAAAAGATTTCGGCCTTGCTGCTGCAATTATAAAATGGGCGAGAGCAATGCTCTTTTTCTTAAATTTTTCGAGACGCACGTTTATTTTTTAAAATCACATCTTCTAGAAAAACGTATAAAGTTTCAGGTATATCTGAAAATCATCTGATAAAAGATAATGTTTTGTTTCATATACCCTAGAGCGAATATCCTCTATTACGTCTGTTGCTGCTGTCTTTACAATACGCCGACGCTTTTCTGTCTTGTCATCCATTTTTTGATTGTACCAGGTATCCGTCAATAACTTAAACCATGTATTTCGGAAACACTACAGGAGCCTTATTGGCAATGACGGCAATTAAAATACAATCACTGTATTTTTTGAGGAGTAGTGCTTTCACTGTTTTTATGTGTGGACGGAAATCACCTTCAATTTTGATCATCAATTCGTCCAGAGAGAACTGACACTCATCGGAATTCTGCTCGAGATTAGAATAAATGTGCTGTATCGCAGTATCGATCTCGTTTGCATAAGACTTCTTTTTTTTCATATCTTCAGTCGGTGGTGCTTGATACAAGTTTTTTATGCAGGAAATGTGATACTGTGCATGAGCTACGACCAAATCATTAACATGCTCAAGACGTTCAACAATTGTTTGACCCCAATCATTATTACGATCTCTAGCAAGTTCTGAAATACTATTTTTCATCGATAACTTACGTACACTATAGACAATATTACGATTGCACAAGCGCGTTTGTTTTATTTTGCTATAAACTATGCTGTTTTCTCAGCAGCGCATAAAAGACAATGGTCTTTGAATGAGAATGTTGGGTGC
Organism: Platerodrilus igneus; assembly: GCA_036346225.1. Taxonomy (NCBI): domain Eukaryota; kingdom Metazoa; phylum Arthropoda; class Insecta; order Coleoptera; family Lycidae; genus Platerodrilus; species Platerodrilus igneus. Next base: position 3,069,307 of record JARFIW010001040.1, on the reverse strand, counting down.
AAGGATCACAGTAGTGGTTGAGAAGTTGTGACATCGCTTCCTCTACGCAATGATGCAGCGATTAATATTTCGTTATTATATCGTTTTCGACATACATCATGAACCACTATCAATCTTATTCATTCCAAAAGTTTAACCTTATTGTCCTTTCTAATAATACTTGACTTGCAAAAAATCTCCAATCCTTTTTCCTTCACTTAATTTATTTCACTTGCTGATAATGGATTATCACAAATAAAAAAATTTACTTTATTAGAAGCCATGGCTTTATAAACGCAAACGACACTGTAAAACGATAGACGTATACTGATGATTCAGACTAAACTAAATACTTCTATTGAGTTCTACTGGCAGATATTTCGTAGAAGGTCGAGAGAAGGGCCCGACACAAAGGCGACTCATTTCCTTATAGCCATTTATATTATACCAGCAACGCAAGTTAAAGTTCGGGCCTTTGGAGCTGGTTTTTTAAAAACACTTTGACTTTAACAATATTTTTATTAAGTTAAAATTTTGATAACTTGTACATAATACTAAAAATAATTATTGTACTAGTGAGTAGCTTGAACAACGAAGTATGGAGTTCGAAGACTGACTGCCGGGCATTGAGCTCCCGGGCCTTTTATAATAACCTGCCCCTCACACGGCTGTGAGAACTTGCAGATCTCATGTCTGCGTTTCTCTTTAATTGTACACTTTATTACAATGTAACGACTTAATTCTAAGTAATTGCGGTCTGTTGACCGCCTGTGACCTGCCACCTGCAGTATCACTGCCCTCACGGATGCACAGCTGCATTCCGTTCTCATGAACTGTCGATAACCTCTCTGGGTTATCCTTGTGTTACAATGTTGCATTGAACTTATACTTTTACTTAATAATTTCTAATAATTCATATTAGATTCAATACATCAATATATATAGGTAATTGGGGGATACATAACTCCTCCCACCGTAAATGAAAAATTAAGGGTTTTCTTAATTTTTAAATACATAAAATACATTTTTAAATTCATTTAAAATTCATTGTTTCTAAGGGTATACTTATTGTTTCCTTTTTTCTCTTTGTTTCCTTATATCTAGAACTGTTTCCTTCATTCTTATATCTAAGGTACATTTTGTATAATACATACATGATTACAAAAATTATTAAAATGATTAATACAATTGTCCAAACACTTATATTATTATAATGTAACTTTGGCGTTTTGATTTCACTTAATTGTTCTTTATAACTTTCCACTAATTTCACGGCGTGGTTGAGATCGTCTAAGTCTAGATGCTCTAGCTTCATAGGTTTCTTGTTTATTTCTTCGTCTTCTTGTTGTATTTTGAATTGTAGTTCCGGTAGGTTTGCAAGTTTCTTTGTTGCTATGGGATCTTGATAAACTCTGATAACTTCATCTTTCAATTTCACATAACAATCTTCTTTGAGGGTAATTAGTTTGCTTCCGATTAATGCTTGGTTATTTTCATCTTGGTTGCAGTGGATGGTTGCTATTACTTCTGTTGGGAAAATGGCTATCCATTTGTTATCTGTAACTTTTTGAATTTTCATATTAGTTATTTGCACTTGTTTAGTTTCACAGTTTTCGTAATGATTTGAGAATTTTAATAGTTGTACTTCACAAGGGCTGTCTTCTTGAATGGTTGTTGTCGTCATCGATTGACATAAATATTGGTTTGGTGTTACTTTAGTACATTTTTCGTTTGTATAACCATATCTCAGTTCATTTAGGGATAGGAATTTGGTTTTGGGTATGATTACTTGGTATGTGCTAGTAACCTTTGTTGGAAAAGCAAATAAATGATAATATTGATAATTGTTACTTTCTACTATCTAGATTTCTATCAAAAATATTATTTCGTTTTCTTAATGTTGCTAAAATTTGTTACATTAAAGTAAGGGTTGATATTATTTGAGTAAATATTGTAATTTGTATACTGACTAGTTTATTGGTAGTATACCGGGGTTGTTTTTATATGTTATACTATTGGGTTGTCCGTTCTACCTGGGTGGAAGTTGACGGTAAGGGTGATGATTGTCCATCTGAAATTACAGGGTGTCTTAGGTTTTTTAAATGAATGTATTTCGTTATTTTACCGTTGTCTACTACTGCTATGTTTTTATCTGATATTTTCTTAATTTTGAATGGTCCTAAATTTCTGGGTGCTGTTTTATGTCGCTTGCTTTGAAAGTTTTTCTCATATACGGTTTGTCCTATTGAAAATTTATTTGAGTCGGTATTTTTATTTCGGGTTGTGGTGATACGTTCTTTATCGTTCTCTAGTTTATCTTTTACCTTATCGTAAGTTATTTTTAATTTTTGTTTGTGATCTTTCGCATATTGTTGATATACTTCTTTATTGTAGTGTATGTCATAGGGATTTCGTGAATCTGAATGTCCTAATGTTAATTCTAAGGGTGTAAAATTTGTTGATGAGTGAATTGTGTTATTATAGGCGATTAGTGCGTATGACATTAAATTGGTTATATGTTCCTTTTTATAATTTATTCTTAATAATCGAGTTTGTTCTAACAGGGTTAAATGTAATCGTTCGATTAGTCCGTTTGATTCAGGGTGGTTTTCCGTTATGAAATGAATTTTTATTTTGTGTAGTTCTAAGGTGTTTTGTATTGTCTCATTTTTAAATTCGCTACCATTGTCTAAAGTGATTGATTCGGGTGTTCCGTAAAATGTGAAGTATTGTAAAAATCCTTGGGTCACGTCGATGCTATTTTTGGATGTGATTGGTATTGCTTGGCCTATTTTTGTGAATGCGTCTATAATTGTTAGATAGTTTTGCGCTTCTACTACTAGAGTATCGGCATGTAGTTTTTGAAATGGTTTGTCGGGTGTTTTGGTTAACATTAAGGGTATCTTTGGGGGTTTCCTATCGTATTTTGCTCTGTCACATAGTTCGCATTGGTTAATAAAATCTGTGGTCAAGTCCTTCATGTCTTTAAAATAATAACGTTTTACAAGTTGTTTTATTGTTTCGTTAATTCCACGATGGTTGGTTTTTCCTTCGTGTTGATTTCTAATTACATCGTTTATTTCGTCAGGGTCGTCTAGTGTTATTAGTTTTCTAGTACATCTGATGAGTTCAGGTCCAGAGTTATTGAATAATTTAATGTATAATTCTGAAAATCTTTGGTATAAATGTTCGGTGTTGAAATAAAAATAAAATCGTTTTTCTCGGGGTGTATTCTTTTAGAATTTTAATTATTTGTTCCTCGTTGTCGTCTTTAGTTATTTGAATGTGGTATATTTTTTTATTGTCTACTTTTGTATATTTTACTGGGTTGGGGTTATTTAAAACTTCTGTTATTATAAATTGGTTAGGTTTCATATCGATTGCTTCGTTTAAAATTTTAATCGCGTTTTTTGGTTCTTCGTTTTGTGTCGAATGTATAGTGTCGATCTCGTCTGGATCTTCCCTTATTTCTGTATCGTCTACGTTTCCTATGATGGATTCCGTTTCTAATGCATTGAGTTGGATTCGGCTTAAAGCGTCTGCGTTGTTGTTATAAATTCCCTTTTTATATATAATTTCGTAATCATACTCTTCGAGTCTGATTCTCCATCTTTGTAATTTTGAATTTGGTTCTTTCAGTTTGCATAACCATACTAGTGGTCTATGGTCAGTATATATGTAAAATTTTCTTCCGTATAGGTAAGGTCTAAAATATTTTGTTGCCCAAATTATGGCTAATAATTCTTTTTCTATAGTGCTATATTTTTGTTCGGTTTCATTTAGGGTTCTGGATGCGTAGCTGATAGGTTTATCGCTACCTACTTTTCCTTGGCTCAATACTGCGCCTAATGCTACATTCGATGCGTCTGTCGTCAGTATAAATGGTTTTGTAAAGTCTGGGTATTCTAATACAGGGTGATTCGTTAATATGTTTTTAATTTTGTCTACGGCTTTGATAAATTCCGGGGTGTGTTCAATTTTGTTTCCCTTTTTTAAACAATTTGTTAGGGGTTTGGTTATCTGAGCGTAACCTTTAATGAATTTGCGGTAGTAACCACTAAGTCCTAGAAATCCTTTAATTTCTTTGTTTGTTTTTGGTAATGGGTAATTTAGAACTGCATTTGTTTTGTCTGGATTTGGCATTACTCCTTGGGGTGTTATTACATGTCCTAAAAATGATACTTCTTTTTGTAAGAATTCACTTTTGTCTAATTGTACTTTAAAATGTGCTTGTCTAAGTCTTTCAAATACTTCTTTCAATCTTTCTATGTGTTCTACCAATGATGTGGAATAAACTATGATGTCGTCAAGGTATACAAGGCATTTCTCATTGTGTATTCCTCGTAATATATTGTCCATGACTCTCTGGAAAGTAGCGGGTGCGTTCTTTAGTCCAAATGGCATTCGTTTGTACTCGTAATGTCCTCTAGGTGTGCTGAAGGCTGTTTTTGATATGTCTTTTTCTTCCATCTCTACCTGATGGTATCCTGATGCTAGGTCTAATGTTGTAAAATATTGGCATTTGCCTAATTTATCTAAAATTTCGGTAATATTTGGTAGTGGATATTTGTCATCTACCGTTTTTCATTTAACTTTCTATAATCTATTACCATTCTGTACTTTCTCTTTCCGGTTGCGTCTAATTTCTTGGGTACTATTAACACGGGGCTGCTCCATGGTGAATTGGAGTGCTGGATTATGTCTTGGTCTAATAAATCTGCTACTTGTCTGTCAGCTTCTTCTTGGCTTGCATGAGGTAGTCTATATGCTTTTGTAAAGATTGGTTTATTGTCTGTCAACTCGATATTATGTTTTACTGTGTTGGTGAATGTTAATGGTATTCCTTCACAATGGAATATGTCTCGGTATTCGAAACATAAGTTCTTAATTGCTCTTTCTTCTTCTTGATTGATGTCGGTATTGAAGCGGATGTTAGTTAAATTTTCTCTTAACATTTCGTCATGTTCTATTGGGTTGTAGTTATTTTCTAAATTCTCGTCTATTTCCATTTCGTTAAAATTTAGTTCTTCTATGTTAATTGGGTCTGTCAATGATAATTCTACGGGGTAGTCGTTTGAATTTAATATTGTTGTGGTTGCATAATTATCTTTTATTTGAACTAAGGCGGTTGGGGTTTCTACTCCTTGCTGAAATGTCATATGATTTATTATTCCTAAATTTTTGTTAGATTTTACTGGGATTTTATTTTTCTTTCCGTTCGGGGTTCTATAGTGTATTTTTGTTCAACTTGTGTGTTTTGAAATTTAATTGGGATTTTTCCGTATTTTGTCCTTAATAAGCGATTTTAATGTCAATTTCCCTAATTTTCTTAGAAGGTCCATTCCGATTAATCCGTCATATTTGTCGTTAAATTCGAATACACAAAATTTATGTTTCATTTTAACATTAAATGTTCTTGGTAAGGGTATATTGGCTACGAATTGGTGTAGTGTTGTTTGATGGGCTGTTTTGATTTTAAATGGTTCTCTTTCTACATAATCTAAATAATGTTTTTGTACGGTTCTGGGGCTAATTAATGTTTTAGATGATCCGGTGTCGATTAATAGTTTGAATTTGGCGTGGGGTATTTCTATGTATGGTAATACTAAGTGATTTATGTTATTTAAGTTTATTAAGTTTGGTTGTCTATAAATGGGTCCATTTGAAAATTTGAGTTCGAGTTTTCTTCATCATACTCCTCGTAAGTTTCGTATTGTTCGTCACGTCCGTAAGTTTCTGCATGGTTTGTTTCATTGTTCGTAGGTGTCTCAATGTCATTATTCTGGTCAGTGTCAAATTTTTCTATTTCTTGATGAAATAATTCCTCTGATGTAAAATTACGTTTCTGATGAGGGTTTGGTCGGATATGTGTTATTTTTGTGTTTTGTCTGGTGTTACCAGATGAGGTGTCCATTGGTGTTGGTTTGTAATAATTGTTAGGGTTGTTATTGGTATTAGTCATTGGTGTATTTCTATTAGGGTTTGCATTGAATGCTGGTCTTTGTTGGTTTAGGTTTTGATTGAATCTCGGTTGGAATGCGGGTTTCGTAAAAGTTGGGTTGAATGTTGGTCTTGAAAAATGTTTATATTGATTATTAAAATTGGTATTGTTAAAACTTGGGTTGTTACTTCGCGGTTGATTTGTTTGTGGGTTAAAGGGTGTGAATTTTTGTTGAGGGATTGTTTGTCTTGTAGCTTGTATAGTTTTTGTTGGTGAATAGCTTTTATTTGCGTTGGGATTGTATAGTCTGTTGCGGTAATACATTACATTTTCTTCTTCTATTACTAGGCTCATAGCTTCTTCTAGATTTTGGGGTCGTTGGAATCTGATTTTATCCGATAGTCGTTCTGGTAAAGCGTTTATATATGTGTCTAGTGCCATTTCGTCATACATTTTTTGTTTTTAAATGTCTAACGTTTTGATCGGGTTCTTCGATTTTTAATTTTGTTAAAATTAAACTTCTCACGTCTTGGCATTTCATTCCGAATTGGTAGGGGGATTGATTGTGTTCCATTCTAAGGTTTATTAGGTCTTGTACCAGGCATTTTATATTACGTTGGTCTCCGAAATATGCAATTAGTAGCTGTTTAAACTGGTCCCATTCCGATAAGTCGTCCCTACTGGCGATTAATGTTAGTGCCCTTCCGGCTAGTTTACTTATTACTAAGCGTATAAGCAATGAATTTCTTGCGTCATCTCCGGGTTTGTAAAAGGTTTTTAGGAACATTTCACATGCTCCAATGAAATTCGAGAGATGGGCCTGCGTGCCATCGAACGTCTGTATTGTCTCTAAATAGAGACGTAAGTCTGTGTTACTCATGTTGGTTAAGGGTTGTTTTCGATTTTTGGGAAATTTAAAAAAAATTTTTTTTTTTTAATTAAGCTTTATTTCGTTATTTGTATGGTTACTTTTGCTTCGAATTTATTCATTTTCCGTTTGGGTTGTAAAATTTCAAATTTTGTAAAAATTGGGGTTGATTTTCTTTTTGTAGCGTTAATTATGCTTTGGATGTATTAGTTTTTCTTTTGGACGAAATAATTTTGAATCTTGTAAAAATTGGGGTTGGTTTTGCTATTTGTGATGTTAACTTTGCTTTGGTTTTATTAATTTTCTTTTTAGATTGAATAATTTTGAATTTTGTAAAAATTGGGGATGGTTTTGCTATTTGTGATGTTAACTTTGCTTTGGTTTTATTAATTTTCCTTTTAGATTGAATAATTTTGAATTTTGTAAAAATTGGGGATGGTTTTGCTATTTGTGATGTTAACTTTGCTTTGGTTTTATTAATTTTCCTTTTAGATTAGGTAGTTTCAAATTTTGTAAAGATTTTGCTATTTTCGGCGTTATTCTTAGTTTGGAATTGTTAATTTTCAGTTTAGATTGGGTGGATAAAATTTTGGTAAGAATTTGAGATTAATTTCGTACTTGTAGTATTAGATTTATTAATTTTAAGTTTATATTGCGTCGAGTTATTTTTAAAATCGTAGTCGTTGTTTATTTATATTTAATTACACAATGCGGTGATGTACTTGTGAGATCTGTATTCAATAATGCTGAATTTAATTACCGTAGTCTTGGATTTGCTTGTTTTATGCAGCTTTTAATTTATCTTTCTTAAGGAATCTGAAATGGATGGGTTTATTATCGTTTAGCGTTGTTTTAGTTCACTCGTAATTAATACTCTTCCGTGGGTTTTACTGAGTTGCGTAATTATGACCTGAGGTTACTTACTTTTGTACTTTACTGTTGAAATTGAATACTAAAGGATGTAATCTCCGTTACTTTGTCACGTACGTTGAGTTAATTGCACTTACAGGTGTTAATAGAAATTATAGGAATTACTTTCCGTACTTTGTATAAAGTGTTACGTCTATTTATTTTTAGATCTCTTGGTATTATAATGCTTGTTGGTAATTGAATCTCTCCGTTATGTGCGTTTTCAGGTTTACAATTATGAGCGTATGATAACGTTTTAGCGTTTTAATTAAAGATTCTTATGATGATCGTTTTACTGCACTTTATAATGCTGATTTTGTACTGCAAATTATTTATAGAGTGTTGTGGTGTAATTTTCATGCGCTTCTATAATTCCGTGATGTATTTAATTACTTAAAATGCTGCTTTTATGGATTGTTTACTTGTGGGTATTAATGTAGAAACTGCGTTGCTTTTATTATCCCGTGTATGATGCAAATTGCTTTAGTACTGAAAGTTGAAAGTTATTTCTTTCAGGTAATAATGATATTGAAGTTGTTGAAGTTATACTGAAAGCGATTTTCTCTGAGTTTTAATTGTATAATAAAGGAATGCTTTCTTCGCGTATTTATCTTAGGTGGTTTTAAGTTACCGTATTTTTAGTTAATGCAGAATGTTATTGTGATTTATTCAGTATTATAGAGGTCAATGGTTTAGTTAATCGTTCTGTACAGTTTGTTCGAATTAGCTTTAGCTTTGAAATTAATTTCGCGTTAGTTTACCGGTTTATAAACGTGGGTTTGAATCGCGCTTCTTATTTTGGTGTTAGTGAATGTGCGCCCGTTATTTTGGATTATTTTGAGTTCGTTCTATTAATTATGGTAAGGATTTCTTTTAAATTCAATTCTTATTTGTTTTAAGAAAATCTCTTTGTAAATAATCAAGTCTCTTTTTAAAATTCAAGTTTCATTTGCTTTTAAAGAAAAATATTTCTTTAACATTCAAGTTTCATAAAATGTTTTATAGTCTCGTTTTGAAAATAATTCACTTTGAATTATTTTCAAAAAAAATATTCATAATAATAAAATACATAAAACAATGATAAATAAAATAATACTAGCATATATCAATTATAATTTTTGGTTTGAAAGAAAATTATGGAAATGAACTTACATTAATTTCATCTGTTTCTTTGGTGGGTTCGATCGATTCTGTATCTTGTCCACCTTGGTTTGTTTGTTGGATTTAGACGATGCTTGTTCTCCCTCCAACTTGGTTTGGGTTCTGCCAAAATTTCGAATAAAAATTCTTGGTCACCAATCTTCCGATTTTTGGATTTTCAGTGCCCTTTTGACATCCGTTACGACTGCTCCAGTTAAAGTTCGGGCCTTTGGAGCTGGTTTTTTAAAAACACTTTGACTTTAACAATATTTTTATTAAGTTAAAATTTTGATAACTTGTACATAATACTAAAAATAATTATTGTACTAGTGAGTAGCTTGAACAACGAAGTATGGAGTTCGAAGACTGACTGCCGGGCATTGAGCTCCCGGGCCTTTTATAATAACCTGCCCCTCACACGGCTGTGAGAACTTGCAGATCTCATGTCTGCGTTTCTCTTTAATTGTACACTTTATTACAATGTAACGACTTAATTCTAAGTAATTGCGGTCTGTTGACCGCCTGTGACCTGCCACCTGCAGGATCACTGCCCTCACGGATGCACAGCTGCATTCCGTTCTCATGAACTGTCGATAACCTCTCTGGGTTATCCTTGTGTTACAATGTTGCATTGAACTTATACTTTTACTTAATAATTTCTAATAATTCATATTAGATTCAATACATCAATATATATAGGTAATTGGGGGATACATAACTCGCATAGTAAAATATTTTTTGTAAATATACAAATAACACGTGGTGGTGTAGATGAATAATAGTTTGCGGCGCTCGTATGTCAAAACTATTGATTTAACAAAAAAAATTGTTATTACATAAACTGTAGAAAATTAACTCTATGAAAATTAAATAAACAAATGACCTGTTACCTACCTAGCACTTTTTTGCAAAATAACCAACAATTTATATATTGATTTCGATCCCCTATGCTCGAATTACTTTCTCCATGCCAGGCAAAATTATTCGTTAAATTAACTCTAGTTAAATTTTGTATATAAATGTTTTTATCGTAAAATGAGTCGGAAAGGAGATATCAAAAACTGCTATTAAACGCCATTTTTCCAATATGGCGGTGCGAGCGGAAAGGTACGAGGTGGCAAAATTGAAGGTCGGAAAGAGCACATCGAAATCTATAAAATTACCAATTTTCGAAACTCCCGGAAAACTTTCCAGGTAACCTCTTTTTTTCGAACCAAATGACTGTACTAATAAGTATTAAAACGGGTTATGCTGGGCGAGGATAGAACGCGTATATGAACTGTTATATACTCCAACTAAATAAATAAATGCGGTGTACACTACAAGATGCAACACATAATGTTGTTTGTAGTAAAATCGGTAAAGCACTATTATAAATATCTCTGTGGTCAAAGTTTCATCTGAGAACAGATCACGTAGCGCAATAGAACTGGTCGCGAGAAGAATAGAAAGGCTACAGGAGTACGATTTTGACACTGGATACCGAGAGAGCAACGCAGATGCGTTATCAAAACAGTTTTGTCCTGAAAATTGCACCCATTGTTCACGGCTAGAAACAAAATGTGATCTTCATGGTCGGACAACGGTGATTAACGACGATTGGCAGCCACAGCAGCTACGGACCGAACAAAAAAGCAATCTAGACCTAGGCATCATTTTGGATTAGATAATTAGAGGAGAGCGTCGGTGGTGGTAGAATTCTAGCCTTCTAAGTAGTACGTTAAAGTCATACAAGATACATTGGGATTCCTAGAAGTTAGAGGACGCGATCTTGGTGCAATTCCTGGAAAAGAAAGGTGCATCTGTGGGTACGCTCCAAGTAGTGGTTTCTAAAAGTCGGACATTCGAGATTTTAGAACATCTACGTAATATGACGTCGTGACGGTACTATGGCGTTAAAAACCCCAGAGAATGTCCGTGAAAATTTTTAGTGGGCGGGCTGCAAACAGGACGTCAGGAAATGGTGGAAGAAATGCCAGATGTTAGCCGTTGGGAAGCTGAAAAGCTCCTATGAAGCAACACAACGTAGAAAGTCCGTTCTGGAGAGTGGCAATTGACATCGGAAGCCCATTCGCCAAAACCGGCATTGGATCGTCATTAACTATTACACAAAATGGATCGAGACGCATGCAATACCCAAACACGTAGCAACAACCGTTGCTCACATATTAGTCAAAGTGCGTCTTTGACGTTGCTCCGTCTTTTAAATAATTTATAGTTAGGATTTATTATTGATTGAGCTTGTTAGTTGTTTTAAATTCGGCGCGGTATATTTTGGATTTTTTGTTAGGTAAAATCCTATATGTTTTACTAAGCACCGGCTAACCTACCGTGAATGGGGAACGTTGCCTTGTGCGCGGCCATAAACATTATCGATTGGGAAACACGCCAAGTATCGCAGAGAAGCTCGTCGTTCAAACAGTTGCTACGTACATTGACGTAACATAAAAAAAATCAAGAAAAAGAAAGAAAGGAAGTAATAAGTCCGGGCTCAGGCGGCAAATGGGCGGGGTCTTATACCTATAGCTAAATTAAAAGGAAACCTGCAATAAATAGAAAAAATTTATATACACTCACTCATTCGCACTCAGAACAAAACATACAAAGGAAAAAAAAGAACTTATAATTAAACAAAATATATACACAACACAGTAAAAAAAATTATTCATGAAAAGGGGCGAGCTGTAGTTTTTAGGCGACTACCCCCTGACAGTAACTATAAAAAAAGAGAAACAAACGCAACCCTAAAAACCACAGCTCTAGAATATCGTAAGGATAAACTTAAACTAAATTTACAAGCATAATGGCAACATTTTCAATTGTGCCAGCAAGTCTTTAAACAATTTTTTTCCATTGATAAATATTAAGTTTTTAGTTATTTAAAACAAATAGTAAAGCATTCATCAAAAAAACGGAAAGTAGTAAGAACCAAAATAGTTCAGTAATTTTTGTAAAGAATTAAATTTAGGAAGGCCATCTATGACAGGTAAAACCCCAGGCGTTCTGGTTCCCAAATCAGCAGCACTTACTAAGAAAAGCAAAAACAGAACTCACCCTCGAGTTACTGGCATCATGGTGGAACCAGTAGCTGGTCTGCGTCAGCGAACAGGCAAGCTTACGTCCAGGCGGAGCGCATTTGACTTCGCAGTCCCCAAAAGAAGCGCAGCTCATTGGATTAACGTGTCTCCCGCAGGAAGCTAGAATAATTACGAACAATAAATTAATTTAATGGAGCCGAAAAGTATTGTTTTATACAAACTCTATATACTTACCACGCTAAATAATGCGTGCAGGAAATTCGCATAACAAAACAAACTAATCAAAACAGAACGTGTTTTCGGGTTGCTAGTCGAACAGCAAATGAATTGTTACATTTGTTAAAGCACCAAAGCAAGAAAATAAACCAGGAAAACCCTAATTTTATTAAAATAAATTTGCCGAATTCTTTAAAAAGGGAAAACACGCCAGCATTTAATTATTAAAATACTTGGAAAGTCGCCTATCTAATTAAGGCGTAAATTCCACGGGACCAAATTCTTAGAAAGGATATTTATTTTTCTACTGAGCAGAAAGATTTATCAACTGACCTAAATAGGGTATTTATTATTAATTACAATACAATTTTTAAAACACGAAAGGGTTAGTTTTTATTTACGGAATAAATTTTCTTGTTTAACGCCAAGGAATTTAAGATAAAAATTATTGTGTTATTGTGTGTATGTGTTATGCGGGTATAAAGTGTGCGTGTGTGTATGTGTTTGACCGCTGTTGTCGCCTCTTACGACAGGCAGGTCGTACCATGGGGCTATTCTATTCCCGGACCCACACGGGTGAAAAAGAAAAAAATACCCAAAATGAGAACAAACGAAGAAGAACCAAACAGAAATGAGTGAATGCATGAGGTGTGTGCGTGTATGGAGTGTGTGTATGTGTGTATGAAGTCTGGATGTGTATGTGCTGGACCGCTGTAGTCGCCTCTTACGACAGGCAGGTCGTACCATGGGGCTATTCTATTCCCGGACCCACACAGGTGAAAAAGAAAAAGAAAAGCAAACGAAAGAAAACTTATCAAAACCCGGAAGTAAACCGAAATCGCCATATCCAAAAATCAAATCCGAGGAAGAGCAAAGTCGGCATCAGAATCAGGGGCACCAGGACTAGGTAGTGGGCTTAAGGCGTTTACGCCGCTAAAAAGAGAACAAATCAAGATCGAGGACATTAGTGTTTCGTCGACCTATATCCTCAGGTTCGGAAGGAGCATAGAATAAAGTCTGCCTCTTTTGGGCGTTTTCTGCCAAATAAGAATAGCAAGGGGTGTAGGAGTTGTAGCACTAGGCATAGGAGATGGCAAGGGTAGTTTAGAAAACTCAAAACGCGTTATAGAAGGATGTTGTTTATTGTTAGGATGAGTGGAAAGGTCAACGACAGTAAAGGAGACATCATGGGTTGTCAGAATATCAATGGTGGAAAAAGAAAAAGTCTTGGCTGCACGAGAACCAACCGGACAGAAAGAAACACAAGCGGAACACACTTCACTTACGTTAGAGAAAGGGACAGAAGTAGATAAAATTTCATTGACGTTGTGTGCAAGACTAGAAGTATCACAATTAGGAACGGAAACAGCATTGGCTGGAAGAATATCAACCCTAGGAAAAGCAGCAGAATCAGGTAGAAGTTCGTCAGCATTAGATAACAGAACATCAGCTAGGATGTCACCAACCTTAGTCAAAAGAACAGAAGTAAGTAGCATTTTGTCAGCGTGAGAAAAGGGAGTAAGAGTAGGTAACGAAACAGGATTAGGTAAAGCTTTAACAACAACAGCAACAGGCATCACAGCTAGGGGTTCCCTAACTTTAACAGGACCTTCTCTATCCGTAATAGGAATTATCTTCACTTCAGCTACGGCTGTGATTGCCGGCACAACAGAAATTTCTTGAGTAGAAGCATTTGAGAAAGTAGAAACAGGTAAAATTTTGACAAAAACGGGAAGAGGCATTAAAGATATGGGTTCGTGGACTTCAACAGGACCTTCACAGACGAAATTAGAAGTTATCGTCACTTCAGCTACGTCTGTTTTTGTAGATACGTCAGAAATTTTTTAAGTTGAACAACTTAGGAAAGCAGGAACATGGAAAATTTTGACAGCAACAGCAACAGATACTAAAGATACAGATTCGTGAACTTCGACTGAACCTACGCTGACTAAATTAGGAGTTATCGTGGACTTGGCTACAGCTGTTATTGTGGGTACGACAGCAATTTCTTGACTAGAATCATTTAAGAAAGCAGGAACAGGTAAAATTTTGACAAAAGCGGCAGGAGGCATTAAAGATACAGGTCCAAGGACTTCCGGAAGACCTTCGCAGACTGAATTAGAAGTTATGGTGATTTCAGCGACCTTTGTGCTTGCAGACACTCCAGAAAATTCTTTGGTAGAATCGCTTAGGAAAGCGGGAACAAACTCATGAGAAGCTAGCTGCAAGTGACTAATTAGAAGCATTGGTTGTAAGCGTGATGGAGGCACAATTTGGGGTGAGAGTGAATAAGTAGGGCGAGCAGAAGAAGAAGTAGAATAGAAGGCAGAACTAGAAACGGAAGAAATTTTGTTATGAGCTATATTTGAAGAAGAAGAGTAGGTTTTGGTAGTAGGAGTAGGATGACCTAAATGAAGTATCGAAGAGAACGTAGAATGAGAAGTAGAGGCAGTTAGGCAACTAGAGGTGAGGGCAGAATTTGGAGGATTATTCGAAGAACTATTAGTAGTAGGATGACAGTTGGGACAGTTATGGCGAGTAACTCCCTTATATCCGCAACCATAACAATAGAGTACTTTAGGACGAGTACAACGGGTCGAAACATGACCAAGTTTGTCGCAATTAAAGCATACGACCTGACGAGTAGGAGTAGAAGTAGGAGGAAGAACAGTAGAACGTACGGAAGAAGTATCGGATTTACTCGTAGGCGTAGGAGAAACCTGAACAACTCGGTCATGTGAAGCAAAAGTATATTTCTCAATAGTAGTAGACTTAGAAATATAAGCTCGTTGTGTTCAAAATGAAGAATTAGTAAATTAGACAACGACTTCCAGTCAGAAAACCTATCCCGAAAACCACGATACCAACGTAAAGCATCAGCCTCGAACAAATCCACTACAGACTCAAATAAATCAAATTCGGATACATAATGAGCTCGTCGGAGTTTTTCGACACGTTCCAAAAAATCACGTACAGTAAGAGTGTTCGGGACACCAGAAAATTTTTAATTCCTCTCCCACACAGGGAGACCGTAGTAGGAATCCGAAAAAGAAGTCATTTTGAATACGAACAAGAAAGAAATGGGTAGAACGTAACGAAATAAAGGATAAACGTAACTCGATAAAAGCTCAAAAGAAAATAAAATTATTGCGAATACAGGACAATTTAAAACATATCCGACGGATAAACTTCGGGAACACCAATAGGAGCGAAACAACAAAAATAGAAATTAGAAGAGGGCTGTAGAATAAAGAAAAAATCGAACAAAAAACTAACTCTAAACGTGACGGGGAGAACAAAATGTGCAGAGAGGGAAGGAAGAAAAAAGAAAAATCTTGGGCGCCAGCGTTTTCAACGGACTAGGACTATTGGCGAAAACTCAAGACCAATTATCTGAAATAAGCCAACCAATAATATTGAACGTAAGGGGCGAAACATAAGTAATATCAGAAAATCAGAAAATACTACTAAACAAAAAATTGGAGCAAAATTAACTAAAACGAACTCGGAGCCAAACTAACTAAAATAAAATCGGAGCCAAAATTACATGAAACAAAATTGCAGCACAGGTGAATTAATGAAAACCAAATCGCAGAAAAAATTTACTAAACCAAATCGCAGCCGAAATTAATTACAAAGAGAATCGCAGCCAAAATTAAGCACAAAAAGAATCGAGCTCCACGTCAGGGCGTCAATATTTTATGCTACGTACATTGACGTAACATAAAAAAAATCAAGAAAAAGAAAGAAAGGAAGTAAGTAAGTCCGGGCTCTGGCGGCGAGTGGGCGGGGTCTTATACCTATAGCAAAATTAAAAGGAAACCTGCAATAAATAGAAAAAATTTATATACACTCACTCATTCACACCCAGAACAAAACATACAAAGGAAAAAAAAGAACTTATAATTAAACAAAATATTTACACAACACAGTAAAAAAAATTATTCATGAAAAGGGGCGAGCTGTAGTTTTTAGGGGACTACCCCCTGACAGTAACTATAAAAAAAGAGAAACAAACGCAACCCTAAAAACCACAGCTCTAGAATATCGTAAGGATAAACTTAAACTAAATTTACAAGCATAATGGCAACATTTTCAATTGTGCCAGCAAGTCTTTAAACAATTTTTTTTTCTATTGATAAATGGTAAGTTTTTAGTTATTTAAAACAAATAGTAAAGCATTCATCAAAAAAACGGAAAGCAGTAAGTACCAAAAGAGTTCAGTAATTTTTGTAAAGAATTAAATTTAGGAAGGCCATTTATGACAGGTAAAACCCCAGGCGTTCTGGTTCCTAAAACAGAAGCGCTTACCAAGAAAAGCAAAAACAGAACTCACCCTCGAGTTACTGGCATCAGGGTGGAACCAGTCGCTGGTGTGCGTCAGCGAACAGGCAAGCTTACGTCCAGGCGGAGCGCATTTGACTTTGCAGTCCCCAAAAGAAGCGCAGCTCAAGGGATTAACGTGTCCCCCGCAGGAAGCTAGAATAATTACGAACAATAAATTAATTTAATGGAGCCGAAAAGTATTGTTTTATACAAACTCTATATACTTACCACGCTAAATAATGCGTGCCGGAAATTCGCATAACAAAACGAACTAATCAAAACAGAACGTGTTTTCGGGTTGCTAGTCGAACAGCAAATGAATTGTTACATTTGTTAAAGCATCAAAGCAAGGAAATAAACCAGGAAAACCCTAATTTTATTAAAATAAATTTGCCGAATTCTTTAAAAAGGGAAAACACACCAGCATTTAATTATTAAAATACTTAAAAAGTCGCCTATCTAATTAAGGCGTAAATTCCACGGGACGAAATTCTTGAAAAAGATATTTAATTTTCTACTGAGCAGAAAGATTTATCAACTGACCTAAATAGGATATTTATTATTAATTACAATACAATTTTTAAAACACAAAAGGGTTAGTTTTCATTTACGGAATAAATTGTCTTGTTTAACGCCAAGGAATTTAAGATATAAATTATTGTATATAACTAATTAATGATTTACGAAAATGAACGTAACAGTGTCGTAGAAATCGCCGTCGCAAGCAGTTGCTTATACAAGTCGCTTGTAGTCGTATCGTATATACCGCAGTGGCAGCTAGTAGTATAGTGTCGTCTTGTGAAGTGTTCACCGCCTTGTGTATTTACCGCGTCGAGTTGGAATGTGCTGCATGCAGCTAATTGGATGATACGCTTTGATGAACCGCCATTGTTACTTGTGCTGCAAGCTGTTAATTGGTTCTAACGTTTTCTTTTATCTGCCGCCGCATCATTTAAAGGTAGGTGCTCATACTAAACGTTTTGTTTGTTCGTTTTGTTGAAGAACATTAATTATTTTGCTTGTTAAAACACCCTTAAAAAATACAGTCCACTGTAAATCTCGCCTTTGAGCTATTCGAAATTACCGCACTTTTACAGACGTTTTAGAATACCTTTGAAGCTGTACACTGGCCAGGGCAGAAATTTTAAGTCGGCACTGTTTCAAAAAGTTTGCCGGTCACTGGGAATGAGAAAGATCAAAACAATACCGTTGCACTCTCATTCGGATGATATGGTAGAACAAACGAACCGCAACTTAGTAGGTCGTCCCTTAGATTAAGGGGACTGGGATCTATACATAGGTATATCTTTATTGGACTGCCTATCTGCCTTTGAAAAGAGTAGTGGACAAACGTCTGCGTGTGCTATGCTAGACGCAAAATACGTCTACCATGTAATCTTTAATTTGGTAGTAAATCTGCGGAAGACGTGTGTAAACAAAGGTTATATCGAGAGACGAAAAATGCATGACATTCACGGAGACGCAAGTAAGAATATTTAGATTGCGAGTGACCCGATAAAAGCTGAAGAGTCTGGATTTCACACGGGAGACCGCGTATGGTTGTTCAATCCTAGGTGAAAGCCTGGGTTGTCTCCGAAATTACAAAGAGAATGGGAGTGTCTCTACGAAACACTGAAACGAATCAACAAAGTGAGGCGAGTAGGAAGACAATAACGCCAACCAATCCCAGGTCCAAATTATAAATGGTTCATGTCCGTGTACAGCGTCATCGGGAAGGTAAAGTTTAGTGTTGACGAACAGGCCAACAGGAATTTATTTGATGTGCCGTCGAAATAATCTTTTGCACATTGCGTAACGGCAGATCTCAACATAACCCAAGGAATTGCTACAATGTTCGTAAGTGAATTTGGCGGGTAACCTAACACCTTAGAGATGAACATCGTCACATTTTTGCCTAATGACAAAGTAATTGTCTTCTGATAAACTCAGTTACCAGGATCTGTGGAGGGCATTCGTAGATCTTAGAGTCCAGGGACACAAAATTAGCCATACCTAAGATTGGTTGTAGGCTCGATAGATTGTTTGCAGGATAATACCAAACAAGCTGGAGGTATTATTCCAGAAGACCAGAGTCCAAATCTTGGTATGCAGCTTTAACCCAAGTAGGATGGCTCCCGCTATTTAGCGGGTCGTTTGCTACTTCCATTAATATTGGAAATATAGGAATGACTCTGGTTGTTCTTATTGTCACAGCAATATCTTGTTTCTGATGTTTCAAATGTTATGGAACAGAACAGTCTTCAGAGGGGGATAGTATAGCAATAATTAAGAAAAATATGGAATATTCTCGGAACGGCACTTATTCCGTTTTAACAAAAGCGGCCTCATATCTGTTTACCGATAACATACAGTTATTGGCAGGTATCGTAATACAATAAGGTTGTTCTCGAAGGGTTTGATGACGGACATTGCAAAGTTTCTTGGACAGTTCAGTTCAGTTAGAAATCAGTCCTAATAAACGTTTGATATACATAACTTAATGTAAAGATAAATTTGCTTGTGTGTTATAAATGTGTTAGATAAATAAGTTACCAGTGGGATTAATGCTATAATAATGTTTAATTCGTCATATATAAAAGATTAAATTGGTGCTTATAAATACTGATTAAATGTTAATACAGGACTAAATATTTGTAATTTTGAAGAAACATTATTAGACTTGTATTTGTTGGAAATAATGGACAATAATTAAAAGAATTTGTTACAATACCTCTCATGTCCATTTACAGATTTCTAAATACGGCAATCTTTACAACAATAGGTATGAGTGGGTTTATTAGCTACCCAAGTACACAAAGTGTTATCTGATATCTAAACATACACCGCATGTAGTAAATTTTAATAGAAAAATTGTATATAGGGCTGGGTCGGCGTATCGATATATCGATACGACCCCCACATCGACCCCTCCCCGATACAGTAAAAAATAAATATCGATATATCGATATGTATCGAGACGTATCGATATATATCAATATTCGATATATCGATACATATCGATATAGAATATGTATCGATATTCGATACGCAAAATCCCGTACTGCTCACCCCTATATATGGGTGCAATAAAATGCTGTGTTAACTCCTGTTATTCTCTCACAGCCCCTTACACCACTCAAACACTTGTGAAATGTTAATTTATAATTTTGTTTTGCCTCGACTAGCTGATTCAATTAAATAAAGCACTTCCACAATACACAGTATAATGATTGAATATTTACAACTCCTTTAACTATTTTCCCCCTTTTTGTATCATATACATCCGACAAATTATTACAAAATCAAGCCAGCAAAACGAGCTTTTTATTACCTTTAAAGACTTATTGAAACGTTTCAAGCTGTCTGCAACTTTTCATACAATATTCGCAAGAAATCCCCAATTTGTCGGTTTTTACACTTTAAATTATGATTGAGATAAAACTGTTTAAAAATAAATCATATCAAAAATTATTTGAGATAAAACAGTTTCGAAAATAAGACATATCAAAATCTCTAACCTGAATTATTCTTATGGGTGCTCCTAAGAATTGAAGTCGATATCCAAATCGTTATAGGTACGTTTATTGCAATGAAAGGTTTTTCATTTTCTCCATAGAGTATTTACCATCAATTTGCTTGAACGGGCATCATTCTCCAAAATTGTATTTTTAATCGTAATGTTTCGTAATTTAAAATTCTACAGGAATCGTAACATTATTTTACTTGTAATTTATGATTGTAATTTATATCGTAATTGAGATGGCCATTACGATGCTAATTGAGATGGTAAATTCAGGAATTTAGATCGACATTCAGTGCCCTGTTTTATTTATTATTAGAAATGTTATAATTTCTTAAATCCTATTTACTTACGTCTCAAAAAAACGGCACAATTTTACAATTCTACATTTTATAATTTCACTGTTAACAAATATTTATTAATCACGTAAATATTTGGCACTTTCAATTATAGTCACTGCCCAGTTTCAAAGTGTACTAACTTGATATTCAATTCTCCAGATATTTATAAGATCCTCTCACTTTTGTTTGTGATTTGCCGGCTTTACGTGCTAAGCGAGACCAAGTATATTATCACTTGTTATGTTTGGAAAATTTACTAATTGTATGTATTTTAATTGCATGAAGTCACATAATTCAATTGTTGTATCTTATATCTACTTCAGGAATCCCAGGAACTTCATACATATTGAGCACGTAGTCTTGTTTGTTACCTTTATTCTAATCTAAATTGAATAAATTTGGTATTTGTTTATTTCCCAATAAATTGGATTTTCGAACAACTGTGATTCTCTTTGATCACGTACGCTTTTAAATAAAGCATAATTTCTGCGTGCGTTTACGATAAAATCTTTACACACTTTATGAATGTTTATCTAGCCACTTCATGCAGGTTTTTCACTGATTTAATTTTAATGCGTTTTGTTACCTTTTTAAATTCTAATCTCTACTAGTAGCTACACTTGGATATGTGTTTTAATTGTTTGCACTGCTATATACAGTGTGCTCGCAACTAATAATTTTTATAATAACCTATTTACTTTTCTAATATCTATAATTTCGTGTTTCTGTTGCTTGGGAGTTTCCCTTGCTTATTCTACGACCCCAATGACTTAACCTATCCCTAAATTAACCCTATAATTACAGCATTAATCCCCCAAATTAAAATAATTTTTTGAAAATTGTTGGTTTTGGCGCCCAACGTGACACAAGATTTACATTAATTAAAAGTATTTTATTTTTATTTCGCTTTACTATGTACACAAATCCTGCATTATTTAAACATCCCTATTCTTATTTTAATATCACCTATTCTATAACTACACATGTGTTCCTTCCTAATATTTTATGCTATTTTCAAAATGATCATTATTTACACACGCCTCTTTCTACCTTTATAGGTTTATATAAAGCATTTCGTTTCCCTAATTCCTATCCATCTATACTTTCCCCATTTTCATTAATTCATACAACGTATCATCTCTTCATATTTTTCTTGTTCATCTATTCCCACTTATCTATGTTCTATTGTGTTCTTCAAATATTACAATATGTACAATACCTATTCCCTAATTTATCCTAATTTATAATGATATCCTATCCTATGTTTTTCCTATTCTAATTTATTGTTAAACTATCCTAAATTATAATTATATTCCTATTTCTACTAATTTGGTATCCCAAAAATTTTATTTTTTCCTGGCAAAATTCACACTTGTTCATATTTAATTTTAGTCCCGCTAAGTTTAGTTCTAACAGGATCCGTTCAAGATGTACAAAATGTTGTTCTATGTCATCACTAAAAATTAAAACATCATCCACATAATGTATGCAGAATTCTTCATATGGTTCCAATATACCCTGCATAGCTTTTACTAATGCAGCCGTACTTGAAGACAAACCAAAAGAAACCACTTTAAATCGATAAATTTGCCTTCTATCGAAAAACCCGTATATTTTCTGGATTCACGTTCCAGTGGAATAAGCCAAAATGAATTCTTTAAGTCTATTTTTGAAAATATTTTCTTATTACCTATTGTTGCTAAAATTGTATCCATAGTTGGTGGACTGCTGTATTGAGGTTTGGTCCTTTTATTTATTTTCTTAGCATCTAAACATAATCTTATGCTGTCATCGTTCTTTTTAACCACAACCAAAGGATTTACAAAATGCGTGTTTGCCTTCTCAATGATACCCTCACTTAGCATCTGATTTATCTCTACCTTCACTCTATCTCTATACGCCGCTGGAATAGGATATAGCTTCGTGTTAAACGGCTCCATATTAATGACTTCTAATTTATGCACATAACCCGTTGCTATTCTGGATTTATTTATTATTAGTTCTGAATTCTTTATTAACAGTGCCTCTACCATTTCTCTTACTTCTTCTGGACATTTTATATTATCATCAATATCCCCCTTTATATCAACTTCACCCTCAAATTTATTAATATTTATACAGTCTCCTTCGACTTCAATGTTCTCCTCATCATCCCATCTTTTATATTCCCCCTTTATATCTATTGCCTTACCTTCGGCATTTATTTTTAAACCCAACTTATCTATTATGTCCATGCCAAATATTGCATCTTGTCTTAACCCTGGCACTATTATAAATTCATTCTCAAACTTTATCTTACCCATTTCGCATTCCAGAACTATTATTTTGTTCACACTTGCAAATCTCTTGCTATTTGTTGCTATTAAATTAAATTTCCTTATGGGCAACAAGTTCCCTATTAATTTTTCCCGTTTAACAAAGTCCTCAGACACTAACGACGCTTCAGCTCCCGTATCAATGAGTGCTCCACCTTGACTATTTCCAATCCTTAATTTAATTATCGGTAATAAGCTTTTATTCACTTCCTTTTCCATTTCACATTTTATGTATTCACGCTGGTGTTCGTATCCATTTCTTTTTAAGGGCTTACTTGTTTGTCCTCTTTCAAAAATCCTGATTCGACGTAGATGGTCTTGCCTGACTCGTAACTTCTGCATAGGTACGGTTCATTCTTATAGGTTGTGCTGATGGTTCCCGTTGTTGTGTTGGTATCGTACACTGATTTATATTTCTGTCGGGATTCGTCCTCTCTGCTTCTCTTCTTGGAGTATCTCTCGTATTCCAGTTCCTCCTAAAATTATTGTTATAGTAGTTATTGTGGTTGTTTCTATAAATTGTCTTCCATAATTTTGCCTATTGTTTGATCTATTACTTTCTGTACTTCTTTGCAATCTGCCTACACTCTCTCGCTGTCTTGGTGCCATCCTGCCTTTCAATACACGACTTTGTCCTAACTCATCACAACGTTGTAAATATTTCAAGAAAATCTCCCTATTTACTATATTTTGAGTCATTACATAATGTCTGATTTCTTCGCCAAAATGTCCCGCTAAGTATTTTATGATTTGTGTTTCTTCCACCGGCGGATCTAATTGCTTCGCTAAACTGAATTTTTGTATAGCGTATATTTCTCTGGTCATTCCTAAATTTTGATTGTATTTCCCTGTAATTAAATTATCTCGCGCCTTGTATTGTTGATTATCCCCCCAAAATTTTCTCAAAAACCTACTTTCAAACTCTTGAAATGTCCCGATTTCATTTTCTATTAAAGCAAACCATATTTCCGCGCTTCCTTTCAACATTGATCTGACGAAGTTTAAATTATACCCTGTATTATACCCTGTATTAATTTTCTGATATTATTTAAAAATATTTTTGAATTCATTCTGTTGTCTCCATAAAATTTGGAATATTGTTCTACTGAAATCTCCGGTCTATTTATCCTAGTGTGTTGTAATCCTTGATTTCTACCCACATTTTCAAATTCTGATTTTAAACTACCTAACTCTCTATCTACATCACTGAGTCCTAATTTACAATTTCCCTGAATTTCCCTCATCTTTTTACCTAAGTCTGTAATACGATCATTTGTCTCTTTTTCAGATGTCTCTTGATCTAATTTTACTTTACAGACCTCGTCTCTGACTTTATCTACATCATCCATCATTCTAGCGAATTTATTTTCAAAATGTACCTGCATTTCCGCGATCGTTTGGTTACTTTCCTTTAATCCGTCGCTTATAATTTTTATTTCCGCACCGAGTTTTTCTCCGTTCTCCTTAATCTGCATCTTAATATTTTCCATATTCTCTTCGCTTTTGTCCATTTTCTTGTTTAAGGCTAAAAGGATCGACATGATTTCCGATTGTTGTAACGTCTGTTGTTCCTCACTTTGACTCCTCGTTAATCGTGGCATTGCCATTTTTAACATTTTTAAATTATTATTAATGTCTCAAATTCTTTTCGATTTTTAAATTCCTAACCCTTTTAGATTAATTTCTACTTGTATTTTTACAAAATTAAATTTTTAAATTTCTCGTTTCTACAAATTTTTAAATTATTAATTTTCCTTTTCAAATTTTAATTTAGTTTTCGTGGTGTTCTCGCCCCTAACGTTGGGTCGTCATGAATGCTGTGTTATTCGCCCCACGAATTGGGCAGACCATAAATGCTGTAATACTCGCCTGTTCTTTACGATTGGGTGCAATAAAATGCTGTGTTAACTCCTGTTATTCTCTCACAGCCCCTTATACCACTCAAACACTTGTGAAATGTTAATTTATAATTTTCTTTTGCCTCGACTAACTGATTCAATTAAATAAAGCACTTCCACAATACACAGTATAATGATTGAATATTTACAACTCTTTTATCTATTTTCTCCTTTTTTGTATCATATACATCTGTCAAATTATTACAAAATCAAGAAAGCAAAACGAGCTTTTTATTACCTTTAAAGACTTATTGAAACGTTTCAAGCTGTCTGCAACTTTTCATACAATATTCGCAAGAAATCCCCAATTTGTCGGATTTTACACTTTAAATTACGATTGAGATAAAACAGTTTAAAAATAAATCATATCAAAAATTATTTGAGATAAAACAGTTTCGAAAATAAAACATATCAAAATCTCTAACCTGAATTATTCTCATGGGTGCTCCTAAGAATTGAAGTCGATGTCCAAATCGTTATAGGTACGTTTATTGCAATGAAAGGTTTTTCATTTTCTTCATAGAGTATTTACCATCAATTTGCTTGAACGGGCAGCATTCTCCAAAATTGTATTTTTAATCGTAATGTTTCGTAATTTAAAATTCTACAGGAATCCTAACATTATTTTACTTGTAATTTATGATTGTAATTTATATCGTAATTGAGATGGCCATTACGATGCTAATTGAGATGGTAAATTCAGGAATTTAGATCGACATTCAGATCGACATTCAGTGCCCTGTTTTATTTATTATTAGAAATGTTATAATTTCTTAAATCTTATTTACTTACGTCTCAAAAATACGGCACAATTTTTACAATTCTACACTTTATAATTTCACTGTTAACAAATATTTATTAATCACGTAAATATTTGGCACTTTCAATTATAGTCACTGCCCAGTTTCAAAGTGTACTAACTTGATATTCAATTCTCCAGATATTTATAAGATCGTCTCACTTTTGTTTGTGATTTGCCGGCTTTACGTGCTAAGCGAGACCAAGTATATTATCACTTGTTATGTTTGGAAAATTTACTAATTGTATGTATTTTAATTGCATGACGCGGTGTTTGAAGTCACGTTATTCAAATGTTCTATCTTATATTTTCTTCAGCAATCCCAAGAACTTTGTACATATCGTGCACGTAGTCTTGTTTGTTAGCTATATTCTAATCTAAATTGAATAAATTTGGTATTTGTCTATTTCCCAAAAAATTGAATTTTTGAGCAACTGTGATTCTCTTCGATCACGTACGCTTTTAAATAAAGCATAATTTTTGCGTGCGTTTACGATAAAATCTTTACACACTTTATGAATGTTTATCTAGCCACTTCATGCAGGTTTTTCACTGATTTAATTTTAATGCGTTTCGTTACCTTTTTAAATTCTAATCTTTGCTAGTAGCTACACTTGGATATGTGTTTTAATTGTTTGCACTGCTATATACAGTGTGCTCGCAACTAATAATTTTTATAATAACCTATTTACTCTCCTAATATCTATAATTTCGCGCTTCTGTTGCTTGGGAGTTTCCCTTGCTTATTCTACGACCCCAATGATTTAACCTACCCATATATTAACCCTATAATTTCAGCAATATAGAATCAATAATTATCTTACTCTTTAACGACCTTGCTTTATATATGTATATAATTAAATTATTGCTTGTGGGTTTCAGGTCAGCTGGCAATTACTTCTCTTTTTTATTGCCTAAATTTTCGAATTTATTTTAATTCTTGATCACAGTCACTACAAATGATAAATATTAAAAACTGGTACAATTTGGTTTTAAAACTACATACTAAATTGAGGTTTGTATAAATAATTAGCAACAATGTAAAAAATAACAGTAACTGTACCGCAACATAACTAAAAATAATATAAAATGTATAATTTAATAAAATGACACCATTTCAAATAAATTTGTCACATTGTTTTTTTATTTTTGTATGATACAAATAAAATAATCTTGGACTGGTATCTAAAACCTATAAATTCTAATAGATATATAAACTATCATTCATACCACTTATACAAAATTAAATTAACTTTATTTTAGAATTAAAACACCGAATCAAAAGAATTTCACATATATCATTATATAATAAAAACATAAACAAACTTTTAAAAATTTTAAAAGTAAATAATTATCTATTAAATCTTATTCAACAACTTTTATATAATAGCGGCAACAATAATACTAACCATAAACCATATATAATCAATACAAACAACAACCACATCATAATACCACCAATGATCAAAACATAAATTTACAAAACCAAACAATTTACAGATCACTACCTTTCATTAAAAATTTAACAACAAAACTAACTACAATATTTATAAATGTAAAATTCAAAATTGCCAAACGAAATATATTCACCTTAAATAAACTACATTCCAAATTAAAAGACAAAACACCTAAACTACAACAAAGAAACTTAATTTACCAAATTAACTGTACCAATTGTAACCAAATTTATATTGGTCAAACTTCACAACACTTAAAAAAAAGAATAATTTAACATAAAAGCGATGTTAAACGAAAACTTAATGCATGTGCTTCAACTAAACATATTTTAGAAAATAATCACGTAATGGACTTTCAAAACCCAAAAATTATTCAAATTCAAAATCAGAATCCAAAAGACTATTTTTAGAAATGTGTTATATTTATCAAAATTCTTGTGCAATGAACAAAAAGACGGACATAAACAACTCGAGCTCTATATATACCTATTTATTAAATTTTAAAAATTAGGGACTTGCAACGAGATACTACATATTGGATCAAAGTAATTATTTGTAGTTATTACAGTGTGATGTTATAAACATACACCGCAAAAGTATTTATATAATAAAAAAAGGATATACACACAGAGACACACGACAAAAACAAACATACAAATATATAAATTAACATCCACACACACACACACACACACACACACACACACACACACACACACACACACACGTCTCTCCGGAGATATAGAAAAAGATACAACTGACGCAGTAAAGGAACTAATACCTAAGCTAGACCAATCATTAAAAATGTGGAAACAACGTTTGCCAAAACTATCACTAGTAGGACGGAAAATGATAGTAAATCGTTATGTAGCCCCAAAGCTATGGCATTTTATGCAAGTACTCCCATTCAACCCATCACAGGTTAAATTAATACAAAAAAAACTCGTCGATTTCATGTGGAACGGAAAGCACTGGACAACAGCGAAAGATTTGTATCTACAAATTGAGCAAGGTGGCATAAGACTGGTCAACCTGACTGCCAAACAAGCAATTTTTCGAATATTTCTGGGTCTCAGGATAATAAACAGTCGCAAAGACGAAAAATGGGCAGTGGTACTAAAATATTTATTAAGTTTAACCAATTTGCACAATGTATCTTGGCAAATATTAACATGCCATAAGTGCAATGACCTTGTGAACACAAGTGCAGGAAATGTTTTCGCACAAGCTTTAATATCCACCTGAGAGAAATAGATACCGTATACCCAAACTTCTGCACATCTATCAAGAATATCAAACTTATACCAACAACAGAAAGCAAGCTCATCGATATAGCTATAAGACCCCCTCTGTTTAGCAAAAAATGGATACAGTTCGGATTTCTCACTGTAAGTGATTTCATGAATGATAGCGATTGGAAAAATGAAATGGAAATTAAAGAACGCTTAAATCTGGCACCACCCTTAGTCAGAAGTGATCTACTGATGCACTATGATAAAATAAAAACCTTCTGTAATGGTTACATCAAACAAGGAAATAGCACAACAAATCAAAGCAAGTTTATTAGAATATCCATTGAGGCTAAGAACGAAACCATAGAAATACGGAAACAGAATAAAAACAAACTGCAGAGACTTATCACATCGAAATATTGCGATTGCGGTGACGCACTCACGGCTACTGGTCGGATGACGCAGTACATTGGTCTTCTTTTTACGCATCCGTCATTGGGACAAGATTCCGTAATTTCGTGGAGATTTGCGAAGAACCGTATGGCAGACTCTTTGTTTTTGAACAAAATGGGAGTTCTAGATAATACACAATGTCCGTTTTGTATTCATATTGGCGACTCCTGGCACATAATGATTTCGTGTAAAAAAGCAACAGAAGTTTGGAGTCATGTACATCGTCTAACAAAGCCACTGATTAAGAAGAAACTACTTATTAAAACCAATGCTACGGAATACGAACAAAAACGGATAGTAAAAACTTGGCTAACTACATAATTGTTCTCGCAAAAAGTTCGATATATTGGTCAACGATAGACAAGATTAGAAATAAATCAAATAACAGCGGACACTTAGATATATTCAAAAGACGCCTAAAATCAAGAATATCTAAGGAATTTATATGGCATCTAAGTACCAACACTATGCAGAAATTCGAACAAACATGGACAGCTGGCAAAGCGCTCTGTTGGATCAAAAACGGAACACTGCATTTTTCAGACGTACTAAAGGACTAGTAGCTGAACTTCTGAAATCGTACTGTAAAGTAGGGGAGCTCATAAGAAAAGGTTTTTTTCCATTTGCCTTTTTTTACAACTTTATTTATTTCTATTTTTTTCTTTTATTTTATTTATGTTACTTAACACATTTTAATATTAATGTGAAGTGTACAAAAAAATTTTTTATAATTCACTAATGGATTAATGTATCATAACAATTACAGTTTTAATAAATAATAATAATAATAATAATAATAATAATAATAATAATAATAACACACACACACACACTCAGATTAACACCACTTAATTCGTTAAAAACGTTACATGCATACATGCATGCATTCAATTTTGCCATACCGTTACACACAAAAATAAAAGAATAATGTGAGAAATTTATTTGAAATGGTGTCATTTTATTAAATTATACATTTTATATTATCTTTAGTTATGTTGCGTTATAGTTACTGTTATTTTATACATTGTTTCTAATATAATTTAGTATGTAGTTTTAAAACCAAATTGTACCAGTTTTTAATCACTTGTAGTGCCTGTGATCAAGAATTAAAATAAATTCGAAAATTTAGGCAATAAAAAAGAGTAGTACTAAACTTGCCAGCTGACCTGAAACTCTCAACCAATAATTTAATTATATATATATATATATATATATATATATATATATATATATATATATACTTATGTCACAAATATTAAACTTGAAACTTTAATTATTTTACAATCTTAGGTGAAATATCGAATTGTCAATAAATACCTTATTTTAAAACGATCTTGTAATTTTATTACCAAAGAAAGAGTAGATAAAATATTGATGCGTATCAATTCGTACCGATACGTATATTTAATCTAAGCATCTAAAGGTTCTGATACGTATCGCTATATATATTTATACGTACCGCTATGTATCGATACGAATCGATACGTATCGATACGTATCGATACGCATCGATACGCATCGATACGCATCGATAGCAACGAAACATATCGATACGCATCGATACGTATCGATACACATTGATACGTATCCATACGTATCGATATAAATATATATATATATCGATATTCGATATATCGATATTCGATATATCGATATTCGATATAGAATATGTATCGACATTCGAGACGCAAAATCCCGTATCGCACACTTCAATTGTAAACTATGTTATATCTTTAATATAGCTTACACTTGTAAATGTAATTCTAACTTAGGTTAGCTTCTCTTTGCTAAATGAAAACTATTCCTACTATTATATGGCATATACGCTGTAAAACTTCAATATATCATTTTGGTCTAGCCTCTTTTGTCAACTCGCATCCAGCCCATTCTGCGCTGTTTT
This sequence comes from Platerodrilus igneus, assembly GCA_036346225.1. Classification (NCBI taxonomy): domain Eukaryota; kingdom Metazoa; phylum Arthropoda; class Insecta; order Coleoptera; family Lycidae; genus Platerodrilus; species Platerodrilus igneus. Next base: position 3,038,975 of record JARFIW010001040.1, on the reverse strand, counting down.
CCTTATATAGGAACGTTGCCAGGGGCAAGTATCAATATTACACAGAATACTAACTTTTCTTGTAACTGTACCAATCAGTGAAATGCTATCGCGCTTTTAGTTAGCGCCTATAACCGCCCTAAATACTTCGTTTACAAATAGTGCTTTGTTTGTATGAATGGTTGTCTCTATGCGTAGAGACATCTACCACTTAATCGCGTGCCACGGTAACATATTGAACGCTTATGCCCTAGTTAACTGTATTACACAGAAACAAGCTAATATCCGTAACTTGATTTATGTAACACAGAGGGCGGTGTACAATGCATTGAAATTATTGATCAGGTTCACTGATGATTAGATATTTTAAAATACCTATTATTATTAACAGGCGAAGTTATCGCTATTAGTAACGTTCCTCTATTAATAGGCTTTTGTCCTGATTATGAATTAAAATTGTTAGTATTTATCTATTAATTTGTGTTAAATGCTAATAATTATGTATATATTTTGCGTATAGCACAAACACGTTGATTCTTAAAACTATAGTACTAGCTAACGACATGAAATTACAATATTGGATTATTTTATATCGTTTTGTATAAAAATGTATAAATTATAGGTTCATCTAATTAGCTAAGATTGCAATATTAAAAATCAAGGAGTCCTGTACAACTATTTTGATCTGCATTTAGTAGACATGCAGTTGAACGTCTCTCACTGCCTATATTTGATATAAAGTTAAAAAATTTTAAAATGATCAGATCTGATTGCCAAAAATATCAAAGGTAATTGAAGGTTTGGGTTGATGTATGGTAGCGTGCACAAATTAAACTTTTCTAATTTTCTAATTGGACTCTCCAGTCTCAGTAGCTTTGTCGCTCAGCGATTCGGCGACAAAGCCGCAGGTTACAGGTTCAAATCCTATCTGAGACCCTATATTTTCCAATTTCAATCACTAGCTCGATTTGAAATGGTCATTTTGACTTTTCATGAAAGTCTAAATTATTATTTCATGTTGTTAACTAATACCGTAATTTTAATAATCAACTTGCATTGTCAAACTATTGCTTGCGTACCTAGAAACGGGGTTGAGGTAAGTGGTCACAAATTACACGAATGAAAAGGAAGGCAACGAGAGCAAACGCTGTCATGAAAATATCGTTCAGTTGTTGTTAAACGTTTGAGTAATTTGCAGTAAACATTGTTTGTGACGCAGTCGTTTATTTTGCTGTTTGTTGTTAAATTGTTACCGTTTATTTTGTATTGTTATTGCTGTCATTATTGTTTATTTGTTATTGAATTGGAGGAATTGAACTTTCGCGAGAAATGGAATCGCTTTTTCAGTTATTGTAGTACAAATGCTGCTACATCTGTTTAGTTCTGAAAATGAACAAGCTTCCGCATTTGCTTGGTCAGCCACCTCTCGGTGCGCAGACTATACCTTATATTTGTATGTAATAATTGTATTTAGCCGTGCACCTGAAAGTCGCTCATTACTTATATCTTATAAAGTTCTGATCTGCTAACAAAAATACCAAACGTAGTTGAAAGTTGGGTGATATAAAGTGTATACAACAGATTTAGTTTTGTTCATCTTTCAGTTTGAAATACCAGTCTGGTGGTTCAATTTGAAAGAGCGTCCAATTACAAATTGAAATACTATTCGGGGCTTTATATTCTTCATCTTGCAATCACTAGCTTTATTTGAAATGATCGTTTAGACTTGACATAAAAGTCTGAGTTATAATTATATCTTGTTAACTAATAATAAATATTATATTTTACAATACAGTTATAGAGTATAAATAAATAAATACCTAAATAAAGCATTAATCATATATATATATATATATATATATATATATATATATTGCTGTGATATACTCCTTTGAATGCGGGAACTGGGTCCTTTCAACAAAAAAATTCTAGTCCCACCGATTGGGCGTCATAAACTGCTGTGATCCTGGTTTCGCCTCAGCTGCTCACCTAATTTTATAAACCTCCTCATTCATAAAATTAAACAACACATTCCTACCACAAACATCAACGTTAACTCTATTTACATCAATATTCAGAATACATTAAATTTTCAAATTAAATTTCAGCATAAAATTCAGTTTTAAAAGAATTTCAAGATTAATTTTATTATCACTTTAACGTGCATCCAGAATTAAAGTCCTTGTTGGATGCCTACTAATTAATATAACAATATAAGCAGACCGGGGTCTGAGTATAAAGGGAGCATCTACCACCCCTTTACGTTAATTAACCAGGTTCGTCTAATTGAGCTCAAAGACATACCCAAAGTTTCATCATAATTCAGAACATCAATACTAAATACCCTTTCTACTTAAACAAGCAAATTTCATCTTAAAATTAAAATTTTATGGTTAGTACAATTTCACTAATGTCCATTTAAAGTAAATCAATTATAAAGTTATTCAACACACACAAAATGTCAAACAAAATAGTATAATTTACCTGAAGGTTACTGTCCTCGTAGCTTCAATGTGCATCGTCCCTTTAGTTAATCACACCATTCCAACAGGATTATATTTACGGCTTCTAATTCTCAACGCTTTTAAAATTTTCTCCATTACCATTTATTTAAAGTTGTTTCTGGGCTTTTCCGGAACTCATCTGTGTATATCTGACCCTTGTTTCGTGGATCCAGACACGTATTTGAACCATTTACTTATTAACACCCCCGAAAAATAACAAAGAAATTCATACTTCTTTCACCAAGATACGCCAAAACTGCCTACTTTTGTGTATACATTTGTCGTTGTAAATTTTGCTAATTGGTACAGTGATACTAAATTTTATTACCTTGTATCTAAGTGCACTGAAGTACATTCATGTTAGCACGTAAATAACAAACTATTTTGAATCACTAAAATATACGAGCAAACTTTAAATTATTTTATCAAACTAAAATGCACTGTTTAACATCTTCAATCAAGTCGCGGATGTAAGAGCTTTTAACGCATCGAATAGTCAAAAGTCTAAGAGCCGAAATTCATATTACCACCGGTATATATAGCAAAAAGCCTGTCTGTCGGTCTGTTCCCCAAAACGGGTAATTCTAAAGAATTTCTCATTCTCTGTTCCCAGTCCGTCGCTCGCGCGTCGGTTTTTACGAATTTTTCACTCGCCCCATTTAAATATCAGAAAATTTCCACACGGCACGCAAACATGTCCGAGAAAAACTAATTAACTTTGTACAGAAATTGTTGTTTCTACCTCTGATATTTGCATCCTATTTTCAACCAATTGTGACCCTCGTGACGTTGCTTAAATCACGCCTTTTACTATATGTGTCTTTGCTTGACGCATTTCTCTTTCCTTTTCTAACCTGTTCGTATTGGTGCAAATTGATATTCTTTATTATCGATTATATTTTAGTCCATGTGGACTATCTGGGTTAAATAACCCCGTATCGCACATTCTCGTGAATATTAAGCCCCGGTTTCTCCAAGATTCTTTGAAACCATTTGTTATCTACACAATTTTCGCCGTACGTGATATTTAAACTACGCAGGTTTTCAAAATAATATTAATTCTCAGAGCTTTTAAATAAACCCTGTTTTGTATTTCGTGCTAAAGCATCTGACCGTTTCCAATATCCTTAGAATCGACATGTTTATCTAAACAAATTAAACTGAAATTGCCTTTTAAAATACGCAGGTGTGTTTAAACATCCTACTTCTAACTAACACTTCTAGGATTTGCTTTTTATTGGGTTTTTACAAGTTTCTATAGATATTATCTGTTACTAACGATTCAATTAACTTCAATTAAAATTGACTTCTATCCTTTCATTTTTAGCGAATACAAGTTAAATATTAATTATTATGTGTACACTTTGTTTTACTACCGGTTACTTAAAATAGGGTTAATTAATATAAATTTTGCACGTAATTTCCATTTGTTTAGGAATAATTACATTACACGCAAAGCTTTTTACTGTTTCTTTTGATATAAAGCGTCTTGTACATGGTTTAAATCTCTTATTTTTACTGAAACGACCGAATTTATTTATGCTTCATGGTTTTAATAAAGCGTATTATCTAATAAAATTCCTTATACACGGTGATTAAAATTATTTGATGTGATTATTTAATTTTCTACCCTGGTCTAAATATGAGTAATATATATATATATATATATATATATATATATATATATATATAAATAATATAATGCTTGGCGACCTTGAAGAATAATACTTTTTCTTTGTAGGTTTTTAGGTCTGCTAGGATTTAATGATAAATACTCTTTTTATGGCCTAAATGTGTTCGCATATGATTTTTGTATGCTTGATCACAGACAACTGTATTAACGCTTTATAAAGGATGAACAAAGATAAGAAAAAGCTTACGTGAGGATGGTTTGAAATTGACATCAGTGTTTGGAATAAAATAATGTTTTTATAGAATAAATATTAATGTAAATAGTGAAAGTAAAATGACAGTGTCATTTTTGATAAAAGTTTTTTATTTGTTTTTAACGACAGTGTTGGTTTGTGAGTGTATGTGCATGTAGGTGTGTGTGCATGTGAGGTGAATGTGTGTGAATTTTGTATGTTTGTGTGTGTTGTGTGTGTGTGTGTGTGTGTGTGTGTGTGTGTTGTAATAGTGATTTAATTGGAATCTGTGTTATCAACAATTGAGTATATATAAATGTAAAAAAAAAAGATAGAAAAAAGAAAAAATAAAAAGTGGTTGAGGGTGAGGGGTTTGAATATTATTAAAGGCATTTAATGTTTAAATTTTAATAAATATGAATATATGACGCTTAGGTTGTCAATAATACTCAAACCCCTCACCCTCAACCACTTTTTATTTTTCCTTTTTTCTTTCTTTTTTTTTTTACATTTATATATACTCAATTGTTGATAACACAGATTCCAATTAAATCACTATTTCAACACACACACACACACACTAACACACACACACAGACACACACACACAAACATACAAAATTACACAAACACATTCACCCTCACATGCACACACACCTACATGCACATACACTCACAAACCAACACTGTCGTTAAAACAAATAAAAACTTTATCAAAATGACACTGTCATTTTACTTTCACTATTTACATTAATATTTATTCTATAAAAAACATTATTTTATTCCAAACACTGATGTCAATTTCAACCATCCTCACTGTAAGTTTTTCTTATCTTTATTCATCCTTTATAAAGCGTTAATACAGTTGTAGCCTGTGATCAAGCATACAAAAAATATATGCGAAAATTTAGGCCATAAAAAAGTGTATTTATTTAAATCCAGCAGACCTAAAAAAACCTACAAAGAAAAAGTATTATATATATATATATATATATATATAACAGTGCACAGGATAGCAAAAGCATCACTTAAATTATCAGGCGCACTCGCATAAGCATTATGTCTGCTAGAACCGTTTAACTAAGACGTGCTTATTGAAAATTGACGTCAGATATACTTACTAATACTAATTCATTTTAATGCGAGTACAGCTACCACAATATATAGCCAACAAAGTAAAATTTTCCAATATTAAACACTGTCCTGTATAATACTTTCGTAAGATTCCCATGTCAAATAACACGTTTTAAGTACATATAGTGTTGATGCATACTATTTAATAAACAAAGTCCAATCTTAAAACATCCAAAAATACGTGAAAATACAAAGCATGTATTGATTTATAATCCGTGTGTAAATATTTGTTTTCCTAAAAAATAAACATTTTATTTTTTATTTATGCATACTAAAAGGATTGTAAAACGAGTATAAATGTAAGCTCAATCCTTTTTAAGAATACCACAATAAACGTTATTTATTAAAACGTTGCAACACAATTGCGAGTATTAAAGTAAAGCAGTTTTCTTTCAAAGAAGCCAATTTCGGGATGGTTCTAGAAAAAATTATATTTACCTGAACAAGCTAATTATCTAATATGAATGGCCTGCCCGATTTGCGAAAAAAGATATCATCAAGAGAGACTATAAGCCAGATAAAGTAACGAGTTTTAATGGCTATAATTATTACAGAAGCGCATAAGGGAGAGAGATACAGGTTGTTGCTTACCGTCATTAATAAAGTAAGGATAAATTTTAAGATTGCCATAAACTCTAAATTGACAGTTCATTAGATTTAAGAACAAGCGAAATAATGGCTAATTCTTGCATCCTGAAGTAATCGAAATCTGAAGAACGATGACGTATTGAGATTGTGTTGTTATATAAAGAGGAATTTTAAGTTGTTCAAGATTTAGAATTGATGTTTTCAACATGTCAGTCGATAGTCGATCACTGTTATGTTATGGAATGCAACGACAATTTACTGCTCTAATACAAATACTAAATTATCTTGTTGCAAGGTCATTGGCTAATTTTAATCTATTACAAATAAATGTACTTTTGTAAACTGATACTTCTACGTATGGAGATTGATTAAAAATGGAAATCTGAAATGGAACCAGGAATTTCTCGATGCAGTTTATTATAATGGAAACGATTTTTAGATAGCGACAGAAATAAAAATACTAGCTAGAAATTGATAATCTAAAGCGCAAGCAAGCATAACTCTGTTTTGAACCTACAGAGACATATTGCTAACTCTATTAAGCTAGTAAGTAGTGGGGTAAAGCCGGTCCTAATTCAAAACGTGTCCACACGTATTTTACATATGTAAAATACACGTGCACCGTTTTGAATTAGGACCGGTCTTATATACTTTCAATGTAAAATAGTTGTGAAAACATTTCAATGTAAAATAGTTGTGAAAACATAAATTCTTATATACTTTTAAATGTAAAATACTTGTGGGCACGTTTTGAATTGGGACCGGCTTTATATTACTTTTAATGGAACATACTTCAAAACACACGTATGTTAAAAAATGTAAGTGCAGAGAAAAATGTGTGTAGCTGTTTTGAATTCGGTTTTCTAGTGAGAAGTTACACGTGCACCGTTTTGAATTAGGATCGGCTTTATATACTTTATATACTTTATATACAATTCAGAATTAATACATGTCCATTCGAAATTTTGTCTATCCACACGCTTGAACCATTGCATTTAAATTATTGCCATCACCCTCTGGACTACCATTATTAAACTTAGACTTATGAACCCCAAATTATTGTCGTCTCATTTTGATTTATTACTTCTTCTCAGAATTTATTTTCATCAATTTCCCCAGACTTAGAAATTGTATTATTATTCATCTCCCCGAACTTGGATTTCTTATTATTCTCCCCGGACTCGGAGCCGTTTAATCGGCAATCGTAATTTTTATCTTAGTCGCACTAATACAACTTTTTACTTTAAATTATTATTACGTATCACACTTTGTTTCAGAGTGGCGCACCTCGGCCTTTGTTGAGTTGAAAACTCAGTTCGTTATCACTGTCCCTGTTAATATTTTATTGATCTCCTACTCCGTCAGTGGGCATGGCCTACAAGCTCGTCGCTAATTTTAACCAATCAAATCTTTGCATTTAAAGTAGTTTCTGATGTAACATTATTTGCTTTCAAATAATTGTGGCCTGCTCGCAGGTGCCTCGTTATCAAACATGCGGTGTTTTGACGAATCTAATCGCTTTACCATGTTGTACATAAACAACTGATGCAATTCGACTTTTAATTTTCATATCTGCCTGTTATTTACGCGATTTTTAATCACCTTTCTTTATCACAATTATTAACTACTTGTACGCATTTACACTATGCTTCTCGAAGCTTTATTTCTTATTTCCGTATTAACCTAATTGTTTGGAACTCTTTTGAATGCGTGTTTAATTACACTTTATTATGTTTACTTATAAAATACGCGTGCTTCCACTGAAAAATATCATTATTTTGCAATGACTAAATTAACTAAAACTCTATCTACAGGGTGTTAAATATTTACTATTTACTTAATGCATGCCTTTTTGATTCCTACGCTAACTATGCGTCTTACTGTGTCTATTTGCGTCGCTTAAAACTATTTATACTTTATATACAGGGTGTTGACTGCCTATTATTTACAAACTATCTCCATTTCTCAATTCTTTTACTAAATAAATGCAGTTTTCTGCTTTCTATTGTAATTTCTAATTCCTAGACGACCTTTACTATAAAGTACACACTTTAACAACCCCTTATCACAGCAATATATATATATATATATAAAATAATGTAAATGAAACAAACCAAAAATTCGTATAATAATCGACAATATTTACACTTTGTATTTTAATAACTTATTAATTTGATTTGATATTCAAAAATTAGTCCTTGAATAGAATATTAATATTTATCTAATTCCACCAAAATTATACTCCCTGAAAGTCAGCAAAAATACTACTATAATTTACTTTGGAGTTCTTTTGAACATTTAAACAATCTTTTATCTATTTTTATAAATTCTCAAATGATTTTTGATGACCCTTACAAATACTATAATTAATAAAAAAAGTTACAAATTTGAAAATACAGTCTCATACTAATAAAGGTTTATAAATCTCTGACCTGCGATTTTCTTTGTTTGTTTCTTGGAACTGCTTCTATATGCGGATGGTCAGCCCCCTGTATTGTTTACAATTTAATTATCTGTTACGGCTTCTTTCAGTTGTCTCTTAGCGTAGTTTCCTCAACTTGTTGACCAGAATAATTGCTTAAGTATGCTTGCATTCTCCCTTCGAATTTTACCCAGATATTTGGTCAGTTCTATTTTAATTCTTAGAGTTCGCTTACTTTTTATAATTACTTGAAAAGGCTTGTAGTTTACTTGTAGTTTAATTTGAAGTTTCCTCTGAACTTATTTGGAATTTAATTGGAATTGATCCGTCGTTATTTGAAGCTTATTTAAAATTGTTGTTTAAAGTTCATACGTCGTTCTTTGAAGGTTATTTAGAGCCCTAAATTCTTAAATATTGAAATTATATTTAATTAATAATTTACCTCGCGTTTATAAAAGCAAACAGCCGTTTCTATTGTATTTATTGGCACTTGAATTTGCACTTTGACTTCACTCAATTATTTATTTTTACTAAGTTCACTTTGTGTAGTAATTTACTTCTTGTTGACGTGGTTCGTGTCTTAGTTACAGAGATACTGCCTGTTTACGAGGTCCGCGGACTATTTAAAGACTTCACCTACCTACTTCTTCTATTGGTTTTCCTCGCGTGTTCGTAGATTAAGGCGTTGCATCTTGCGCTATCACTAGAGGACTCGGGTGTTTCTCCAAATTTCCTGTCTAGACTCTTAGTAAAACGCTTTATTTCTCACGTAGGCGTTCTATATTATGTAGCATATTTCCCAGAAAATTCAAATTCCTATTACATTTTGTCACGTAGTCTTATTTGTGTTGGCTGTAGTTCAAATTTTATCACATCACGGACCGTCTGTTATTTATTGTTTATTACTCCAAATATGTTGGACTTTCTGAAAATACAATGTCGTTTGGAAACGTATTAACATTTCTATAATGGCGTATTTGTATGCGTTTACTTATTTATGCGATGATATTTTGAAAGATGTTATTATATAGCTAGGATGCCATTTTGTTTACCTATACCGATTGCATGTTTATTTTGATAAAACTAGTTGCGTTGAAAACATTATTTTTGCTTGTTTCTTTTTAACTCTGGACTTGTATATTTAATTTAAACCGTATTTTGCGCGTACACATTCTTATTCTTGCTGAATATGGTCTGGTTATTGCAGAATGAGGTTCCCTTTTATGAATTAAATTAGTTGTGATTTATATACAATGTGCTCGCTATTGACTTTATGTAAAATTGTCGATATACTCCTATTTAATGATAGAATTGATTGGTTTCCTAAAGGTTAATAATATTTACATGTATCTTACGACTCCTATGACTTAATATACCCTTAAATTACCCTCTTATCACAGCAATATAAATATATATTGCTATGATAATAGAGTTAATTAGGGGTATATTGAGTTATAAGTTTCGCACGCGACATGTAAATAGTACTAGAAGTTAGAAAACTAAATAAATTTATTATGAAAGATACGTAATTCGCAAATTATGCAAAAAGCAAACATTTAGCACTCTTTATAAGGATCACAATTGACATTAATTAATGCCGGAAGCATATCCTTCAACAATACAAACACATTTAGCAAGAAAGATAACTCTGTACGTAATCAAACCTATTTTAGAACAGTAAGCATTCATGAATTCTAAATAAATACGCATTAAATGCATCGAAGGCTAGAAAATCGTGATACAAATTATGTTAAAATTAAACAAGCGATAGTGAAAAGAGGTAGCAGGACATTCTGGTAAGAAACGCATCTTTCAAAACAAATAAGTTTCGGAAACAGAGGATGTAAATAGCAGCATTTCAATTCACGTCATTTCATCTACGTGATCTTTAACACAGAGTTTACTTAAAACCCAGAACGATACCTTAACAAACAAAAGCCATAAGTTAAATACGTGAAAAGGCGGATTAGAAATTCCTACAATTACACTAAAATAGACGAGTAAAAATGCCCATATTTTAGAGATAGACTGCTAAAACTTACATTCTACAAGACCAAGAACATTATTCCGGCGGGTTATTATCAAATAATACCTGTAGAAGCCCAGGGTATTTACAACATCCTATGGCACGCCGTAAAGTTTGAACAAGCAAGGCCGCTAGCCAATGGTTTTCGATAAGAGCGTTTTTTAAAATATCACTTAAACTTGATAACTGACAGTCTTTATTTAACCTGAGCACGCTTACCATTAGTTCAACTTAAAACTTTACGTAAAAGTTAACAATGACAATTAAATAATTATATATTTGTGAAAGTTGCGATAGAAAGTTTTTAAAATAAACAATAGTAAAAATATCTGAGGGAAGTTTTGCCGTTAGCTAGAAAACGTGAGTAAAAGCTTATTAATTAAATAATTTTAATATTTATAATTTAAGGTTCTAAGTGACACGGTTCTAAGTGACAGGTGAAAAACTAAGTATTATGCAAATCTAATTATTGTCTAAGTAATAAGCTGAAATCTGGGAAAAGCTCTAGATATAACTCTGGGAATAAATTTAAATTGCATAAAAACATTGGTTTACATCTACGCATCGAAGCACAAAACGTAGAATTGTTTTAAGCAATAAATGGAGTTTGGACAAGCGGTACTACAAAAGCCACAAAGAGACTCAACCAAAAATATTCCAGAAGTACCGGGCTACAACACGCAATAGCTGATCTTGGGAGAACCAAAAAAGACACGCAAGGAAAACTACATGTTAGAATATCATAAGGCATTATTTTTTTTTCATTGAAAATTTACTATATTTTTATACCTGAATATTTATGTAAAGGGTCACCAAAAATTTTTTGATACGTAAAAATTTACGTAAAAAGAGAAAAGTCATTGAACGTTCAAGGGAGTTTTTTAATAGTGTACCATATCATTTTTACTGGCTTCAAACTAATTAAAAAAAATATATAATTTTGGGGATAAATAAATTGAATTATTATTATTTGATTCAGGGATTTACTTTGTCATTATAAAAATCTTAGTCGATTTTGTTTTTCTCATTCAAGTAGAAAAGTTTTAGAAAAAAAGGGGTTAAATTCTTTGTTATCGTAACGTTGTGCACTCTGTGTGAATTAGACTGAGCTAGCCGAGGAATATTTAAATTTTAGGATATTAAAAGACAGAGCTGTGGCGGGCAGCAGGAAACTGAACGTGGATTACATCGGCGTGCAACGTTATCATAGTGCTGTGACAACGGCCGCGTTGGTCGCTACTAAAAAGGTGATACAAAAATGGCCGCAAGTTGAGGTGCAGCTAAAAGATTGCTGTGATAAGTCTTCACTTTGGAGCGTTACTAAAAGGGGTGTTGTGATGTGCAGATACAGCAATTATGCAAAACATTTATACAGTATTAAAGATTCTCTTTCATACAAAAGCATTTAGAACATTTACAACAGTGTTTCTTTCAAACATAAGATAATTTCTAAGAAGTATTGATTACAAACAAAAATTATTGCTTACCTCATTTTAAATTTACAAAATTAAACTTTTTTTGAGGATTGTTTACCTGGTTATGTTTATTTCCACGCTTGTAAGATTTGTTTTGGCCAGAAAAAATCCTTGACAGATAATCTATTAAAAGTTCAGTGTATTTCGAACTCTGATTACAAATTCTCCTGGTGAAACCCTTTACATAAAATTATTATATGATTAACACCTACTATTATACTTTATATTAAATATAAATGAGCTAAAAATAAATATAAAAGTGATACTTTTAGAATCCACAAAAAGTCCTCGTAATAAAATATCTTCTTATTCTTAAATGACGTCAAATCAGCTTACAAGATTCTTCATATTAAAATTCTCATTTGAAACAGCAATTACCAAATATTATTTCTGGTTAAATTTTTTTCTTGATTATTTAATAAAATTTTTAAAAATAGCGTTATATTGATGAACTTTCCCTCCTGTAATTAATAATTTTCATTTTTCCTTGAGAGTTACGTTTAAAACCTAGCTTCTTTATTTTTTGCAACCTAGCCACTATTAAATTACAATATGCCTACTGCATACTCAAATACTATTTCCACATAGTAACCGCTTGCGACTCAAAATAACATTTCGCGCTCGAATCAAATTACGAATGAACTTTTTGAAATTTATAAATGAATCCATGTTTATTTGATAAACGCTTCTTTACATACAAATTTATCTGTTTTCAGAAGCTACTAGAAAAATGTGGAACATTATGATGTAAGGTTTCTTGGAAAACCAACTAGAGTCTTTAGTTGCGGCTATTTATTACCTAATTATCTAATTCTAGTTATCTGTAACTATTTCTATATGTCCTTGTCTCTCATATACTATTATTGTAACATCGCATAATAATGCTAAATTCATAAATTATTTTTAAAGTTATTCCCGGGATTTTGCAGGTTTTTTTTACTGATCGGGCTGCTTCTAGGAATAAAATATTTATTTATTAAGGAGTTTATTCGAATTTGACATGTTTTTAAATACCGATGACGTCCTTTTATGTTTTAGAAAATTCTCTATTTAAAATGAGTTGCTGTTATCCACAGGGAATTCAATTTAAACTTTAATTGCTTTTAAATGCAAACCGAGTTTTTAATTCATGTTGGTTGTAGTTTCTTAAACTAAAAGTGTAAAGTTAGTACTCTTTTACGCTATTTACAGCAAATCAAATGCATTTTATCATAAATGTATTGATAATTAATAAGTATAATTAATGGCTTTGTATATCTCTTAAAACGATAAATTTTACGTTTGCATTCAATGCGTTTTACGGTATCCCACAATTAACTATTTACGTATACGATTTACGTTACTTGCTATTTATTTACAATATACTTATATCATATGGGGTGGTTATTTATATACACGCGCAATCTGCGTTCTTGCATGGCACTTTAATGAATAAAAGTACGTTTTTATCTTACAGAATGTAACAATGAATTTACGGAAATTTTTATTTTTCCGGATTATATTATACTTTGGTGGAATTTATTTTTAGAATTAGGGTTTCAATGACCTTTAGTAACTTTTTATCACGTCAATATACATATATATATATATATATATATATATATATATATATATATATAATATATTTCTATATATATATATATATATATATATATATATATATATATATATAAAGTAAGATGTATCTGTAAACAAACTCTTATGAAAATAATAAGAGCTATTGACAAATACAAATCGGGTTGATAATTATATAGCCATTAACAAAACATTAGCTTTATTACTTCACAGGGGAGGAAACATCCACTGACCAATGGTTTCGGCTTGTTAAGCCTCATCAGAGTGGAATAGTTTCCAAAACCCTATGAAGTAATCGAAGCTATCATAATGATATAATTTCGAAACAATCACTGTACTGTGGCAAAAGTAAATAAAACCGCCATCAGGTGATAAAACACCAACACTACTAAGTGTGGAAGTTCAGAATTGAACCGAAACTACATAATAAATTTTATAGATGACTATAAAAGTACGTCTGGCCTTTGATATTTGCGGAATGTTACAGCAAAATTTATTTGCAAACATAACAAACCTTTTCGTGGCGACACCCGGGTTCATGCCCCAAAGGCAATTCAAATAAATAAAGACAAGTTATTTGCAGTCCGCAATAAGAAATAGTATATAAAGTAAGATGTACCTGTAAACAAACTCTTTTGAAAATAATAAGAGCTATTCACAAATACAAATCGGGCTGGTAGTTATATAGCCATTGACAAAACATTAGCTTTATTACTTCACAGGGAAGGAAACGTCGACTGACCAATGGTTTCTGCTTGTTAAGCCTCATCAGAGTGGAATAGTTCCCAAGAACCCTATGAAGTAATCGAAGCTATTATAATGATATAATTTCGTAACAATCACTGTACTATGGCAAAAGTAAATAAAACCGCCATCAGGTGATAAAACACCAACACTACTAAGTGTGGAAGTACAGAATTGAACCGAAACAACATAATAAATTTTATAGATGACTATAAAAGTACGTCTGGCCTTTAAGATTTGCGGAATGTTACAGCAAAATTTATTTGCAAACGTAACAAACCTTCTCGTGGCGACACCCGGGTTCATAACCCGAAAGTAATTCAAATAAATAAAGACATGTTATTTGCAGTCCACAATAAGAAATAGTATATAAAATAAGATGTATCTGTAAACAAACTCTTATGAAAATAATAAGAGCTATTGACAAATACAAATCTGGCTGGTAGTTATATAGCCATTAACAAAACATTAGCTTTATTACTTTACAGGGGAGAAAACATCCACTGACCAATGGTTTTGGCTTGTTAAGCCTCATCAGAGTGGAATAGTTCTCAAGAACCCTATGAAGTAATTGAAGCTATTATAATGATATAATTTCGAAACAATCACTGTGCTATGGCAAAAGTAAATAAAACCGCCATCAAGTGATAAACACCAACACCACTAAGTGTGGAAGTACAGAATTGAACCGAAACTACATAATAAATTTTATAGATGACTATAAAAATACGTTTGGCTGTTGAGATTTGCGGAATGTTACAGCAAAATTTATTTGCAAACGTAACAAACCTTCTCGTGGCGACACCCGGGTTCGTGCCCCAAAGGCAATTCAAATAAATAAAGACAAGTTATTTGCAGTCCGCAATAAGAAATAGTATATAAAGTAAGATGTATATGTAAACAAACTCTTTTGAAAATAATTAGAGCTATTGACAAATACAAATCGGGCTGGTGGTTATATAGCCATTGACAAAACATAAGCTTTATTACTTCACAGGGGAGGAAACGTCCACTGACCAATGGTTTCGGCTTGTTAAGCCTCATCCAAGTGAAATAGTTCCCAAGAACCCTATGAAGTAATCGAAGCTATTATAATGATATAATTTCGTAACAATCACTGTACTATGGCAAAAGTAAATAAAACCGCCATCAGGTGATAAAACACCAACACTACTAAGTGTGGAAGTACAGAATTGAACCGAAACAACATAATAAATTTTATAGATGACTATAAAAGTACGTCTGGCCTTTAAGATTTGCGGAATGTTACAGCAAAATTTATTTGCAAACGTAACAAACCTTCTCGTGGCGACACCCGGGTTCATAACCCGAAAGTAATTCAAATAAATAAAGACATGTTATTTGCAGTCCGCAATAAGAAATTGTATATAAAATAAGATGTATCTGTAAACAAACTCTTTTGAAAATAATTAGAGCTATTGACAAATACAAATCGGGCTGGTGGTTATATAGCCATTAACAAAACATTAGCTTTATTACTTCACAGGGGAGGATACATCCACTGACCAATGGTTTCGGCTTGTTAAGCCTAATCAAAGTGAAATAGTTCACAAGAACCCTATGAAGTAATCGAAGCTATTATAATGATATAATTTCGAAACAATCACTGTACTATGGCAAAAGTAAATAAAACCGCCATCAGGTGATAAAACACCAACACTACTAAGTGTGGAAGTACAGAATTGAACCGAAACTACATAATAAATTTTATAGATGACTATAAAAGTACGTCTGGCCTTTAAGATTTGCGGAATGTTACAGCAAAATTTATTTGCAAACGTAACAAACCTTCTCGTGGCGACACCCGGGTTCATGCCCCAAAGGCAATTCAAATAAATAAAGACATGTTATTTGCAGTCTGCAATAAGAAATTGTATATAAAATAAGATGTATCTGTAAACAAACTCTTATGAAAATAATAAGAGCTATTGACAAATACAAATCTGGCTGGTAGTTATATAGCCATTAACAAAACATTAGCTTTATTACTTTACAGGGGAGAAAACATCCACTGACCAATGGTTTTGGCTTGTTAAACCTCATCAGAGTGGAATAGTTCTCAAGAACCCTATGAAGTAATTGAAGCTATTATAATGATATAATTTCGAAACAATCACTGTGCTATGGCAAAAGTAAATAAAACCGCCATCAAGTGATAAACACCAACACCACTAAGTGTGGAAGTACAGAATTGAACCGAAACTACATAATAAATTTTATAGATGACTATAAAAATACGTTTGGCTGTTGAGATTTGCGGAATGTTACAGCAAAATTTATTTGCAAACGTAACAAACCTTCTCGTGGCGACACCCGGGTTCGTGCCCCAAAGGCAATTCAAATAAATAAAGACAAGTTATTTGCAGTCCGCAATAAGAAATAGTATATAAAGTAAGATGTATCTGTAATTAAACTCTTATGAAAATAATAAGAGCTATTGACAAATACAAATCTGGCTGGTAGTTATATAGCCATTAACAAAACATTAGCTTTATTACTTCACAGGGGACGAAATATCCACTGACCAATAGTTTTGGCTTGTTAAACCTCATCAGAGTGGAATAGTTTCCACGAACCCTATGAAGTAATCGAAGCTATTATAATGATATAATTTCGAAACAATCACTGTACTATGGCAAAAGTAAATAAAACCGCCATCAGGTGATAAAACGTCAACACCACTAAGTGTGGAAGTACAGAATTGAACCAAAACTACATAACAAATTTTATATATGACTATAAAAGTACGTCTGGCTTTTGAGATTTGCGGAATGTTACAGCAAAATCTATTTGCAAACGTAACAAACCTTCTCGTGGCGACACCCGGGTTCATGCCCCAAAGGCAATTCAAATAAATAAAGACAAGTTATTTGCAGTCCGCAATAAGAAATAGTATATAAAGTAAGATGTATATGTAAACAAACTCTTTTGAAAATAATTAGAGCTATTGACAAATACAAATCGGGCTGGTGGTTATATAGCCATTGACAAAACATAAGCTTTATTACTTCACAGGGGAGGAAACGTCCACTGACCAATGGTTTCGGCTTGTTAAGCCTCATCCAAGTGAAATAGTTCCCAAGAACCCTATGAAGTAATCGAAGCTATTATAATGATATAATTTCGTAACAATCACTGTACTATGGCAAAAGTAAATAAAACCGCCATCAGGTGATAAAACACCAACACTACTAAGTGTGGAAGTACAGAATTGAACCGAAACACATAATAAATTTTATAGATGACTATAAATACGTTGGCTTTAGATTTGCGGAATGTTACAGCAAAATTTATTTGCAAACGTAACAAACCTTCTCGTGGCGACACCCGGGTTCTACCCAAAGAATTCAAATAAATAAAGACAGTTATTTGCAGTCCCAATAAGAAATAGTATATAAATAAGATGTATTGTAAAAACTCTTTGAAAATAATAAGAGCTATTGACAAATACAAATCGGCTGGTGTTATATAGCCATTAACAAAACATTAGCTTTATTACTTACAGGAAAAATCCACTGACCAATGGTTTTGGCTTGTTAACCTCATCAGAGTGGAATAGTTCCAAGAACCCTATGAAGTAATGAAGCTATTATAATGATATAATTTCGAAACAATCACTGTCTATGGCAAAAGTAAATAAAACCGCCATCAGTGATAAAACCAACACCACTAAGTGTGGAAGTACAGAATTGAACCAAACTACATAAAAATTTTATAATGACTATAAAATACGTTGGCTTGAGATTTGCGGAATGTTACAGCAAAATTTATTTGCAAACGTAACAAACCTTCTCGTGGCGACACCGGGTTCTGCCCCAAAGGCAATTCAAATAAATAAAGACAAGTTATTTGCAGTCCGCAATAAGAAATGTATATAAATAAGATGTATTGTAAACAAACTCTTGAAAATAATAGAGCTATTGACAAATACAAATCGGCTGGTGTTATATAGCCATTACAAAACATAGCTTTATTACTACAGGAAACTCCACTGACCAATGGTTGGCTTGTTAACCTCATCAAGTGAATAGTTCCAAGAACCCTATGAAGTAATGAAGCTATTATAATGATATAATTTCGAACAATCACTGTACTATGGCAAAAGTAAATAAAACCGCCATCAGGTGATAAACACCAACACTACTAAGTGTGGAAGTACAGAATTGAACCGAAACACATAAAAATTTTATAGATGACTATAAAAGTACGTCTGGCCTTTAGATTTGCGGAATGTTACAAAATTTTAAAAACTGCCGGTACCAAGATAAAAAAATTTCAAAAAAAAAAAATAAAAATAAAAGGTCTAAAATTTTTTGGAAACCAGTTTGTTACGATAACCAATATAATTAAAGAAAAAAAACCAAACACAGAATACAAAAATTTAAAATTTGTTTTGATAAATTTTAAAAACTGCGGTCCCAAGATAAAAAAATTTCAAAAAAGTAAGATGTATGTAAACAAACTTTGAAAATAATAGAGCTATTGACAAATACAAATCGGCTGGTGGTTATATAGCCATTACAAAACATATTTATTACTTCACAGGAGAAATCCACTGACCAATGGTTGGCTTGTTACCTCATCAAGTGAATAGTCCCAAGAACCCTATGAAGTAATCGAAGCTATTATAATGATATAATTTCGAAATCACTGTACTATGGCAAAAGTAAATAAAACCGCCATCAGGTGATAAAACACCAACACTACTAAGTGTGGAAGTACAGAATTGAACCGAAACAACATAATAAATTTTATAGATGACTATAAAAGTACGTCTGGCCTTTAAGATTTGCGGAATGTTACAGCAAAATTTATTTGCAAACGTAACAAACCTTCTCGTGGCGACACCCGGGTTCATAACCCGAATCCCAAGATAAAAAAATTTCAAAAAAATAAAATTAAAATTAAAATGGGTCTAAAATTTTTGGGAACCAGTTTGTTACCGATCCAACCAATATAATTAAGAAAAAAAACCAGAACACAGAATACAAAAAATTTAAATGCTTATTGATAAATTTTAAAAACTGCCGGTCCCAAGATAAAAAAATTTCAAAAAAAAAAATAAAAATAAAAGGTCTAAAATTTTTTGGAAACCAGTTTGTTACGATCAACCAATATAATTAAAGAAAAAAAACCAGAACACAGAATACAAAAATTTAAATGTTTTTGATAAATTTTAAAAACTGCCGGTCCCAAGATAAAAAAATTTCAAAAAAATAAACAAACTCTTTTGAAAATAATTAGAGCTATTGACAAATACAAATCGGGCTGGTGGTTATATAGCCATTGACAAAACATAAGCTTTATTACTTCACAGGGGGAAACGTCCACTGACCAATGGTTTCGGCTTGTTAAGCCTCATCCAAGTGAAATAGTTCCCAAGAACCCTATGAAGTAATCGAAGCTATTATAATGATATAATTTCGTAACAATCACTGTACTATGGCAAAAGTAAATAAAACCGCCATCAGGTGATAAAACACCAACACTACTAAGTGTGGAAGTACAGAATTGAACCGAAACAACATAATAAATTTTATAGATGACTAAAAGTACGTCTGGCCTTTAAGATTTGCGGAATGTTACAGCAAAATTTATTTGCAAACAAACTGCCGGTACCAAATAAAAAATTTCAAAAAAAAAAAATAAAAATAAAAGGTCTAAAATTTTTTGGAAACCAGTTTGTTACGATAACCAATATAATTAAAGAAAAAAAACCAAACACAGAATACAAAAATTTAAAATTGTTTGATAAATTTTAAAAACTGCGGTCCCAAGATAAAAAAATTTCAAAAAAAAAAATTTAAAATTAAAAGGGGTCTAAATATTTTGGGAACCAGTTGTTACCAGAATCCAACCTATGAAGTAATCGAAGCTATTATAATGATATAATTTCGAACAATCACTGTACTATGGCAAAAGTAAATAAAACCGAAACAAGACATTTAAAGCTTATTGATAAATTTTAAAAACTGCCGGTCCCAAGATAAAAAATTTAAAAAAATAGTGGTGAATTCGATACAGAAAATTTATTGAACAAAAAGTTCTCTGGTCAGTTCATCCAAAGATAAAAAATAAACGTAACAAACTCTAATAAAATAGAGTTTAAAAAATAAAAATTTGAAAATTAAATTGCTATCAATGGTGGGTAAAGCCATGACAAATACTTTTAAACTTCAAGTGGAAATCAAGACCCATGGTAGTTGTAAGCCTCATAAAGTGATTATTCCAAGAACTGAGACAAGTAATAATCGCATATTGAAATCACAAGGAAAAGTTGAAGAACCCATAGATGAAACACATAATATAATTTTGAATACAAATTACGGCAAAATAAATTTTAAGCAAAAATTGCAGCATAAGTTGGCGAAGTTACACCAAAATTATTTCAAATAAAACTAACAGGTACCTCTGGTTCTACCGAAAGAATTTAAAATAAATGTTATTTGCATCAACATAAAAAAGAACAATAATACATAAAGCTATTAAAAAAAAAATTAGTCAATAAAATTGCGGTAGTATAAGCCTAACAAATTATTTATACTTACAGGAGAAATCATACCAATGGTTTGATTATAAGCCTATAAAGATTAGTTTCAAACCATGAGTAATTAGCATTAAATAATTTGATAAACTCTAGGCAAAGTTAAAGACCATATGAAAACACAACATAAGTTGAATACAAAAATACGAATACTAATAAATTTTAAGTAAAAAATAGTTTGAACTAAATGGGAAGTTACAGCAAAATTATTGCAACTAAAAACTTATAGACAACGGTTCTGCCTAAAGAATTCAAATAAATAAAGACAAGTTATTTGCAGTCCGCAATAAGAAATAGTATATAAAGTAAGATGTATGTAAACAAACTCTTATGAAAATAATAAGAGCTATTGACAAATACAAATCTGGCTGGTAGTTATTAACAAATTAGCCTTATTGACAAAACATAGCGTTTGTTTACTTCACAGGGGAAAGTTCCACTGAACCAATGAGTTTGAGCTTGTTAAAAACCTTCATGCCAGAGTGGAATAGATTCAATAACCAAGAACCCTATTGAAGTCAAATCGAAGAACTATATAATAATGATATAAAAATTTCTGAAAATCACTGTACTATGGCAAAAGTAAATAAAAACCGCCATCAGGTGATAAAAGCTACAACACTACTAAGTGTGGAAGTACAGGAATTGAACCAACACATAACAAATTTTATAGTGACTATAAAAGTACGTCTGGCTTTCAGATTTGCGGAACTGTTACAGCAAAATATTATTTGCAAACGTAACAAACCTGTCTCGTGGCGACAACCCGGTTGCAAACCCAAAGCTAATTCAATGAAATAAAGACATGTTATTTGCAAGTCTGCAATAAGAAATTGTATATAAACATAAGATGTATCTGTAAATCAAACTCTTATGAAAATAATTAAGCTATTGACAAATAACAAACTTCTGGCTGAGGGTTATATAGCCATGTAATCAAAACATTAGCATTTATTACTTCACAGGGAGGAAATGATCCACTGACCAATGGTTTGGCTTGTTAAACCTCATCAAGTGAAATAGTTCAGAACCCTATGAAAGTAAATCGAAGCTATTATAATGATATAATTTCGAAACAATCACTGTACTATGGCAAAAGTAAATAAAACCGCCATTAGGTGATAAAACTGTCAACACCTACTAAGTGTGAAGTACAGAATTGAAAATCGAACTATATAAATATATTATGAAATATGACTATGAAAAGTACGTAAACTGGCCTTAGTGATAAAGCATTTGCGGAATGTTACAGCAAAATTTTTGAACCAAACGTAATAAACCAATTCTCGTGGCTGACTTAAACCGAGGTAGTCATGCCCCTAAATGCGAATTCGAAATTATAATGAAACGAACAAACTTACTTGGCACTCCGGTCAATAAAAATAGTATATAAAGTAAGATGTATCTGTAAACAAACTCTTATGAAAATAATAAGAGCTATTGACAAATACAAATCGGGTTGGTAGTTATATAGCCATTAACAAAACATTAGCTTTATTACTTCACAGGGGAGGAAACATCCACTGACCAATGGTTTCGGCTTGTTAAGCCTCATCAGAGTGGAATAGTTCTCAAGAACCCTATGAAGTAATTGAAGCTATTATAATGATATAATTTCGAAACAATCACTGTGCTATGGCAAAAGTAAATAAAACCACCATCAGGTGATAAACACCAACACCACTAAGTGTGGAAGTACAGAATTGAACCGAAACAACATAATAAATTTTATAGATGACTATAAAAGTACGTCTGGCCTTTGATATTTGCGGAATGTTGCAGCAAAATTTATTTGCAAACGTAACAAACCTTCTCGTGGCGACACCCGGGTTCATGCCCCAAAGGCAATTCAAATAAATAAAGACAAGTTATTTGCTGTCCGCAATAAAAGTTTGTTTACAAATACATCTTACTTTATATACTATATCTTATTGCGGACTGCAAATAACTTGTCTTTATTTATTTGAATTGCCTTTGGGGCATGAACCCGGGTGTCGCCACGAGAAGGTTTGTTACGTTTGCAAATAAATTTTGCTGTAACATTCCGCAAATCTCAAAGGCCAGACGTACTTTTATAGTCATCTATAAAATTTATTATGTAGTTCCGGTTCAATTCTGTTCTTCCACACTTACTAGTGTTGATGTTTTATCACCTGATGGCGATTTTATTTACTTTTGCCATAGTACAGTGATTGTTTCGAAATTATATCATTTTAATAGCTTCGATTACTTCATAGGGTTCTTGGGAACTATTCCACTCTGATGAGGCTTAACAAGCAGAAACCATTGGTCAGTCGACGTTTCCTCCCTTGTGAAATACTAAAGCTAATGTTTTGTTAATGGTTATATAACTACCAGCCCGATTTGTATTTGTCAATAGCTCTTATTATTTTTATAAGAGTTTGTTTACAGATACATCTTACTTTATATACTATTTCTTATTGCGGACTGCAAATAATATGTCTTTATATATATATATATATATATATATATATATATATATATATATATTTTTAACTTAAGTAGTGTACAGTAATGTAGGATCAATGTAATTAGCCAAGGATAATGTAACATCGTATTTGTATAAACATAGAGCAGAATAAATAATAATTGCGGTAAAATCATTCTACGTATATAAAATTATTGTAAAGTGATTATATGAAAAGCTAAAAGCGTGGAGCAGGCATTAAAACAACATTTCTGTTCTTAAACGTAAAATCCGACACGTTTAAACAAAACAACGGAGATAATATTTTTCGGTAAGCTTGGCAACAAACAAACTTCAATGGGTTATTGGAAAAGAACAACCGTTGGGATTAATGTAGACGCGGGTTTGTGGTTAAAATATTGATTTCAACCTTGGAGCTGGTATAGTGAAGAGTCAACAAAAAGACCAAGACAAAATAAAAGTGTATTGAGTGCAAGAGGGATGCGTATACATAATTCAGCGGACAGTATAATTGGGAGATCTAAATAAAATCGATAATTTCAAGGATATTCAAAAACAAAAACGCGTTTGTTAAAAAGTGGGAGAATGGAGCCAAGCAAGGTGATTGGTGTAAATTGTACAAGATGGGCAGAGATCCAGCTGGTGGAAGCGTATGTGTGAGTTAAAGCTATAGGTACAAGAGAGATGAGAGATGTCTGTTCAACATGAAGGCGTTGACAAATGAAGATGTAGAAGCTAAATTCAAACAAAGAAGTGACAGTTTGAAGCGATTTACCGAGTATTGTTATGTTCCTTATGAAAATTCACAAGAATCCGAGATTCGTTAGCGGTTTTTCGCTGAAATAACGAGTGATTAAAAAAGATTTTTGAGAATTATAGGAAGGGGTATACAAATGTACGTGCTAATTTAAAACGGGGGGGGGCGAATTTTACTTTTATAATAACTGGCAGAGACAGGCCAGACCCTCTTTCTTTTTTGTTTTGATTTTATCCAGCATTGGTGATAATAGTTACTTTCTAGTAAACTAGTGCAATTTGAAAATTTTATGTAGAAGCTAATTGCATCTTTGTGGTAAAACAGTAAAGTGGTACGTAAGTACAAGGCTTGTTAAGTTTGGTAATGGCATGCACGAAAATTTTAAAGTTTGAAAGTGTTTGGATAATACAAAAAGCGATGCTTGAATAATAAAAGTTAAGTTTGGAGATTGGAATTCTTGGAGTGGAAATTGTAAACAGCGGTATACATGGCGGATATGGTAATTGGACCAGGGAGTTAGCTGATGGACTGAGTATCTACTAGACGGCAGCATCTTCAGGGAGCTAGATTGTGGAGCACACTTAGAAGATGAAAACCAGGTAGGCGATAAAATAGAACATTGAGTGCTAAATATTTTTTATGGTGTTTGTGATTATTTGGATTTAAGTTTGATGTGTTTTATTAATATTTGATATTTTACGTACAGACATTTACGAAACTCTTAAAGAAAATTGATCTTTGAAATATTTAATAAATTTACAGGTAACCGAAGGTTATAAAGGAGTATAGAGGGCGTGTTGATATTTGGTAGTGCAGGAAATGTATATGCACAGTTATAGAGTTTTATTATGAGCTCATGCTAAGATAAAAGGGTAACTTAAGGTATGAGGAACGCCCTCTTACTTTAAATAAAAATATATGTGTTTAAAAGGTTATCAACTTGCATGATTATTATTATAAAATTATTGAACTTTAAGAATGTACCTAAAGGAATAGTGTATTAAAATGTGTTATGGATCTAATGTAAATAGTGTGATATATTTGGCCAATTGAGTTATTTTTGAGTGTGTGATTGGTATGAATGTCTATTTAGGTTACAGCATGAGGATATTGAGAGGAAGTTTTTGTATGTAACAGGTAGGTGTTAACAATATTATTTAGGAAGTCAGATAAGAAATATTATTAGGAGCAGCCGAGAACAAGATTCGAGCTAAAACATCACAAAATTGAAACAGCCCAATTTGTGGGGCATGAAGAAACGTTCCAGAACTAAGCTCGCAGTAAATTATGGCACCCAAATTGTGGGGCACGATTGTATTATATATATATATATATATATATATATATATATATATATATGTATAAACAGGGTGAGTTTTTAGTGTGGCAACGGTCGATAACTCCGTTATTATAAAAGCTACGTAAACCAAATTTGGAGACATATTAGGCATGCCTAAAGTGCACATTTTAAAAATATTTGGAAGCATACAGGGTGTTTCATAATTCCAGGGCATATTAAACTTATATTTTTTTAAATGGAACACCCTATATATTATTACATTTTTGAAAAGCCCATAAAAACAGCTTTAATTTGATATCAAATTGTATCTGTCTGTTCCTTTTAGTTTTTGAGATATTCAACTGTTTTTAGAAAAAATGACCCTGATTCGTACATTGCCACTGCACTAATACACAACTTATGTTAATTTTCAAGATGCAGAAAATTTTACTATATACCATAGTATATTTGTAATTATTACTCTTTTGAAATTTTTTCACAGTATACAGGGTGTGTCAAGTTTTGCAAAATGCAATTTTTAAATTTTTTTTTAAATGGCACTCTACCAATTTTGTTGCTACAATAATAGCTTATTAAGTGTCCTTTCATTTTTGTTAAGCATTCCCTATACCTAAATACATTGTTTTCTGAGATATTTTTGATTTTCTTCAAATTTTAAGAATGTTTTTAATTTGCATAACTAAAAATAACTTACTATTGGAGAATATTATAAAACAATTAATACATTTTGATTAACAATTAACTACACTTATCCAATAACAATTTTCACTAAAAATATAACAACCTACAATAATACGCTATCTACAGGATTCTGCCAGATCAACAATATGCATTTTATAGAAAATGTTCAAACAGGAAATCAGGCAAGCTTTGGATATTATAACAACTACAATCAAAATGTCATTTAGGTTTATTAATTGTAGTGTGTTGTTATTTAACACATTATCAGTTCTGTTTTAAATGTAATCTTTGAAGGAGTTTTTAAAATGAATTTTACAGTGGAAGAACAAATAAATATGATTTGGGTATTGGGAGCAAGTTTAAGAAATTTCCTACTTGCATCAAGAATATACCAAGAGAGATATCTGTTAAATGACAACACACTACAATTAATAAACCTAAATGACATTTTAATTGTAATAGTTATTTTTTTCAAAGCCTGCCTGATTTCCTGCTTGAGCATTTTCTATAAAATGCATATTGTTGATCTGGCAGAATTCTGTTGATAGCGTATTATTGTAGGTTGTTATATCTTTAGTGAAAATTGTTATTGGATAGGTGTAGTTAATTGTTAATCAAAATGTATCAATTGTTTTATAATATTCTCCAATAGTAAGTTATTTTTAGTTATGCAAATTAAAAACATTCTTAAAATTTGAAGAGAATCAAAAATATCTCAGAAAGCAATGGATTTAGGTATAGGAAATGCTTAACAAAAATTAAAGGACACTTAATGAACTATTCATTGTAGCAATAAAATTGGTAGAGTGCTATTTAAAAAAAATTCTAAAAATTGCATTTTGCAAAAACTGGCACACCCTGTATACTGTGAAGAAATTTCAAAAAAGTGATAATTACAAATATACCATGGTATATAGTAAAATTTTCTGCATCTTGAAAATTAACATGAGTTGTGTATTAGTGCAGTGGAAATGTATCTAATCAGGGTCATTTTTTCTAAAAACACTTGAATATCTCAAAAACTAAAAGGAATAACCAGATACAATTTGATATCAAATTAAAGCTGTTTTTATGGGCTTTTCAAAAATGTAATAATATATAAGGTGTTCCATTAAAAAAAATATAAGTTTAATATGCCCTGGAATTATGAAACACCCTGTATGCTTCCAAATATTTTTAAAATGTGCACTTTAGACACGCCTAATATTCCTCCAAATTTGGTTTACGTAGCTTTTATAATAACGGAGTTATCGACCGTTGCCACACTAAAAACTCACCCTGTATATATATATATATATATATTGCTGGTGTAAAGGGTTTGGTTAAGGGTGTACTTTATAGTAAAGGTCGTTTAGGAATTAAAAATTACTATAGGAAGCAGAAAACTGCATTTATTTAGAAAAAGAATTAAGAAATGGAGATAGTTTGTAAATAGTAAGCAGTCAACACCCTGTATATAAAGTATAAATAGTTTTAAGCGACGCAAATAGACACAGGAAGACGCATAGTTAGCGTAAAAACAAGCAACACATGCATTAAGTAAATAGTAAATATTTAATACCCTGTAGATAGAGTTTTAGTTAATTTGGGCAATGCAAATAATGATATTTTTCAGTGGAAGCACGCGTATTTTATATGTAAACATAATAAAGTGTAATTAAACACGCATTCAAAAGAGTTCCAAACAATTAGGTTAATACGGAGATAAGAAATAGAGCTTCGAGAAGCATAATGTAAATGCGTACAAATAGTTAATAACTGTGATAAAGAGAGGTGATTAAAAATTGCGTAAATAACAAGCAGATGTGAAAATTAAAAGTCGAATTGCATCAGTTGTTTATGTACAGCAAGGAAAAGCGATTAGATTCGCCAAAACACCGCATGTTTGAAACGAAGCACCTGCGAGCAGGCCACAATTATTTGAAAGCATAGAAAATTACATCAGAAACTACTTTAAATGCAAAGATTTGATTGGTTAAAATTAGCGACGAGTTTGTAGATCATACCCACTGACGGAGTAAGAGATCAATGATATATTAACAGGTACAGTGATAACGAACTCAGTTTTCAACTCAACAAAGGCCGAGGTGCGCCACTCTGAAATAAAGTGTGATACGTAATACTAATTTAAAGTGAAAAATTGTATAAGTGCAAAGATGAAAATTACGATTGCCGATTAAACTTAAGTAGATTTTAGGGAATTTATTTAATCTAAAGCACAATAATAATAGGGCTTCTGAGTCCGGGGAATAATTGATGGTATTCTAGGTTTGGGGAAATTGATAAATAGTAATAAGTTTGAATGAGATGACAGTAAATTGGGGTGCATAAGTATAAGTTAATAATAGTAGTCCAGAAGGTGATGGCAATAATTTAAATGCAATGGTTCAAGCGTGTGGATAGACAATGTTTCGAATGGCCATGTAATAATCCTGAATTGGAAGAAAATAAATTTTATTCAAATGGATGGCTTAATGCATGGGAAATAGTAGCTGATTATAGATGCGTCCATGCGCAGAAAATAGACCAGGTCAGATTTTTAGTTATAAGACATTTTTTTTCTATTTGTTTATTTGATTATTGAATTTGCTTAATATAAATGAATGTAAAAAAGTCAACAAAAAGAGGACTTGCATACGTATAAAGTGTGTGATATGATAAGAGGTTTTGAACGTTCCACACTTCTTTTTTTTATAAAAATAATAGGTTTTTTTGGTGACTTTGGGTTTGATTAAAAAGTATATGATTTTTGATAAATGAAATTTACAACATTAATTAATTGAAAAGTGTATTTTAAATAATTTACAAAAACTGTACATAATATTTGTTTTATTATATAGAATCAAATTAACTGAATTTTATAATTCCAAATAAATGCTAGTCAAGGTCATAAGATAAAGTTAATGGGAGTGATTTGATAATTTAAACAATCAAGGAGGAGCTATAAGTTGAATACGAAATTGATAACGAATAAGGCGGTAACGTATCAAATTTTGTTATTGGTCGACAAGGTTGGTTTAAGATAAAATCCAGTCAAGTTCCTGGAGGGAATTTATAGCAATATTTATATCACAGCCCAACGTCGGAGAACGATAATTCCAATTCTTGTTTATACATAGCAATATTAATATGTCGCAGCAACGTGAGGACTCGAATTAAACCACGATAAAAATACAACCTGAGATTAAGAGACTCGATTTCACCACAATAAAAATACAACCTGAGATTAAGAGGCACGAATTAAATTAAAAATAAATTTTAAAATACGATCGCGAGATTTATAATAAATCAATTAAAGTAAACCGGACATTTAAAGAGTTTCAATTAGCGGAAAATCAAGAAATTTGTACAGTAGTTAAAGTTAGGTACATTTATTTAGTATTTAAAAGTTTAGAGTAAATATAATAATTTCAAAATGGAGAAAGGATCCCAAGAAAACAACGTTTAAAAGAAGTTAGAGCGAAGAACCGAGAATTTCACAAGAAACCAAAATGATGGAGATCTTAATGGCATTAAACAATAAGATGAACAGGAGTGAGGAAGCCATAAAGATAATTACAACAAAAATGGATGAAAACAGCGAGAAATTGGGGAATTAAAACAAAATTCTTAGTAATGGACTGAAGGAAACGAACCAAACGATCGCTGAAATTAAGGCACAAATGCAAGAGAGAATTGGGCGAGTTTCTGAAGAAATAGAATGCGTATGGGACCATATTACATTAGTGAAAACAAAACAGGAAAAATACAAAAGCGAGTCCAACGATAAAATTACGGATTTAAATATTAAATTAGGTAAAATTGAAGAAAATTGCGAAACGGAGTTCAGATCAATAAATCAAGAGATAAATAATTTAAAAAGTAATCCAATAGATTTTAATAGAGAACCAATTAGGCTAATTCAAACGAACTTTTCAATTGAACAGTTTACTAAATTTTACGTATATATATATATATATATATATATATATATATATATATATATATATATATATATACAAGTTATTTGCAGTCCGCAATCGGCAATATGTGTACAACAAAATAAAAAATAAACTCTTGTGAAAATAATAAAAACTTATTATCTATATAAATCGAGCTACTAGTTGTATAGTCATTAACAAAATAATAGTTTTATTATTTCAATATATTTTAGGACGTTAATATATTTCTGTGTAAATTATGTGTTAATTTTGATAAGATAAGCCATTCAATAAGCTATTGCAAGTTTATGTATGTAAAAATACAAGCTAATCAAACTTTAAAACGCTTTCCTAATCTCTAGCTTAGTACTAAAGGTTATAATGCAAAATTTCATTCATTGCAAGAGTTAATTTGCATTATTTTTAACGTGTGTGTGTGTGTGTGTGTGTGTGTGTTTAACGTGTTTAAATAATAAGCAGCATAATCCTTTAATTATAAATATCAGTTATACATAACGGGTGTTATAAGTGTAAATATTTCTAGTGTATATTTTGTCATAGTTTTAGTGAAAAGATTTAGAATTTGCATAACCTTCAAAAGCTTAATGATAGCAAAAAGGAAACAAGCTTAACGGTTACGGGATCTAGTAAATTCGAATAAAATAGGTGTAAAAGTATTTGTTTACGAGTTTGAAAGTTGTTTTTTTAAGTAGCGTTGTGTTAATTGGTAGGCAAGTTTAACCGTCGCTCTAGCACATAACGTGCACCAAATAACATTTCGATTCTACGAAAGGTATTTGACGGTTAAGCAGGCAATGAACGACATAGAATAAGGAAAAGTTGTTTATTGCACATATTAGAATGGAATACAGATATCAGAGGTTAAGTGTTCGTTTGACTTGGAAAGAAAACTGTGAGATAAAGAAAGATTAATAAAGTGTGTATTTATAGGAGTAGATTGAACATATTTTGTAAATTATTTGGAGTAGTTGATTTTATCAGGGACAGATAAAACTTGCATATGAGGAACAGAAAAGGATTATGGGATTTCATATATAGAAGGGAGACAGGCGATAGTTTTGAGATTGTTTAGACAAAGTAAATTTTATTTTGGGTGTAACCGAATTAGCAAATATGGTGTAAAAAAGATAGAGGATATAGAACACATGATAGACTGGGATAGAGATAACTCGTGGTAGGAATATGAAATATGAAGTGAGTACGAAGTAAGAAAGAGAAATTTTTCGTGTGTTGGTTAGAGTGAGACGACTTTAATACGTGTATTATGAAGATGTGTGATAGCCAAGGCACTTATTTTAGTAGGGTCTAGACGATAATATCATACACAAGTTGGTGTAATATCTTACTAACAGTTCAGAAAAGTGATGAAGTACATTTTGACAAATGCGAAACTTGTTTGAGAACTGTAAGTAAAGACAGCTTTATATTTTGGTGCTTTGTGGAAGTTGCGCACACTAATGGAGTAGAGAGTATTGATGGATCGATTTGGTGTTTCTCCTATGGTAAATGGACCAGTAGCGGAATTGAGGGGTTGGATGTACCGTCACTTGGTAGTCAAAAGATTTGAGTAGCTGATTGCCATCACGGATGGTGTTACACAATTTGGTGAGGTTTGAGAACGTGTAGTCATTGGTGAGGACATCAGGCATCGATGGTACGATTGCAGTTCCATATGCGATGGTGCATTCCAGGTAACAGATTTTTGTAAAACATTGTTTATTTTGTGGTTATTTAATATGTTACGACAATTTTGTGCTTTATGGGTGTATTTTTATAAACTCTATGGACTTAAGAGCTACTTATTGAACGTTTATGATTTATTATTTAACTATTTTATGTAGGAATTTAGATTCATAAAATGATTGTTATAATATTTGATTGTGTGCAAAGTAAGAGGGACTTATGGTAATTTTCAGTGCGAAGTTTAGTACGAGTATATAAAGTCTTACTATGAGCTCATATTAAAAGCAGGAGTAACGTAACATGGATGGTTACGCCCTGTTACTTTAAATAGTTTATTAAAGAATAAAATGTTATTTCGGTAATAATTTGAAAGAAAAGGTAGTATTTCAAAATGAGGTTGTAAGTAATTTTATTGATGTGTGAAATAACGATTGGATAAAAATTCTTGGTATAAAATTTTTCTGTTTGAATAAATCGAGGTGAGTTGCTGTAGTCGAGTTTCCTTTGGTAGAATAGTAAGGTAGTATTTTTCAGATAGCAGCAGAGAAGCAGTGGTAAACTTCACTGATGAACTTAAAGTTACAGAATTAAACTTATTCTTTTCAGAATGGTTTACCTGGTTATAATTATTTCCACGCTTGAAAGATTTGTTTTGGCCAAAAAATTCTTGACAGATAATTTATTAAAAGGTCAGAGTATTTCGAACTCTAACCACAAATTCCTGGTAAAACCCTTTTACATAAAAAGTTTTAAGTGATTAACAATTATTATTATTATACATTACATTAACTATAAATCAGTTAAAAATAAATTTTAAAGTGATACTTGCAGAATCCACAAAAAGTTTCTCACAAAAAAATATCTTCTTATTTCAAATTGATATCCAAATCAGCTT
This sequence comes from Platerodrilus igneus, assembly GCA_036346225.1. Taxonomy (NCBI): domain Eukaryota; kingdom Metazoa; phylum Arthropoda; class Insecta; order Coleoptera; family Lycidae; genus Platerodrilus; species Platerodrilus igneus. The sequence goes on along the minus strand of JARFIW010001040.1, from coordinate 3,006,392 downwards.
ACAAGTTTAATATTTTCGTTTTTAACAGCAATTACCAAAGTACATTTTTGGTTAAATCTTCCCTTCGGTTATTTAATAAAATTTTGAACAAGTTTTATATTGAAGAATTTTGCCTCTTCATTGCAATTAATAATTTCATTTTCGTATAAAAACATCGCTTCTTTATTTATTGCATCTTGCAACTATTAAATTACAGTATATTTACTGCATACTCAAATACTATAGCAACAGCTTGCGGTTAAATCCGAATAATATTTTGTGCTCGCATGAATGAACTCCTATGAATGACTGACTGCTACAATAAAAAACGCTTCCTTTATATACAAATTTATCTGTTTGCAGAAGCTTACTAGAAAAATGTGAACATTATGAGGTAAGGGGTCTTGGAAAACCCAATTAGCGTCTAAATTTTTCGTGTTTTATGACCTAATTATCTGGTTCCAGTTATCCATGACGCGTGCTGTTCTTCCTTGTTTAATATCCAAAGTTAATGTGTCGCATCGCTTCTTTCTAACAGTGAATGCAAAAGGTAATAAGTATTTCTTATCAGTTATTCCCTGGATTTTCAGGTTTTTGTTTCGACTGCTTCTAAGAATAAAATGTTTGTTGTTTAATGAGTTTATTTGAATTTCAAGTATTTTTAAATATCTATGACTCATCCTTTTATGTTCTAGAAAATTCTCTATTAAAAAATGAATTGCTGTTATCCCCGGGGTAACTAATTTAAATTTTAATTGCTTTTTAATGCAAAAGGGGTATTAAATACACGTTGATTGTAGTTTCTTATACTAAGAGCGAAAAGCTAGTACTCTTTTATGTTTTTTATTTACAATATGCTTACATCATACAGGGCGATTATTTATACATGCGCAATTTGCGTTTTTGCATGCCACTTTAAGAAATAAAGGTAGCTTGTATTATAGGGCCTGACAATGTATTTATAGAAAATTCTTTTTTCCGGATTCTATTATATTTTGGTGGGATTTATTTTTAGAATTTAAGTTTCAATGACCTCTCGTGACCACTTATCACGTCAATATATATATATATATATATATATATATATATATATATATATATATTGTAACGTGACATTTTTCTTGTGCAGCAATGTCAAGTTACAGCTTCGTGAATCTCATGGATTCACTCTTCTGATTCGTATTTTTATGTAAATTTTATTTCACAAGCTAGTAGATCCTTTGTCTAGATGTTAGCAATATTGCGTATATGCATTTAGTTCTCTCTTGCAATTTACGCTTTATTTAAATAAAGTGTTAGGCTAGTTTTTTTGATACATTTCTTTGGTATGTTTTAGTCTAGCTATAAAGGTTGCTTGCGTTATTAATTTTAGAAAATATATTCCTTTAATTTATTGCGAGTGAAATCTCACCCATACACAACTAAGGTGAATATAAACTTTTGCAATAAAGGTCAATATTGATAGATGCTCACTCTCTCCCTTTCTTTCTCTCTTTCTCTCCCTTTATTAAAAATCCTCTCCTTTGCTATGTTAGTAGATCATTTCTAGTTGAACATCCGAACAAGAATATATTATCTGTCCTGAACGGTATGTAATATATTATATCTCTTGAGAGTTTCTTAAAAATATTCCTATAGGGATAGCGGCGAATAGACAAATTTTGTATCGTTACCTGAAGGCCCATCATAAAAGCAAATATCGTAAGATATATGCAAATATAGTTATAGCTTTTGTAAGCACGTGGAAATAGTTCCTCACATAACCTGGTTTTAGGGCCTTTTTTTCTATTACATTTTTGTCTTGTCTTCTCTAATATACTGGTCGTTAGAGGAACTACTATACTATTTGATGTGATGGATTATAAAAAACATCCTTTGTGGAATGGAATGTATACATAACCTTTTCCTGCGCCTGGACGTGACTTGCATAAGTTTTAAGTATTTTTCTACTGGTAGTCTTGGCCAGCTGTACTTCTTTGGCCCAAGAACCGTAGGCGACTCTGTAGATCATGTGTCTCTAAATACAGATAGATAAGAAATTTTTACTGTGTAGTTATCTTTACTGTAAAACGATGGTTTTGATTCACCGATTTTATAAATCAAGAGAAGTAGATTAGTGATTTTTCAAATCAGTTGTGCTGAAATTTACATTATTAAAATAGTTCAAGTTTGTCGTTACATATATCTCTAAAATATTCTCTAAGTGAAGTAAGTTAACCGACTGTTTGTTGGACCAAAGGTTTTATGAAACAATTGATTATTGTAATATAAAAAGAGTTAGATATAGCTAACGTTTTGCAAATGTTTGCCGGTTCAGAATTATCTTGAAATTAATACCATTGTTATCTTTATACAGAATATGTTTCAACTCACTTTATCTGTTAAACATCTGTTTTTGCTATGAAATGTAGATTTAACTTTGAGGATGTAAGGACATATGTCCTTAAGCCTACAAGTATTTAAATTAAAAATAGTATGATCAGACAAAAACTTTGTGATTTGCTATTTGACTTATGTCCAAAGTCTTGTTAAGTTAATTTTTTGTATTGTAAACAAATTATTACAATTTAAATTTTTCGTAATATAATACTGAAATATTTCTATTTCACAAATTTAGGTTTCAATATTTTTTTTGTTATAATTTCTTCGTAAGATTAGAGCTATTCTACGGTTTCTTATTTTTTCCTTGAAATTCTAAGCCTTTTGCAGTCTTCGCAATTAAAAACGGTCGAGTCTAGCTTTACCAGGGTATTATTCATACCCTTTCATGCACCTACTATTTTTAATACACCGGGAAGACGGTAAAGTGCAATGCAATATATATATATATATATATATATATATATATATTGCTGTCATATCCCTTTATATTAGGCCCCACGGTTGGGCATGTCATAAAACGCTGTGATATTTTCGCGCCACGGCTAGGCAGACCATAAAATGCTGTGATACTTCACCAGCCCCTACGATGGGCACCATAAAATGCTGTGTTAACCCCTTTTTATTAATCAAACACTTGTAAAATGTTAAGTTATAGATCTCTTTGCCTCAACTAGCTGATTCAATTAAATAAATCAATTCTCTAATACACAATGTAATGATTAAATATTTACAACCTTTTTAAACTCTTCCCCTTTTTCAGAATATTTACATATGCCAAATTTAAAAAATTGAAGCCATCAAAACGAGCCTTTTGTTATATTTAGAGACCTTTTGAAACGTTTTAAGATGCCTTATGCCTTTCATAAATTTTTTAAAGAAACCCCGGTTTTGTTGCCTCTTACATTTTGAATTAAACAGTTTACAGAGATAAATTATATCAAATACATCTAACCTGGAGTGGTTTAGTAGTTTCTCTGCATCCCCAAGGGGTTTCGTATCCAGTCTGAATGTTTAGAGTCGAATTTGGAAGTCGACATTAAAATACTATCCAAATCGTTATTCGAAATCCCATAAGTGAATCCAATAAAAGGTTTTCCATCTCCGTAATTAACAAAACAGTAATAGAACATTTACCATGTCAGTGATTATCAAAATTAATTTAATAGGAGGTAATCTCCAGAGTCGTTTCCGGAGCAGTCTCCAGCGCTCTGTTTTATTTATTTTAGAAATTGTATAATTTTACTAAATCTGGTTTATTTACGTCTATAATAGATCGGCACAATTTTTACACTTTTATAAAATGCTCTTCACTTTACATTCGTTTAACTGGTTACGTGAATAATTTAGCACTTTTGAGTATCGTGACAGCCCAGTTTAAAATGTATATTAACTCGTTGCTTAATTGTTATCGTATTTATAAGCCTTACCCCTTTGTTTGCAATTTGTTGTTTTCACGTGTTGAGCGACACCATTTGTCTTATCTCTTGTGTACTCAGGAAATTTTACCAATTGTGTAGTTCAAATACTTGGAAAAACGCTCAAGTTGTCACTTATTCATTTACATAACATTACATTTGATTTAGAAATCCCAGGAATCTTTATTCATTAAATCACGTATCATTGTTATTTGCTTATTCTAATCTAAACAGAAATAAATTTGGAATTTGTTTATTTCCTAGTTAACTTGGATTTTTGAACAAATGTAATACTTTATGTCACGTACGATTTATTCAAATAATGCATAGTTTTTGCTTGCGTATATGATGATATATTAACGCACTTGTTGAATATTGATCTAGTCAATTCATATAGGTATTCCATTGATTTAATTTCGATGCATGTCGTTACATTTTTAAATCTTATCTTTGCTCGTAGCTACTCTTTGATATGCGTTTAATCTCTTGTACTGTTATATACAGTGTGCGCTCAACTAACAATTTGTATAGTGACCTATTTACTCCTATAATATCTGTAATTATGTGCTTTTGTTATTTGGAAGTTTTTTTGTTTATTCTATGACCCCTAAATTAACCCTATAATTATAGCAATATATGATATATATATATATATGCGCGTGTGTGTGTGCGTACGTGGGTGCGTGCGTGCTTGTGTGAGTGAGTGCGTGCGTGAGTGTGTGCGACCATGCGTACGTGCGTTTGGGGTGTGTTTGCGTGCGTGATGAGATAATGGCGCTGTGAATAAATATGGAAAAGTTACAGATGCTCAACAGTTTTTACAAAGATCTCTTGTACAACAAAGTATTATTGCAAACATATAAATAGGCAACAGCAAACAAGCACCTCGGAAGAGTTTATCAGTACATAAGCATCAGCAACTAATAATAAAAAGAAAATGTTTTAAAGTGCAAGTTGAAAAATATTTATATAAATAATTAGTCCTTGGAATAATTAAAGTAGTGTTATTATACGATATTTAATTGCAAAATTGTAGGGTTATAGAATAAACACGTTGAAAAAGATTAAAAATTAGGAAATTGTTAATGATAAAAAATTTTTCGAATATCAAACCTTAAAGAAATTCACGTTTAAATAGTTTCCAAATAAAAAATTTATATATTCAGCAGAGTACCCAAATGCTAAACAGTTTCTCCAAAATCTCTTGTTTTATAAAGTGTGTTTACTAACCTTAAACTGGCACTAGCACATTATTATTTGAGAAAAGCTTTTCAGTGTATAAATATTTGTAGCTAATTAAAAAAATAAAAAGTTCTTTGGTGCTTAGTGCAAAATGTTTCAAATAAAAGTTTTAACTTCGGATAAATAAATGAATTTTATTGGATGATGTCTTTTTGCGGAACTCTCAGGTTTTGAATTCTAGTCGCGCTGCAAAACTTTAAAATTTCGGAAATAGTTAACCCTCAGATGGTTTTTTGAATACCTGTTAAGATGTGTTTAGTGCAGTATCGAGTATAAGAGAGTTTTTTTTTTACAAAATCCCTTTCCACTAAATATTATCACAAACCTTAAAATGGCGCAAGTCCAATTCTACTTCAGCCGAGTCAGTAGATTTTTGCAACTGTCTTGAAAAACGAAAAAGTTATTCGGCTTTCATGGACAATGTATAAGTAGAGGTTGTAACCTGTGATAAATAAAGTGGCTTTATTCAAAAATTCCTCGGGAGGCTCTCATGTGCTGAAATAATCTCGTATTAAAATACCAAAAATTGAAAAGAAATTTAAAACAGTTTTTTTAATAACATTTACGGTTCATTAATAAGTGCTAAACTGTTTTTTATTCCATAATCTCTTATTCCATAAAGTGTTATCACAGATCTTTAAACGGCACCTACCCTCTATCATTTTATTAGAACCCGTGGATGCCTAAACGTTTGTAACGAATAAAAGAACGTTATTTTATATCTCCTTGATAAACTGTTAATCTAAATTACGAAATAGTTTAAACCCCAAAAGCTTTTCAATCATTTTCTAAGGCATGTATTTAGTACAATACAAGTGCTGGATCGTTATTTTTTTTAGAAAATCTCTTGTTTCACAAATCATTATCGAAAACTTTAAAAAACTACTGATCACTGCCATTTTACCAGATTTCCCAGACAACAAAAATGAAAAAGTCGTTTGGTGCTTATTACGAAATGTTTCAAGCAAAATTTTAACTTGTGATAAATAAAAAAGTTTTATTTTATGATTCCTCCTTGAGATAATGCCCGGTCTTGATATAATCGCGCAATAAAACTTTAAAACAAAAAAAATCATTCTCTAGAAGTCAACCAAAGTTTAAGGCATATTTTTAGTATAGTTGCGAGTGGTAGATATCTTTTTCCTAAATTTCCTGTTTCAGAAGGCATTGCCAAAAATCTTAAATGCTTGCAGCCAACATCTATTTTAAGAGAGCATGTCAGTTTTAAGATTTTTGGGGTTGAAGTCTGAAAAACAATTACATGACAGGCAGCGTATCTTGCTCCATACACTGACAGTCTGAGGCATGATTGAATGCTTGAGTCATTTTACAAAAGATCCAATTTGAGCTCATCATTAGAAACTTCACCATGATATATTTACCATATTTAAAATAGTCCCTTCACTAACCCCGTTGTGTCAATCCGTAAATATATAATTGCCTCAAGCTGAAAAAGCTTTAATAATAGGCAGCTACTGTATGCAGTTCATTTCGAGCTCCTCGTTAGGTAGTTTTCTGCGAAAATCAGTCGAAGGATATATTGATAATCATTGCATTACTATTGTTAACACATTTAGAGCTTTTACATTCATTTTACATCCCTTAGTAATTTGCCAATTAAGCGGTTCAAATTGAATTTTTAATAGAAAACGGTTAGATGCTTAGATTAATAAAACTGTGGAATTTCGTAAACTCATGATAGATTTCAGATAATACGGTTAAGGAAATTTGATAAAGTGGCAGCTACAAATGCACATAAGCTAAAACATTTTTTTAAAAATTTATTATAGAAATTTCTTATTCCAGAACATTATTAATTAAAATGTTATCAACTTCTCTTCGTGAAACCAGTATTGCACCATAATAGTGTCGTATACATTTAAAAAGAATATTAGTTAAAAAATTTGTAAACCCGTGAAAACAAAGCTTTTATATTTATTTGTGCTGGACACATGTATGATAATAATTTTTAAATAAGTTTAAATATAGTTGTGTAAATGCTCAAGATAATTTTACCTTGCAGCAGGTTTCTAGCTGGACTTCTTCCGGTTCCCAAAAATACGTAAAGTATATGACATGAGATCCCATCATCCACATTGTAAATAACAAAGAAATAATAAGTACAAAAAATACTATGACGCAACAATCAGTAGCACATTTACGTTCATTAGATGGTGATAGGTCTAATTCAGTTTCCACTTCAATTCTTGTATCAGATGAGCACATATCTATTTCGATATCATCCATCGTCTTGCACTTCAACACACTGCTTTATAGACACTATATGTTGAACTATCTAGACCTTGACACTAACTAGGACAGAGATACATTGGGATGCACTTTGCGCGCAGCTATTTAATGGTGCAACACTTAGAGCGCTTTTCTTTTCGTTCGACTCCTCCCTTCAACTAATTCTATCTAGCTCTCCAGGTTATTTCGATTCTCTGACGAACTTTAAAACAAAGTTTAACTTGCAGTTTTTTCTTGTATTCTTAGTAAATAGGTCGTAAGTTTATTAAAATACATAGAAAATACTGACAATGAAAAGTTTTAAATGTTCTGGTTTGTATTGAAACGCCAAAGCATCATAGAAAATCTGTTCAAATGCACTTTCTCCAAACGTTCAGCGTTACAAAGCTCTATTGCTGCTGTTGCTGATGGAAATCCGAATTGATGTTTCCACAACTAATCGCTTGTGGTGTTTAACTACATTAACAGGTACACCATTCAGTGTTTATGTACTATGCAAGAGACAATTATACATTTAAATTGTTTGCTCGTTAAATGGTGGGCGTTCAATTCTATTAACTAGTATTTATTGGTTTCGCTGTTAGTGTAATTGGTGTAAATTACTAACGGCTTGGGTGGGTCCATTTTCATAGACTCTCACATTCACATTCACAATAAGGATACGAATTCGTTTTTACGTCATTCCTTTGTGCACTGTGGCATCAGAAATCTACTCTGTATAAACGTATGTGCACTTCTCGTACTAAGATATGGAGAAATTCCTTGGGAAGGATGCAGGAAAACTTATCCCTCTCCCTACGAATAATTTTTAATTTTTAGACAATCGTTTATGTGCTATCGATCTACAAACATGTACAGTGCACAATCGTTTGTATATTTTTTCCTCCATGTTTGATTTTTATTGCGGCGATTACTTGGGGTCTCTTATTTGGTCAAAGTATGTGTACAACTGTGCACACTGTACAAGCGTTTGAAAGTCAGTCCATACAAAGATATGAAAATCTCGGAACAGTTGGTTTTCTCAGTTTCTACATTGTATTTGACTGTACAGTATTAGACATTATTTATGTATTCACGTCGTTATGGATAGTCCTCAATGAGCTCTAATAAGTACAATAATTTTTAGACAAAGTTCCAATGGTTAACTAGGGTTAAATAACTATTTAACTTTTACACTAGCACGACTCTCGATGATAAAGTGCCTGCTTAAGATTTCTCGCATTATTGTAGCGTGGATTTATAATTCTTATTGAATTTCTACTAGTACAAAAATTTTTAAGTAGAGTTCCGACGGTTAACTCAGATTAAATCATTTTTCAACTTTTATCGACAGAACGGTGAAAAAAGTGTCCTGCGGATGACTTAGCAGCGTGGATCGATAATACTCGATGAGTTCTAATAGGTACAATAATTCTTAGGTAGAATTCTGACGGCTAAGTTTTATTAAATAATTTTTATATTTTGAAGTCAGCACGACATTAAGAGAAATTGTATGCCGCTGATAATTTCTTGCATCTTTTGAGGTATTATCGATAGTTCTCAATAAGCTCTAATAAGTACAACCATTTCCAAGAGAAACTCCAACGGTTAACTCATCATCATTACGTCTTCAGTCCTAGAACTGGTTGGACGCGTATCCTCATTGTTTCCTAGTCTGAACCAACCTACACATTTTCCTGAAATTTGCACAGTATGCATCTATCACTATCTGTGTGTGAAAGTCTGATCTCGGTCTACCTCTACCTATCCTTTCCTATCTCTGCTTGTAATATATCCCATACTATTCCTCAGAAATGCCTTAGAACATATCCTGTCCTTCTATTTCTCATATTTATTCGTTTTCCACAGATATCTTTATTCCTCTACTATTTCTACAACCTATTTGTTATTAACTTTGTCTGTCCATGCTATCATCCTCATACATCTGAAGCACAACATTCCAGAAGGCTTCTATCTCTTTCTGTCTGCTTTTCCTGCTGCCTCTATTTCATAGATGTACTGTGCTGTGCTCCACACTATGCTTTGAACAGTTTTCTTCTTGTATCTATTTTCATTGTCTTTGAACATAGCTGCTGTTCTTTCTTGTCTAATGTAGTTCGATCGCCTTCTATTGTTTTACACTTATATACCCTATTTCCCCGATATTCTGTGGTATCTAAAGAGGGTAAGCAGCCATTGGCTGCCAAGTTCCCCCAACACTTGAACCTTTGTCGAATTAATAGCTTTTCCAATTTATCCTTTCATCCAATCAACATTAATTGAAAATATTTCACAACCAACACCTGTAGTTGTTTATAATAATCATCAGATGTAAGAACACTTATCTTTTCGTCATTGGGTTTTATGTCTTAAAACTGGTTGGACTTGTATCTCAGCTTATTTATGTTCTGAGCTAGTCTACACAGTTCCCTGCAATTCTCACAACAGCCTATATACATTAAATTTGATTTCTCAATGCTCCACCCGAAGGTACTACATTGGCCAGGAAGCGAGTTTTTTTTACCTGGAAAATTTGGAATTTTGCCAAACCCTTGCTGTTTCAAGCAAGGTAGGGATTTTTAACATGTATGAAAACTTTCACACACGAGACCTCCATTTTACCTCTCATCCGAACGTGGGTATATTTTTGTGAAAAATGCCCGCCTAACATTTTTCAAGCGGACCGTGTCGGGATTTGAACACACATACCAACTACGCCACGGAGCCGCCCTATATACAGCTCGATTCCCTTCTATTGTTTTCTAATTATATATACCCTCACCGAGATTCAGTAGTGTCTGAAGTAGGTTAAGCAGGATGTGGCTGCCAAGAACCTCCAACACTTAGACATTTGTTGAATTAATAGTTTTAAAATACATCCTTTCGCACAATTAACATTAGTTGAGAGTATTGCAAAACCAATATCTGTAGTTGTTTATAATAATCACCACGTTTAAGTTCTGTTATTATTTTCGTCATTAGTTTTTCCCTGGTTAAAAGCGTATCTCCATTGATTTCTATTCTGAGCTAGCCTACACATTTCCCTGAAATTCTCACAGCCTACATCTTTCACTATCTGTGTGCAGTAGTCTAACCTGATCTACCTCTACTTCTTTTTTTTTCTATCTTTGCTTCTAATATATTCCGCACTATTCTCTTATGTCTTAGTATGTGGCCTATCATCCTATCTCTCCTATTTTCTACAGTTTTCCACATATTTGTTTCCTCCCCTACCATTTCTAGTACCTCTTTGTTCTTAACTTTGTCCATCCATGATATCTTCACCATACGTCTGTAGCACCACATTCCAAAGGCTTTTATCTTTTTCTTGTCTACTTTTCCTATTATCCAGGCTTCACAGCCATACAGTGCTGTGCTCCACACATATGTTTTAAACAATCTTTTCCTTGTTTGTATGTTTGTGGCCTTGGAACACATTAGTTGGTTTTTCTTGTTAAATGTAGCACGACCTTGTGTTAATCTTTGTTTAATATCTTTTGTGCTTTTCCCATCTTGCGTTATTTGACTTCCTAGGTAGCAGAAATCCTTAATCTCTTGTATGTTCTCGTTACCTATTTGTATTCTTGTTTTTGATTTATTTTCGCCTCTTTTGCATACTAGAACTAGTTTTATTTTTGTTAATTTTCCAACATATCTCACAGTTAGAACTGTTTCCATTTTATTAACAGCAGCTTCTAACTCTTCTTTGCTAGATGCTAATACCGCTACATCATCTGCAAATCTAAGTATATCAATTTTTGTCTCTACATAGTAATTCCAAATGTCTTCATGCATTTGACAGTATTCATTGCCCCTTCTATGTACAAGTTAAGAATTAATGGGGATAAGGCACATTCCTGTCTCACCCCTTTCCTAATGTTTACTTTCTTGTTCTAATTCTATTACCGCTGTTTGCTCTTTGTATAAACAATGTATTATCTGTCTATCCCTAAAATCATTCCAATCTTTTTGAGTATTTTGAACATTTTTTTCTATTTTACGTTTCCGAATGCCTTTTACAGGTCTACAAACCCTATATATCTATATATACTCTTACCCCTTCTCAATTGTTTTCTTCATTATCACCATCAGAGCTAAAATAGTCCCGTGTTCCTCTGTTTCGCTTAAACCCAAATTGATCTTCTCCCAGTATTTCTTCAGCTCGTTTTTCCATTCGTCTTTGTACAATTCTAGGCAATATTTTTGAAACGTGTGCTGTTAAACTTATTGTTCGAAAATTTTCACATTTATTTGCACCGCTTTTTTTTTGGTATAGTTACTATGATGTTACGTTTGAAATCTTCGGGTACTGCGCCTGTTTCATACATATTGCTTACAAGTCGGAAGAGACGTTCTGTTACTGCTTGTGCAGCGGCTTTTAGAGTTTCTGCTTGCACCTTATCTGTACCCGGCGCCTTACCATTTTTCAGACTCTTGAATGCTAATTCTCTAAGTATAGGATATTCCAGGTCATCATTTTCAATGTCTGATTTCTGTTCTAATGCTGTTATTTTCTCTACTGAATATAAATTTCCTATATATTCCTACCATCTAGCTACTTTCCCTACATTTTCTATATTGACGTTTCCTCCCGCGTCCCTTATATTTTTGCTATATGGTTTTATATACCTAAAATCAAAAATTCATTCTAATTAATTTGTATGCTTCGTATGTCTTTCCTATTTCCATCTTAGTTTGTACCTCTTTGCACTTTTCATCATTCCATTGTTCTTTAGCTTTCCTGCTTTTGCGAATAGTTTCCAATTTTATGGCTTTGTATCTCTGTTTTCCTGCTTCGTCTGATCTATCTTTATATTTTCGTTTATCTTCTATTAAATTTAGAATGTTCTTTGTTATCCATGGTTTATTTTCTTTTTGTGTATACCCCAGAATATCTCTGGCCACCATGTTTAAGCTGAATTAAATATTATTTCGTTTTGTTTCTACTTCCTTATTATCAGAAATTTTTCCGATATCTTTCAGCAATTTATTTGACTTTTTTTCAAATCTTTCATGGATATCTTTATCTTTTAGCTTCTCAAAGTCAAAGTGCCTTTTTCCGTTCCTCTTTTTCAGATTTTTTTAATTTAAGTGCGGCTTTCATAATTACGATGTTGTGGTCTGTGTCTATATCTGCTTCCGGGTAGCTTCTACAGTCTTTTACTTGATTTCTAAACCGTTGTCTAACAATAGTGTAATATATTTGATATCTTCCTATGTCTCCTGGCATCTTCCACGTGTATCGTATCTAGCATGATGTTGAAATAATGTATTTGTGATGGTTCAGTTGTTCTTGTCGCATAATTCAACCAGCCTATTTCACCTGTCATTTCTCGTACCTAAACCAAATAAACCTACTATTGCTCCTTCCTTACTCTCACCTACCACTGCATTAAAATCCCCCGCAATTATTAAATTTTCATGTCCTCTTACGTACTTAGTGTGTCTTCGATATCTTTGTATATCGCCTCTACCTCTTCCTCACTGTAGCTAAAGGTGAGCATGTATTATTACTGTATTTACTGGATTAGAATCAAATCTAACCATGAGTACTCTTTCGTTCTTTTGTAAGTAGTTTTCTACACTTTGTCTTATTTCTTTTGCATTACTATGCCCACACCCGAATTTCCTTCCTCTGATCCTGTATGAATTACCCTGAAGTCTTCACTCCAAAAATCCCCTGCCTCTGGCCAGCGGACTTCGCTGATTCCTACCATGTCTAGTGCTAACCTATCCATTTAGCGTTTCAGGTTCTCTAGCTTACCTACTTTTTTCATACTTCTGACATTCCACGCTCCGACTCACAGAAAGTTCACGTATCTTTTTCTATACTTTCGAATCATATCCCTCGAAGTAGTTTCCTCCTGGAGATCCGAATAGGGGACTAGTTTACCTCCGGAATTTTTTACCCAAGAGGAGGATGCCATCATGTTTACTAACTATTTCTGTACGCAGTGTACTTGCAAGGTAATGTGGTGGTTCCCGTTGCCTTCCACATTGCAGTAGTGTGTCTTATAATGTCATACCGACCCCTATGGTCTCTGCCACTCTAAGTACCGAAAAAGCTGCTGCCCTGTTTCGGGAACTTGTCTTAGTCTAGTTCCTCACTAAAGACTCCTTTAGTTTGGCTTTTTAGCTCATTGAATTGCGCAAGCCATTCTACCTGTTCTAGTATTTTAGAATGTCGCCAAGGTACAGGTCCGTTCAGAATAGAACGGTTAACTATAATTAAATAATTTTTTAACCTTTGACCACGACAGGACACTCGGTAAGAGTGCCTTCCTGATGATTTCTGGCATTTTTTGGGGCGTGGATCGGTATTTCTCGATGAGTACTAATAAGTACAATATTTTTCAGCAGAATTCCGATGCCTAACTATTATTAAATAATTTTGTAGCTTTCGACGACAAAACGACATTCGACAAAGGTGTTCTGTCGACGATTCCACGCATTTTTGCGACGTGGATTGATTGTTCTCAATGATTTCTAATAAAGTGTAAACACTTTTAGACAAAATTACGACGACTATTTATTAAATTTTTTTAACTTTTGAAGCAGCACAACACTAGCTCAAAAAAGTGTCCTTCTGATGATTTCTCGCATTTTTTCCGCGTGGACCGATACTTCTCAATGAGTTTTAATAAATACTACTAATTTTTGGCATTATCTCCGACGACTAAATTTTTTAACTTTTGATACCATCACGACATTTAGTGAAAAAGTGCTCTGATTGTAATTTTTCGCATTCTTTTACGGCGTGGATCGATAGTTCTCGATGAGTACTAATAACTACACTTATTTTTAGAAGAAATTTCGACGATTAACTATGACTAAATAATTTTTTAACCTTTAACGCCGGCACGGCACTCGGTGAAAGAGTGTCCTTCTACTTCACTGGTCGTTTAGATTAACCCTCTTCCAATATGCCAACCTCCCCTCACTGGAAAAGTTCCACTCTACGGTATCTAGCTCACTTAAAAAATCCTGTTCGCAAGCTGACGTAAAGTAGAATTTAAAATTTAGTGGAGATTCTAACGCGCTCATTGTACGTGACTTTCTTGAAAGAGTTGAAAAGCTCAGGCTGGCTCATAATCTGTCTGAATCTCAATTATTCGAAAATGCGCGACTTCTTTGAGTCTAGGGCCTTGCTATGATATCGGAGTAGCCATCATTGGTATCTTAATTGCAGATATTAGCTAATTTATTGGTACGTCATTTTGAACGACCTGATTATAGGCGAACACTTTTTAATGCTATCGCAGATAGGAAGCAGGATCCATCGAAAAGTATCATTGATTATTTCACGTGTATGACTTCCATATATCGCCGGTATGGTTCTCTATCTGAGAATACTCAATTGGCCATTGTGTTCTAATGCCTCGGTTCGTTTTATATAACCCACTTGTCTCCGTCCGTTCCATGCAAGGATTAGAAAATAAATGTTTAAAGTTGGAGCTGAAAATGTTTAGGATCGATAGCTTTGTACCCCCTAGCCAAGACAAACGCGCATACGTAGAACCTAATTTCGCTTATAGGTCTGTTACGATTGAGTAAAACACTATTGCTTCACATGACCGATCAGTCAAGATTTCTCCTACACTTAATCTTAAATCAAATACTTCTTCTAAAGTTTCTTCTGTTCCTATTCCTGTGTCTACTTCTACTCGTCAGGTCACAAGCTTCAACTGAGACCAACCTGGTTATGTGTTGATACATTGTATTCGTCCTCAAGTATTATACTGCTATGGTTGTGGGCATAAGGGATTACTCGACGCAAATGTTCGAACTGTCATCTTACTACTAATAGGAACCAAATTTCTTTTATCTCTAGTTCTACGTTCTTCTCTGTACCTCCTCTTGGTCGTCCTATTATCACCAACACATACTCTTTTCAGGCATATTTACCTTTGAACAATACTACTGATTTCTAGAGCTATCACGCCACTACTCACCGAACACCCCTTAATCGGAATCAAATTTCGTGTGTTTTTAGCTGTTCGAGTTGTGAACAAACGGGTCCTACGTATTCACTTTCACTTCAGGCTGTGCCTTCTCCACTATTTGAGCCAATACTTCAAACTAGTAACTTACAGGTAGTAATTGAAGAGTTTGTTCTTGCTGCTTTAAATAATACTATCTTACATGTGATTTTCCAATGCTCCACCCGAAGGTACTACATTGGCCAGGAAGCCAGTTTTTTAAACCTGGACAATTTTGAATTTTGTCAAACCCTTGCTGTTCCAAGCAAGGTAGGGATCTTTAACGTGCGTGATTACACACACACACGGGACCTCCATTTTACCTCTCATCCGAACGAGGGTGTATTTCTGTGAAGAATGCTCGCCTAACATTTTTCAAGCGGACCGTGTCGGGATACGATAAATAATACTACCATAGAAATTCCTGTCTTGTCTGCAATATCTGACGTAGTTGAAGCGACGGTAGCTAATAAACCTAAGGACCAAGAAATTCCTATTGAAGCTAGTAAACACGTACTTACAACGCCAGTTGCTGTTGTAGAGAAAGCAAATCCTATTTTAGCTGAATTGTTACCTGATATTGTTCCTTTATCTAGCGTTGACAGTCTTATGACCAATGCTAAAAATAAACAGGCTTCCTTGAAGAATTATGACTTTTCTAAACCACACGTACCACTACCACCACCAACTCAACCACATTATCCACATGTTACAACTACAACACCAACAGTAGTTTCTGTTCTGCCGAAAACTGTCTAATGAATATCACGACCTGTTTCAGTAACTTGACCAACGAAATCGACTAACAAGAGAAATAAGGGATAGAAAATATTCTAAGTTGATTCAGAACCTGAATATGTAGGAACGAATATAGTCACTTGAAGAAGCATCCGCATGAATTTTTTGCAAGTCGGGGACCTCAAACCTGCCCATTCCTACAATCCTGATGTCCCCGATCTCCCTTGATTTTACTGCTGGCTACGCAAACGTCTTAAACCCCATTTCTATTTCTCTGCGTCACCAGATTTCTATGTTGAGACTTGATTCTTAAACTTTACGTTTATTGCTTTTTAAATAATTTTCTTGTTCTGATTGGTTTTATTTCTTTTATTTCTTTTAGCTCCTCATACCCAACTCCGTGTTAGTCCGGATTAGAATAGTCCCATGGCATGACCTATATGTCGTAAGAGGTGACTAAAGAGGTTCAACACACTCTTCGCGCGCACGCGCACACACACACACATACGCGCGCGCACGCACACACACATACGCGCGCGCACACACTCCATACTCACATGCACACATATTTGTGGCTGTTTTATTTTTCCTCCGTTTTGTCCTCGTTTCTTCAGATCATGTGCTGTTTTTTGGAGTTATGTTTGATTTTAGTTTGGTGTCTCCGTTCCCTTTGCTTTACATTTCTTTCTTTTTCTTTTGGTTTTCTTGTTGTTAGTCCTTATACTGCATTGATTTGAATTTTTTGATCCACTTCCTGTGGTATGTGTCTTCTAGACTTTTCTTCTTTTTTTCGGAAACCACGACTTAGTCGACTTTTCCGCCTGGTTAGCTATTTATTTCTTTGGTTGTTCGTTTAATACAATTCTTTGTTACCATAGCTGGAAGTACTTCAATTCTTCTATCCGGCATTCTCGTCGTTCCCTTGCATACCTTGAGGTTTGACAATTACTGTTTGGTTTTGCTTTAACGGTTGGTTTTCTTCCTCGCCCCTTTTCTTGCTTTTTGGTTTATTGCGCGAAACCAATTTCTTTTCTTGAGGTTAAAGATGTTACTATTTCTTTACTCCAAATATTCGTTCTACGACGTCTTTTGCGATGTTAGGCCATTCCATATTTGTCCTAGGTAACTGCTACCTGATACTTTTCCTTTTCTATGTCCTTTTATATTTCCTTTTAGGTTCGGTATATTGGACTTCGAGTCGGATAAAATTTTTCTTTGGTTTTTAGTTCATTTTTTCGGGATTTTTAAACGAACTTTCTTTTGGTATATCCTATTAGTGTATATTAGTTTTTCAAACCGAATAATTTTTTTTTGTTTTTGTTTTGGGTTTTCCGAAACGTTGCTCCTTCAAACCCAATAAATTTTTTTTTATCTTTTTTGGTTTTCTTTGGGCTTTCTGAAACGAATTTTCTTTTGGTTCGTCCTGCTGGTGTACTGCCTGGTCCGTTGCTTCTGCTTTCTACCCTGATCTTTTGATTTTGCTGGCAAAATTTTTACGTTTTGTTCTTGTATCTAAATAATTTGGTTCAAACTAAATTTAAAATTTCATACCCAGTATTGCTGCCACGGCTATTTTGCATATTGATTAGCAAGTCCGACCCCTTTTCAATTTAAACAATTATTTGTAAAACATCCTGTAAAATTTTTACTAAATATTTATCTATGAATTTATATATTTTGAATTTATCCTACCTTGATAACGTGAAAACCTAGGATTTTATTTTATTTTGATATAACGAAAGCTGGTATGTATTTATCAAAACATTTGTTTCAGAATTAGTATAGTAAGTTTAAAACGTGGTGTTTATTTTTAACACATGCATATTTTAAATAAGTTTATGAACGTGAGGATTAGGAGCATTTGGTTTCAAGAAATTATAATGTGTTATGTACGTGTTACTACTAGGTCGGTTGCGAACATAAATTTCGAGCCATGGAAATTTCCGTGTCGTTACCTTTATCCGAATTATTAATTGATATGTTAAATCTAATGCTAGAAGTATGCCACCAATTCCACACTTACTATATAATTCTTCAAAGTTGGTTGCTAATAATCCCTAGCTGGTTAGACACGTGTTGTTTGGCAAGCGCTACGATTGATTGTACAAAGCAAACAAAAACGTGGAATCTTTCAATTAATCGAGGACAATTCATTCTTTCATGTGATTGTTCTATTATCAGAAAATGTTTTGAAGAAAAATAAGATACCTTCAGAAAATTGATTATCTGCACCTGGACGTTTACAAGCAAAGCTACAATAAAAATAAAAATCATTGCTGTACCAATTTTCTAAGAGCAGATTGTGTCCTCCACATAAAATAATTTTTTTGACATCCAAGCATATCAAGTCAAATGTTTTCAAGATTTTTCACAAATAAGACGTGACTTTTCAAATCTTTAAACACTAACGCAGAAATTCGGAAACTTGCTCTTTTAAATGGTAATTTACACTTTTTTCTTCACCCTTGGCTTATACTCATAAAAGTAGCAGGATTTTGTGATTACAGCTTTATATCTAAAATAAATGCTTTTTTGTAGAAACTTAAAAATACCGAATTATACGTAGTTATAAGAAAATATTAAATTATCAGTTAACTTTGGTTAGAAGGAATCAACAAGAAACAAAAGCCAAAGTGTCGACTAACAGAAAATACAAATAATTTGACGATTGAATGTGGCAAAAGCGTTAATCATGTTCCGTTTAGGATTTAGTAATAAAAATTATTTCAATCTATTAGTACTATATGGAGAATGTTACAAGGTAATTAAAAAAGCTAGCAAAACCTTTCCGTTTGAGATATCGGACTAGACCAAAAGCCACGCACGACACGTTATAATTGCACTACATAGGTAGGAGAGCAAGTTTTTTTTTTACCTAGAAATTATGTGTTTTGCCAAATCGTTGCTGTTCCAAGCAAGGTTGGGATCTTTAACATGCGTGACTACACTCACACACGGACCTACATTTTATCTCTCATACGAACGGAGGTATTTTTTTGAAAAATGCATAACGTTTTCCAAGCGGACGGTGCCAGGATTCGAACCCGCAACCTTGGGCATAGTAGTCACTCACATAACAACCGCGCCACGGAGCCGCCTAATCGTAGAACCTTACATGTGATTTTCCAATGTTCTACTCGAAGTTACTACATTAGCCAGGAAGCGAGTTTTTTTATCTGGAAAATTTGGATTTTTGCCAAACCCTTGCTGTTCCAAGCAAGGTAGGGATCTTTAATGTGGGTGACAAAACTCACACACGGGACCTCCATTTTACCTCTCATCCGAACGAGGGTGTATTTTTGTGAAAAATGCTTGCCTAACATTTTTCAAGCTTACCGTCTCGGGGTTCGAACCCGGGACCTTGGGCGTAGTAGTCACACACATACCGACTACGCCACGGAGCCTCCTCTAATCGTAAAACCAACGAACAGTTTGATGGAAAGCCTAAAAAAATTAACCATGTCGTAGACAAAGAAGATAATGAAGTTGCAGTATTATTAGGATACTTCAGAGCGTATCATGAAAATTCTTTAGCATGCGCGGAATAAGATAGGTGGTGTTACCTACTAGTATGTTGAGATCTAATGGAGCTCTTCTATCACTTGTAACGTCAACATCAGAAAAATCCATCGTTAACTTGTAATTTTGATCAACTCGACGATACTTTGATAACTAATGCTCTGGAACATGGTTCCATCGTCTTATGTGCTGGTGGTCAAGCGCACGCAGTTTTTATTGTATTAATTGGTGTTATATGCACGTCTTGACAGAAAAAGTGACGCTTACAATTGCGTAATCGTGGGTTTTACTTTTTTTTAATATAGTTTTTCTCTTATCTTATGGATTGACTTACGTCTTACTTTTAAATATAAAAAAACTTTAGAGTAAGAGTCCGGAAAAACATCTTACAGATTTCATTTTGAATTATGTAGGAACCTAAACTTGAGGAACATCGATTTTTGTAGTATTCTTATTTATGATTTTCTAAACACCTAATCCGTTTTTTTTATTTGCATTTTTGGTTCACTTTGTGTACATTTTCCAATAAGTATTACATACAAAACCGCTATAATTTTTCTCAGCTACCCGAGTCTGAAAGAATTTTTTAATCTGATCGATCCTCTAGCTACCATCATCATTTTTAGAATTTTTTTCAAAACGTGCTTTTACCGGTGTTTTTAATATAAATCCACCGTGTCAGGTTTTCATTAATTTTGCCTTTTCCTGAGCTACCTGAATCTGAAAGACTCTTTCAAATCAGGCCAGATCCCTAGCCACATCACCATTTTTAGAATTTTTACTAAGCGATGCTTTTAGCGGTGTTCTTAATATTAACTCACGGTGTAATGTATCCATTAATATTGCTTTTTCCCATCTACCCGAATCTGTAAAGGTTTTTTATAATCGGACCGCACCCATCGCCGCCAGCGCCATTTTTAGAATTTTTACCAAAAGGTACTCTAAGCGATATTTTTTATATAACTCCATCGTGTAAAATATCAATTAATATTGCTTTTTCCTCAACTTTTAAAAATCTTTTAGAATTTTTCAATTCGCAACATACCTTACTGAATTAAAAAATATCCGTCAAACTATACAGTGTTCATGTTTAATCTATTATCAATTTTCCAAACACCTAATCCATTCATTTTCTATTTGCATTTCTGATTCACTTTGTGTACATTTTCCAGTAGTATAACTTATCAAACCGCTATAATTTTTCTCAGCAAATCTGAAAGAATTTTTAAATCGGCTATCCCTCTAGCTACTACCGTTATTTTAGATGTTTTGTCAATACTAATTGTAGCGGTACTTTAAAAACAATTCCATTGTTCAACCTATTTAATTATATTGGAATTTACAAAACAAGTATATCAGTCACAACAAAACATACACGCTTGCCATTATTCTATCTGATAAACGAATTGTGTTTCAATTTTATTTCATCAAAATTTTTATGACTTTTGTGGTTGTTCAATTCACAATTTCTGTGTTTTGTGGGGAAACCCTTTGTTTCCTTAATGCATAAAGACAACAAACAAGTACAATTTTTTTACAGGTTTAGAATTAAACATTGGCTGTAAGAAATTCATACAATAACATGAATAATCTATAGGAACACTGTGGCACGATTTAAATAAAAATGAATAAAAACCCTTTACCACAAAAAAATAATTAAAATACTAGATACGTATTTCGACCACTATGTGGTCATCATCAGTAGGAACTTTTAAATAATAATTAGCTGTTGTTCCGAAACACTTCAGAAGATATTCTTCTCACCACTTAGACTGAAGTGAACCTTCCCAACATACAATTTACTAGAATGTTGCTTTAAACACTATCGAGGATATTCTTCTCACCCGCAGGCTAATGTTCTCCACAACAAACAAGTGAATTGTGACGTTATAACTAAAATCTACTTAATTTATACTAATTCTAAATCTGCTAAAGCGGAACCAAATTAATCTTGCTTTCTCATTGGTTGTTGACCAATAGGGAAAGCAAGGCAGATGGGTCTATGGGCCCTTTATTAGTGTTTAAAAGGGGTCCTTTATGCTTAACAATATTAATTGATTCATAGGCATTTAAGAAGAAAAACGTTAGTACCGCTTTTAACAATTTAACATTTTCTAGTTTAATGGGGTGGCTGGTTTCAAAAATATTTTTGGCGACCTGAGACCTTTCGTATTTACCATATTTGAAGTGAGCAATGTGCTCTTTAAATCATGTTATATTCCTCTTCGACTTTTGCAATTTTTCCACCTTGTCTTTTGGATTACTTTATCAAGACCCTTTGTGGTTTTGTGAAACGGAAGTTAAACATATTTAACATTATCGTTAAAGGTGGTCGATTGCAAAGTCGTTGATTTACGGATGTTAATTCTATTTTTACACTTTCTAAAGTGTATGTAGGGCTAGTGTGGATGTGGTTCTGTATGCGCGAGATGTATATAGTAGAAAGGGGCGGTTTATTGTATTTAGTTTCGTTCTAGAAGAGGGTGGGGTTAATGTCAATCAGGTATCGGATGCATACTGTATGATAAGGATTATAATTTGGGAAAGAATCAGGCGTCGAGTGTGTGTTGATAGATGTATTGAAGTTGGGAGTGATTGGTGGAGGTTCTTTAGTATGATCTGTGTTTTATTTTTGTGGATGGCTGATAGTATGGTGTAATCAAGACTTCTATGACTCTCTTATCCTCCAGCTTCTCTCATTTCCTCACGCAGTACAAGAATCTTTTGATATAAATCTTGAGATAAATATGTCCTATAGTTTTCTTCGAGTAACCAATTTTGAATACGTCACTTTTTCACAATCATTTGTGCATATATTAGTGAAAAAAAATTTTCTTTACATGAGAATAGAACCCGACCCACCTGGGTGAGAGTCGAGCCTCTAACCACTGGACCATCGAGTCGGTTGAAATAAATATCTCTACATCCCTTATTATTGCAGTAATAATATAGAACTGATTTTTAATTTATCTTATAAATTAATTTAAAAGGCTTACTTGTAAATAAAACTTTAGGGTAAGATGCAGGGTGATTAAAAACATTTTACAAATCTCATCTTGAATAATGTAGTAGCTTAAACTTGAAAACAGACAACCAAGACCGCAAGACCTACCCAATAAAATTGACAAAGGAATCAATTAAGCACATAAACTTTAATACCTTTATTAATAACATCAGGTAATTCGAAATTCTTACAAATTATTTTAAACATGTATTTTAAAATATATATTTTTTCTATCATACACTTGGTGTAAAACAGAAAATATGCTTGGTCGTAATCTGCAAACAAAAGTAATTCATCATCATCATTAGGTCTTCGGTCCTGGAACAGGTTAGACGCGTACTCTCATTGTTTCCTATTCTTAACTAAACTTCACATTTTTCTGAAATTTGCAGTCTGCATTTATCACTATCTGCATGCGAGAGTCTGGTCTTTTTCCTATCTCTGCTTGTAATATATCCCGTACTATTCCCTAGAAATGCCTTAGAACGTATCCTGTCCTTCTATTTCTCCTATTTTTTTTTGTTTTCCACAGACATCTTTATTCCTCTACTATTTGTGTAACCTATTTGATATTTACTTTGTCTGTCCATGCTACCATCCTCATACATCTAAAGCACAACATTCCATAAGACTTCTATCTCCTTCTGTATGCTTTTCCTACTGCTCCTATTGCATAGACGTACTGTGCTGTGCTCCACACATATGCATTGAACAATTTTCTACTTATATCTATGTTCGTTAACTTTGAACATAGCTGCTGTTCTTTCTTGTTTGATGCAGTTCGGTCACCTTCTATTGTTATACAGTTATACAAGCGTCAGTTTGTAAGTGTCTTTACACGAATAATTCCCATGACTTCTTCTTCATGTCAGTCAGTTCTTTTTGGTATATGTCTTTTAATTGTCGATAATTTGTTAAGTGGTATGCTCTCTCGGCCGGTGTTAGGGAGTTTTAATAGCTTTTTCTCGCTCGCTGTGTTTCGTTTTTTAGGTTTTGTAAGCGTCTTGTCCATTGAATTGTCTTTGTGTGTCGTGTTTTCTGTTATTTTGAGAGCATTTGCTCCATTGTGCGTCTAATTGTGTTGGTGAGTAGTTTTGTATACTCATGAACGTTTTCATCTGATCTTATATCTTGTGGGGAGACAAATGTGTCCCTCAGTTTGTTCCAATTTGCATTTCGTATTTTGTATCGTTGTACTTTGGTGAAGCTTTGTGGTGTGTCAAATGGCCTGGTTTCATGTCAATGTTGAACTTGATTAGGTTGTGGTCACTAACAGTTTGGTGTTCTAATACCTGCCAGTCTTGTATGTAGTTGTACGCCAGCCCATTTGTCAGTGTAACGTCTATGTTTGTTCCTGTTCCCGCGTGGGTGTTGTATGTGGATGGGATTTCTAATTATATGCCCTATGTCACCGAGATTCAGTGGTATGTGAAGGGGGTTAAGCAGCCTGTCGCTGCCAATGATCCACCAACACCTAGACATTTGCCGTATTAATAGTTTTGCAGTAAATCTTTTCGCACAATTAATATTATTTGAGAATATTGCAAGACCAATACCTGTAGTTGTTTATAGTAATCATCATGTTTAAGTATAGTTATGTTTTTGTCATTAGTTTTTCATCTTGCGACTGGTTGGATGCGTACCTCCATTGATTTCTCTTCTGAGCTAGCTTACACATTACCCTGAAATTCCCACAGCCTACATCTTTCACTATCTGTGTGCAATAGTCCAACCTAGGTCTACCTCTACTTCTCTTTTTTTCTATCTCTACTTCTAATATATTCCGCACTATTCCCTTATGTCCTAGTATGTGGCCTATAGTTCCATCTTTCCTATTTTTTACTGTTTTCCACATATTTTCTTCTTCCCTTGCCATTTCTAGTACCTCTTTTACCTTAACTTTGTCTGTCCATGATATCTTTATCATACGTCTGTAACATCACTTTTCAAAGGCTTCTACCTTTTTCTTGTCTGATTCTCCTACTGTCCGGGCTTTACAGCCGTACAGTGCTGTACTCCACGCATATGTTTTTAGCAATCTTTTTCTTGTTTCTATGTTTGTTATCTTTGAACACAGTAGTTGCTTTTTTGTTAAATGTAGCACGACCTTGTGCTAATCTTTGTTTTATATCTTTTGTGCTTTTCCTATCTTGCGTTATTTGACTTCCTAGGTAGCAGAAATCCTTAACCTCTTGTAAGTTCTCGTTACCTATTTGCATTCTTGTTTTTGATTTATTTTCCCCTCTTTTGCATACTAGAACCTTAGTTTTATTTTTGTTCATTTTCATACCATATCTCTCCGTTAGAACTGTTTCCATTTCATCAAGAGCAGCTTGTAACTCTTTTTTGCTAGATGCTAATACTGCTATATCATCTGCAAATCTAAGCATATCAATCTTTTGTCCCTGCATAGTAATTCCAAATGTCTTCCTGCATTTGACAGTATTCATTGCCTCTTCTATGTACAAGTTAAAAATTAATGGGAATAAGGCACATTCCTGTCTCACTCCTTTCCTAATATTTACTTCTCTACTTTTTTGCACTGATTCTATTACCGCTGTTTGCTCTTTGTATAAGCAATGTACTATTTGTTTGTCCCTAAAACTCATTCCAATCTTTTTGAGTATTTCGAATATTTTTTTCCATTTTACATTGTCGAATGCTATTTCCCAATCTACAAACCCTATAAACACGCTTTCCCCCTTTTCTATTGTTTTCTCCAATCAAAGCAGGGTGGATGGAGGAGGGCTTAGGTTAGTTTATGTTGTTTCGACTTATGTTAGTCGGTGTTGTCTAAAATTAGGTTAGACTAGTTGTGCTTGTCAGGAGTTAGGTTAGCTAGCGTTGTCTGGAGATAGGTTAGGTTAGTGTGGACTTGGGTTAAATAGCAGAAAAAATTGATAGGTTAGGTCAGCGTCGCCGGCGACGCTAACCTATCCTATCAATTTTTATTGGTTGCCTGGTTGAACGTTATTGTGTAGATGCATGGAAAACCTTGATGTTCATTATGACTATAATAATATACAGAAAAACGTCTTAGTATCTTGAACTACATTAAAATTGATCTACTTTCTAACTAGAACGACGCAGAATTGGAAATATAATAACCATTGGTTTAAACATATGCGTGATTGTACTAAATATGAAAATTTCTACAATCAGGATATTAATAAATATTTTTTGAGATTTTACTCTATTATTGAGTTAAATATAAATGCAGGGGTGCTTACCTGTTGTGTTTTTTGAATACTAAACAGTATGCGGGTTTTGTTGGGTCTAATTTTAAAAGACGTGAAAATTAAAAAACTTTTAAGAATTTGATGGAATAAAATTGAAACATAATTCGTTTATCAGATAGAGTAATACCCAGCGTACATATGTTTTATTGTGACTGCCATAATTCTTTTGTAAATTCCGATATAATTTAATAGGTTGAACAATAGAATTGTTTTTGAAGTAACTCTACAATTTGTATTGATAAAAAATCTAAAATCGCGGTGATGGCTAGACGGATTATCCGATTTAAAAAAATCCTTTCAGATTCGCTGAAGAAAAATTATAGCGGCTTAATAAGCTATACGAATTGAAAAGTACGCAAAATGATCCAAAATGGCAAATAAGGAAAAATGGATTAGGTGTTTAGAAAATTGATAGTAGATTTAAAATGGACAATGTATAGTTAGGTAAAGGGTTATTTTTTAATTCAGTAATGGTTGTTCCGATTTAAAAAATACTAAAAGATTTGAGAAGCTGAGGAAAAACAATATTAATTGATATCTTACACGACGGAGTTATATAAAAAATATTGCTAAGATTATCTCTTGAGAAAAATTTTAAAAATGTCGCTGGTGGCTGGGATCCGATCTGATTAAAAAAATTTTTTTAGATTCGCGTAGATAAGAAAAAAGCAATATTAATGGATATATTACACCGTGGGTTAATATTAAAAACACCGCTAAGAGCATTGCTTGGCAAAAATTCTAAAATGGTGATGGTGGCTAGGGATTCAACCCAATTTGAAAAATTCAGATTCGTGTAGCCGAGAAAAAAATTATTAAAATGGATAACTTATACGTATGTTTATATCAAAAGCACCACTAAGAGCACTTTTTGACAAATATTTTAAAAATGGCAATGGTTGCTAGGAGCCCGCTCGGATTTCAAAATTTTTTTCGGATTCGGTTAGCTGAGAAAGAAATTATAGCAGTTTGATAGGTGATACTATTGGAGAGTGTATCAAAGCGAACCAAAAATTCAAATAAGGAAAAACGGATTAGATTAAAGATGAACACTATATAGTTTGGTAAAGGGTTATTTTTAATTCAGTAAGGGTGTTCCGATTTGAAAAATTCCAAAAAATTTTAGAAACTGAGGGGAAACATTATTAATTGATATCTTACATGACGAAGTTATATCAAAAATATCCCTAAAAGTACCTCTTGGTAAAAATTCTAGAAATGGCACCGGTGGCTAGAGGGATGGTCCGATTTAAAAAATTCTTTCAAATTCGGGTAGTTGAGAAAAAATTATAGCGTTTCAATAGGTTATACTACTGGAAAATCTAATCAAACTGAACTAAAAATGCAAATAGGAAAAACGGAGTAGGTGTTCAGAAAATTGATAATAGATTAAAGATGGACACTGAATGGTTTGGTAATGGGTTATTTTTTAATTTAGTAAGGGATGTTCCAATTTCAAAAATTCCAAAAGATTGGAGAAGCTGAGGAAAAACAATAATACTTGATTTTTTACACGACAGAAATGTATACAAAATATCGTTAAAAGTACCTTTCGGTAAAAAAATTTAAAATTGGCGCCGGTGGTTAGGGATCCGGGTCGATTAAAAAAATTCTTTCAGATTCGGATAGCTGAGGAAAAAGCAACATTGACCATGGATTTAAATTGAGCAGATTCCCACCTCTTGTCCGGCAATGAAATGCTTTCAGATTAGTATTGGCAATGCACTAAAGGTTCTGCTGAAATGGGAATTTTATTTTCTTTTAGAAAAAAAAATTCTTACGGTCCCTTGAACTTGACGGTCTAGGTAGGTTGCTTTGTTTGCTTACTCGGAATGAACATGAGTATATGATGAGTATATGAGTACATGAGTATATGATTATACTTATCGGCTTTGGCGTTATTTTTCAGTTACGTATTGAAGTTATGGTAACAACAAATTTACTATTGGTGATCAAGCAAATGCATTGCCTTAAGGTATATGAAATTATGAAGTTCAAAATATTAATAAATATTTACTCTGTAAGCGTTAGAATCCTTGCAAAGTGCTTCATCGCTAAAACCACATCTAATTGAAATTATCGCCAATAATAACAACCTAACCTACAGAATTAAGATCAAATCATGCAGTAGATTTCACAAAGCGAAAACCTTAAAGGCAATGGGTTTGAATAATTCCTGTTAATGACATTGCAATTTCAGATCAACTAGCACAGGTGTTTCCTGTTAACCTATTAACTCGCTATTCACAGTGTGAAGTCGTAGCGAGGATCATATTTCAATAATCAACAAGCCCATATTATCTACCAGTTATGTTCGACTGTTGTAGTAGGACACGCTAGTAGAAAATCCTACAAATATTGCATTGCCTATTAAAAACACCTAATCAATACAATTTTTCTAAAAATATTTGTTGAGTATAATGCACTCCTCGGGCTGCGACCAAATGCTGTTACAAGATTATATTTTAAATGCTTAAAGTACTCTTCTTTGTTATAACATCGTGAGCTAAAACCTATTAAAAAGAGAAAGCGACAACTTTTAATAGCCACTCAAAATATTTTCAATGGAAAAGAATCTGTAAATATTCATTTTTTTAAGGCTTAAAGGTTTACACGTAATAAATACATCATTAAAAGGTTTGGAAATATTGTAAACGTTGCGGCAACATGCCGTGTTTGACAAATTTAATAATTAATGCGGAAAAGCATCCCCGTACGCTTTGTTCAAGAACATTCTATGAAAAGAAGCATGTTTTCGAATACCTATTAATATTCATGGGGTAGCTTCATCTATATTGAAAGTAGAATATCAAAGTTGGATGCTCAGTTTAGTTTCAATTGATTTTGTTAACATTGAACCTTTTGTGATGAAGTTCTCTAGAAACTTTACATCGAAGGAGTTGACCGTATTCGTAATCCAGGAATCACTACAACCTTAAGCTTCTTGTCCCATGGTTATACCGAAACCTTTGGTTTCCAAAACGCAGGAAAGTTACATCTTGAAAATAGTATACGTTATTCCAGCTACTCCATACTTCAACATTCCTATTCCTTTAATAATGATATTGTGATTTGCTAAGGATTTTCGAAAAATCCTGGTAAACGTTAACCTAGAGATAATTCTTATTAAATGTAGTTTTGATGAAGTTGCCGTTTCAAATGTACTAAATTTAAGAAACAAAATTTCTTTGAATCTCATACGTGTTAGGTATATGCCCTGTTATATCCTTATATGCCGGTGCCAGATGCAGAGCGATTAAAACTTCTATGCTTGCATCATTTACAAGAGCATAGAATTACTACTGTATACTACTACGCAGTCTGTCGTAAATTCGTTTCTCTACACGGAAATCTCTTTCTTTATAATAGATACAGCAAAGGATTAAATGGGAAAAGTTTTACAGAATTTAATTATAAATTTATTTCCGGTTTAAGACTTAAGTTCTCTTTACCCGTTTTGAAGATAATTGAGTTAAACTGAAAAAGTGCATTTTGAATTTCGCCTCTACTTTCTAAACTATTAATTTAACAGCTGCCAAAGTATCACATTATTGGGACACTTTTTTAGACGCACAAGTTGATGTGCACAAGTCGCGATGGTCATTTGTTTATTTGGAATGCACTACAATTTTTGTTTTTCTTATAGCGGCCATACTGGATTTTTAATTTTTGGATAGAGCGCAAAAATTTTGTTCCAACAATATCCCACACGTACATACAATTGACAGTTACTATGCAGAAAATGGTGTTTTAAATTTTTCTCTAATTTTATATCTAGTCGGCCGTGACAATGACCTACTACAATGACATTGCGCTATTTGTTTCTTATTAAGTATCGTTGTTCTTGTCAAAATTATCCAAAAAGCGTTTGGTTTAAGTTAGTGTATTTGAAATTTGGTAATATTATTATACAAAATGACTCCGTATCTATTCATATGAAGAGAAGTTTGTTAGCACTGTAATTGCAGTCAAATTAAAATGCTGACGTAACATCAGCTGGATATTTGGAGCCATATCGCGACCGGCGGCAGTCCCTTAAAACCCATTTTCGGAAAATTGTTGTAAATTTAATAAACTAAGGTGAGTTTGAACAACCACGGCACTACATTGGCCAGAAGCGAGTTGTTTTTTACCTTGAAAATTTTGAATTTTGCCGAACCCTTGCTCTTACAAGCAGGGTAGGGATCTTTAACGTGCGTGACAGCAGTCACACAAGGGACCTTCGTTTTACATATCATCCGAACGGGGGGCGTATTTTTGTGAAAATGTTCGCCTAACATTTTTCAAGCAAACCGTGTCGGGATTTGGACCCACGACCTTGGGCATATTATTCACACGTACACGAACTACACCACGAAGCCGCCTGCACAACCACGACAGTTCATTTACATTTCCAATGCTCCACCTGTAGGTACTATATTGGCCAGGAGGCGAGTTTTTTGTTGCCTGGAAATTTAGAATTTTGCCGAACCCTTGCCGTTCCAGGCAAGGTAGGGATCTTTAACGTGCGTGACAACACTCACACACGGGACCTCAATTTAACCTCTCATCCGAACGAGGGCGTAATTTTGTGAAAAATGCTCACCTGCCATTTTTCAAGCAATCGGCCGTGTCGGGATTTGAACCCAGGACCTTGGAATCCGTAGTCTTACGCTTACTACATTGATCCACGGCGACGCCTGAACAACCACGACATCAGTACCCTACCGAAAATGAAAATCGTATACAAAATATTTTGCAGGCTGTTAATAAAAATCCTAAAACGACTGTAATAACAGTAGAGCATGATTTAAATGCATCGAAATTTCCTATAGAAAGAGTTCTAAAAGATAAATAAATATCATCCGTACAAACCTACAATTGTACAGGGACTTAAAGAAACTGATTTCCCTAGAAGGGTACGCTTCTCTGAATGGTATATTACTAAATGCATTGAAGATCCAGAATTTTCCACTTGCGTGTTGTGGTCTGATGAAAGTTGGTTTTCTAATTATGGCGTTTCAATAAACATAATAAACATCATTGGGCATTAGAAAATCCACATAAAGTAGCAAACAGGCGTTCACAAACCAGATTCGGATTTAACGTATGATGTGGAATCATTGGTAATTTTATTCAACCACAAAATTTGGTACTTATTTCTTATTGGAGCCCTGTGAAAAAATTACAATTTTAAAATATTATTTTCTTAGTAGTAAAACATTTCCAACGGTAACCTCCACTTTCGTGTTAATACGTGTTCATTTTTAAAAAGGCAAGAAATTCCTTAACTATAAAATACTGCGGAGATTAGATTATCGTTGGAAATGTTTCATTATTAACAAAAATATGCTATAATTTTTTCTCAAGGATCCGATAATAAATAGGGGTGGGCAATACGGGATTTTGCGTATCGAATATTGATACATAGTCTATATCGATATGTATCGATATATCGAATATCGATATATATCAATACGTATCGATGCGTATCGATACGTATCGATACGTATCGATATGTATCGGTGAGTATCGATACGTATCGATACGTATCGATACGTATCGATTCGTATCGATACGTAGCGGTACGTATAGATATATATAGCGATTCGTATCGGAACGTTTAGATGTGTAGATTAAGTATACATATCGAGACGTAGCGATACGTATCGGTACGAATCGATACGCATCGATAATTTATCTACTCTTTCTTTGGGAATAAAATCACAAGATCGTTTTAAAATAATGTATTTACTGACAATTCGATCTTTCACTTAAGATTGTTTGTTATCAAAATATGTTAATGAATAACTATAGAAATTGTTTGAAAACCGCAAGAAATGTGAGTACAAAATGTTTAACCTAATATCACGAAATTGGTGTAGTTAAAACGAAAATACACTCACCTGAGGAACTGTTTCGC
Source organism: Platerodrilus igneus (assembly GCA_036346225.1). Lineage (NCBI taxonomy): Eukaryota > Metazoa > Arthropoda > Insecta > Coleoptera > Lycidae > Platerodrilus > Platerodrilus igneus. Next base: position 2,974,764 of record JARFIW010001040.1, on the reverse strand, counting down.
TTTCAACACAAGCGACTTTCTGCAATTAGTCACCACATAGATTGAAAATTGCTGGCCGCATTCCCTGAAGTTTGCAAGGCAGCACCTTTTATGTCCACCATGTTGTACACCGAAATAATAAGTGATAAGATGCACTTGTTTTTGACAAAATATGTTGGCGGGAGTGATAACGTCCCAACGCACCAATTTTATAAACACGAAAAAAAAAATATTTGAATTTGAATAATGAAATTAATCAATCCCGAACAAAATAATTAAAGTTTCAAGTTTAATATTTGTGACATTAGTATATATATATATATATATATATATATATATATATATATATATAAGGGTGGGCGATACGGGATTTTGCGTATCGAATATCGATACATATTCTATATCGAATATCGATACGTATCGATATGTATCGATACGTATCGATGCGTATCGAGTATCGATATATCGATATTTATTTTTCGCCGTATCGGGGGGGTCGATACGGGGGTCGTATCGATATATCGATACGCCAACCCAGCCCTAATAATAAACAACTACTCAATAATTTTACTTTTTAAAATAAATTAACCAGTTTTTATATCAAGGAATCGACTCATAGGTCTATTTCTTATGATTATAATCTAAATGGGGAAAGATATCTAAACCTTTTAAAAAATCAAATTTTGCTCGGTCTTCAAGCAGTGGTGACAGAAGATGAATTTGGTAAAATTTGATTTCAACAGGATGGCTGCCCGGCATAAAATACAATTGAAGTTAGAAAATATTTAAGAAAAGTTTGAAGGAACGGTTTTGTCATCTAATTGCCCAATTCCATGACCAGCCGGATCACCTTACCTGGCGCCCTGGATTCTTATCTATGTGGCCATATTATTAATGAAATCTACGAATTTGGTCCTCCTTGTAACGTAGATGTTCTTCGAGAAAAAGTGGTGGACATGTTTGTTACGGATAACAGAAATACCCTTTTTACGATTGTAAAAAAAGTTTTGAAAAATTGTTAAGAATGCCAAAGAATTAACTGTAGATATTTTACAAATCTCTTTAACAACAATTAGTTAAGTAGTTCTAGATATAATTATTATTAGTACAGACTAATTCATAAATATTGTTATGTGTGTTTTATGAACTCAAATTTATTTTGTTCTGTTTTATAAATTTATAATATTTTTTATATGCAAATTTCTAATTTTAAAAGATGTACTTGAGGGATTTACAATTTCAAAACACATGGCAGTAGGGGATTCTTACAGGTTGATGCACGAGGCAGCACCTTGCCCTCACCTCAATGACGTCGTACCCCCTTGTTTGACGACACGCGGCCACGTCAACTCCTCTGACGTCACGCGCCCACTAATGAATTTTCTCATTAAAAATCCATTAACACTAACCCTTGGCTTTTCTCGTTTAAAACCCATTAGTACTAATCACTGTTAATGGGATTTCTCATTAAAAGCCCATTAACACTAATCGCTTTTCATAAAAAATTCATTAACAAATCGCTTTTTAATTGGAAAACTTATAAACGATATTACCATTTTTTCTTACGTTATACTTGTTATCCACCATTTATCATACATCACATTTGTCAGTCGCCATTTTTCTAACGTCACATCTGTCATTCGTCATTTTTCTTTTGTCAATCTGCTATTTTGTATTACGCCATTTTTTTAACATTACGACTTCTTACCTTCTTTGTATGTATTCACTTATACTCCATACTGTATATTCATTTTACCTCAAATTCTTAGAGAAAAAGACTGATTCAAACGGGATTTGAACTTGTGCTGCCTGCATGCACAATGGACAGCTTAACCACTATACTATCAGGTCAATCGAAATCTCTACTTGCTCTCGTACTATTGTTTAAAAAACAGAATATTCTAATTTAGAGAAGAACTTAGTGTATTTAAATATGAAAAAATTGGGGATGATTAAGGAACGGCTTAGTTTCCCTTTATAGAAATTAATTTAAGAACATCTAACCCAAAGTGTTATAAAGACACTCCATGTTTTTTTATTAACGAGCACAACACACAATAGACGTTTACATCGGTCGGCAGACATCTTTAAACTAAACAACTTGAGGTTTAACTTTCTTTTAATTACCCTCACCCTTTCCCCTATCGATTTACCCTCTAGTCATCACAGCCATTTTTAGATTTTGTGCCAGAAGTTGCTCTTAGCGGTGTTTTTAGTATAACTCCGTCGTGCAAGGTGTCATTTAAATATAGCATAGTAGGAGGTTTAGTGACGTTCTCGAACCTCATTTCCACCCGAATCCCTTATTTCCACACACATTTACATGTAAATTCCCATAAGGTGGAAATGAGGAGGTGGCGTGGAAATGAGGAGAATCTCTCATTTCCACACTCATCTGGACCAAATAGTTTTCTTCGACTAGCCATTGCATCTTTCGAGATAAGCCTATCTTGTTTGGTATCAATTAATATTAGAATTTTCTCGGTTACCTGAATCTCGAGGAATTTTTGAGATAGCATCATCCGCTAGTGAGCTACCCCAATTTTAAGATTTTTTGCCGATAGCGATTTTATGATCGTCCTTATAAATTTTTTAACCATGTGACACATTTTGTTAGTCTAGAATTTTACGCACATTTCGAATCTGCAAACAGATTTAAAATCGAACCACCCATTACAAAGTTACACTTTTAAAGTCTCAAACCTCAAAATTTCTCGCATGCTTTAAACAACCATTATTCGAGAAAATCTAAAACCGCAAGGATTTTAGAAATAAATTCTTTATAAGCCATAAGTGTTTAATATTTATAACCATTTTTTCAAACAGTAATGTGCTGTTTTCAGAATATCGCAAAAATCCATGACTTTTAGAATTTTTTTGGTTTAACATTGTTAATTACTACGTCACAAAATATGCTCAATGCTAAATAGTTAGAAAATACATTTATTTTACAAACTAATTGCTTTACAATTATGTGACGTAGAGTGAAAGTAGCGTAGACCTTTTTTTTTATTAATTAGCGGCTATATGTTTGAGAAATACAATAGATATGTTCAATGCCATCCCTTAGAATCATCGCATCATTGCTGGAAAGTTTATTAATCATACAATGAGCGCTCTAGTTTGGCCTCGATTGGTAAAATACAAACTTCATCTAGTAATATAAATCAATTAACAGATAATTACTTCAACTGTATATAACCCGACCCTAATTAATAAGAGCTTATTCCATCCGTACGTTTTTGTGCGTGTAAAAGCACATCGAAATTTTAAACAAATCGTTTCGTATAGTGATTTTTTGTGAAAAGCTTTTTGAAGATTTAAGGTGGGTCTACATTTATTTGAAAACACCAATTATTGTTTCTGATTGTATTTTTTAAAACATTAATTTTTCCAAAGTAATGCGCTGTTTTACATATATATGTTTTTCAAATTTTAAAGATAGGCTTTTAGCTAAGATAAATAAAAAAACAATTCCTCACAAAATATTTTATTAAAAATTAAATACATTTATACATTAACAAAAAACAGTAACAGTAATACATTCTCTTTGGAACAGCTTAAGTTATTCAAACAATGGTTTAGACAGTGATTGTACCTATCATCGAATCTTCTTAATTCTTTGAGTCTTGGAAGTGAGAATACACTTTCCATGTTTAAAATGTTGTTTGATAAATATTTTGATATTAACTGCTTTTTCTGCTCTCCTTTAACATAGACAGTAGCATCTGGAGGTATAACTTCTTTCAGTAGATCACCCACATTTGTATATCCACTTGTAGACTGTCCATCCCAGCAGAGTTTATGGATTCTTCCCTTTAACCACCGAACTTGCTTTTTGAAATCATCACTTATGGTGTTATACTCCACCGCTATGTCCAGTATCTCATGCCATATTACATTCTTCGCTACATCCAAAATGGCAATCTCCTTGCAATATAAATCACTAGTCTTGTATTGATATCCTTGTAAATCGATTATGAAATACATGCTTCCTGCTTCAAATCACAGATGGGAATGGGTTTCTAAGCAAATCTCTCCTATATATCAGGCTAAGGGACTTTGCTCCCGCCAACTCCTTTTATGATTATTTTTCAACTAGGTAATTATCTAGAACTTTGGTTGATACTAAAGCAGGTCTGTTTTCTTAATCCAACTTTTACCACCCCCCAACCACGACACTAATAATTCGGGTCCGTGCTTCCGTTTCCGTAAAACTTTTTCCACTAAGTACGTGTCGGGTGCTGCTGTGAGCTGAATTTCATCGCCGTAGAAAGCACCTAGAATTGGCCGACTTTCCAAATCTTGTAGCAGATAGGTTATCGGTCTCGTTTGTTGTACTTTAACAATTTTGAATAGTTCTGTACTCCAGTTTGGATGAAATCCTCGATTGAAATACTGCTTTATATTTTGATATACGCACAATGTCTCCAACCTTATACAACTTCTTGAGAGTTTTAGAAGCGCTGTTAGCGGTGTAAAGTTTTATTCTTTCCGAATGTTCTTCTGTCTCCATAGGTGTCATGTTCATAACCCGATGCGGTGTATTATTGTATTCTTTAATAACCTTAGGCAAAATATTCACCCATTTATGACTGCCCTGCAAATCAAATTTTCTGTACAATTTGTTTTTGATTGTTCTGATCAATCGCTCAACCATACTAGCTTTGATTGCGGAATACGTAGAGTAATGGTTTATCTTATATTTTTGCAAAAGATTTTTAAACCCGCGTGTTGTAGTACTCTTTCCCAAAATTCGTTTGTAGATTGATTTTTACGTTATTTTCTCCTTGCAGCATTTTGTCCAATATTTTTTTCACAGCGTTTGTAACTTCTGATCCAGTTTTATTTTTTAAAGGTTCAGCTAAAGCATATTTTGTGAAACAGTCCACCGCTATTAGAATATATCTGTACCCATTGTTCACACGCGAGTAAGGCTGCATTTCGCAGAAGTCCGATTGGATAAGATCACGTTTCACATGTTTCAGATTTGTATGACGACGCTGAAAATTTTTTCTTGCAGGTTTAAATAATTCTTTAACGATGATTTCTTTACTCATTCTTGCTTAACACTGTTGCTAAACTAATAGGGTTATCTTTATCCAATTGCATCTTTGACATAAACTGAAGCTTTGGTTTGAGTATTTGTTTTTTATAGCTGCTGGTGACGCCTCGTAAATCGATGATATTGCGAGACCGAGCTCCTTCTCGTTTGTTTCAGAAGTTGCAGTCAAATTAATAAAAAACTGTATAAACGTTTTAAAGTCAGATACAAGCTTATCCAATTTTTCATTTACATATTGTTTATTAACTGCATCAGATGGTTCAACTGATTGAGCAAGCATTGTGATACGCCGGTTTCTTGCATTGAAGGCTTTATCTTTACGCTGTATATCATCAGAACTTTTTAGACAGTATGAAAAGGCTTGATTCACGAGCTTGACTGCGGATTTCTTATTAACACAATCACTATCGTCTTTAGGATCCATTACATTAACTAACCTTCTTTTACAGAAACTAATTGTTTCTTCTCCAGACTTGAATACTATAGTGCTTCTCTGATTAACACAATCATAATCTTCTTTCGGGTCTGATGAATTCACTAACCTTCTTTGCTGCATATCGTATCCATCACCATCCAACGTTAGAACAAATCCTCGACCTGGAGGACCGCGCCTAATATCAGCATCTTTACGCTCTGAACGTCCGAAGCGGTCAATAGGCATTTTAAAACTGTGTAATTATTTACTGAGCTCACTGTATTATACCTTCTTCTCTCAACTCTTCTATTATGGATACCATCTCCTTAATGTTTTCCTCGCTTGTATTTCCAGCTCGGTTGGATGCGTTCAACAATCTTAACCGATCCACAAGTTCATGTACATTATTCCAGCAGACATATTGCACAGACTTTGAATTTAAACTTTTGTAAAACCCATTACAAAAGCCTAAACCTGCTCCCTTAGACTGCTTTCTTCTCTTTGGCTGTTTTCGTTCGAGGTTCCTTTGAAATTCGGTAAAATATTTTTGCACATACTTGTTAAACGTTTTGTTATTTGTTAGGAATCCGCTTAAATCGTGCGCTGTAAATGGGTTAAACTTTCTTCTCAAAATCGATGCTGATTTGATCATTTCCAAGTAATTCGGCAAATCTTCATGCAAATTGAAACGACCATCTTCGGGGTTGATGTTTTTATAAACCAGTAGATTGTATAAACCCCTCGTACCTGGGTATATCACATTATTTAATGTTATATCACTAGTTTATGGGTTAATTTCCAATACACTTTTCCACAAACTCCATGAGTTGGTTTCCGCATTATACTTTACTCCATAAATTGATTTGTGAATATTTTCGTCTTCGTCTCTAGCTAACACTTCTGCATAGTAAAGATGGAACGGTTCTTCTGGAACGGGTTGTTTAATTTTCTTTATAAGTGCTTCCATGTCTTCGAGTTTAACCCTTGTTGTCGGTGTAGGAATTTTTTCGGTGATCGATTGCAACTGGGAAGCGGTAATTTGCAAGGGGTCGATCAATTGTTTATGAACTTCTTTGAATTTTTGCTGAGATGTAGCGTCACCCTTTTTGTATGCCACAAACTTTTTTCGTACAGCATCTTGAATTAACTGAAGATTGAGTTTATTTGCGATAAAATTGTTAACGTCCGGCATCATGAAACTTTGGATTGGGACTAACCATTAGCAGCTTCTTTTATATTTATATACTCGTCGAAATTCTTCCTATATCGACCATTATCGAAACCAAAATCTTTCACAATAGTTATAAAACTATGTCTTGACTCACCCCAACACTGTAAGCACATTTCTTTAAATTTTGGATATGTCATGTCACCACTTATATGATCCGAAAGGATATGTCTGAGATTGGTTTCATCCTGTTTCCATAATGCAATTACATTGGCGTTATCTCTGAGTCTATGTTTTAAGGCACTAGCGCAAGTTTGACATAGATAGAACGAATCTATTGCTTTATGTCGGTCGAACGAGAAAAATTGAGTGATTTTGCTTTGCCGGTTTGCAAGTATATCATCGAAAACTACAATTGAATCTTCTTTGGTATCTCCGGGTTCAATCAAATCGTCGTAATTTTCAAACTCATGGTACCCAATTTCTTCTTTTAATGGTGTAAAAACGTTTCTTAACAATTCGTATTTCGGTTGATATAAACTTTTCGAAAATGCATAGACATTTTGGAATGTAAGGCCGTTCTCGTGCAGGATCAGAGATATTAAAGCGTTGGTCTTCCAACAATTCGATGGTCTCGCGAATACAGCTCGTATGTTAGACGGGAACAAAATTCCATGTTTACCATCCTCTTTTGCACTAGCAATAGCAAAGTTATCATAATTCTGCACAGGTATTTTAACTTCTTGTATAGCATCGCCCATGCTTCTCACATTTTCCTGCCTAGGAACACCATTCTTCTTTTGAGGTTTACGGAGATCCAAATGCCTGCTTAACGTTCTTCTGGGTATACCATATAACCTACTTGAAGAGTTCACACTTATACCTTTTTGTATTTCACTAATTGCTTTCTCTAAAAATTCCTTGACGTACATCTTTCAAATATAAGTTTAAACTGATCCAAATTGAAAAATAATGCACCTTATATACCAGTATTACAGGAATGTGCATGGGCAAGGGTGCGCGTACGCATGCGCGTGCGCATGCGCGCACATAAGCGAGCATGGGCGTACATCGAAATGTGTGAGGAACTGCTTCGGTTCACCAAAAAAATCTTATTAATATTAAAACAACATAGATTGTATAGAATTATATTAAAAGTATATAACAAAATATTTAATTGTGAATAAATCTATTGACAATTTCCGTAAACGGATTATATTCAAACATAGAGTCATGTATAATTAAACCATAAGCCTTCATCGACGGTTCAAAATTTCTTGAACCTTCTAATTCCATTCTTACATCAACCGTTGCGTCCTTGATGCTTTCAAATTGATGACGACAGTCGATTACAAAGACGGGTGATTCCTTAAATCTGTTGTAGTCCATTAAACATTTATTTGATGATTTGTTCGGATAGTATTTTTCCATAAAAGATGCATAAGACAGGTACGCTGACAAGTAATCGTTCTGCTCGAAATCCAAATCTAATCGATTTTGAGGGAATGCCTAAGAGTTTGAAAACACTTTGACATTGGTTATATTGGCATTCGTACAGATCGTAGCATTTTCTTCTTTCCTGTCGTACTTCCCATTTTGCAACGCCAGTAATATCCACCGAGTCTTCTCTGTCTCGTTCGATACTTTAATTCTCCATACTTGCGACCTTGATTGTGTTAGAGACGGTAATTCGTGTAGTTCTCATTTTCTGAATGCAACCATCATAGATGATTGATTTTGCATCTCCGAAAGCAGCGAATCCTTGGCGAAGTCACTTAATGTTATATGCGTAACCTCCCATGAAATACGTTGTATTTTGAACGTTACTGTATTTCCAATCGACTTGTAGCAATTTACGTCCGACTTGGAGCTGATTAAAATAAGCTCTTGAGGCATGTTGACGATAGTTTTCTTGTAATCATTGAAAAACCCAAAAATGGTTTTTAGAGGTATAGCACAACTAAACCGTCCATCTTGGAATATGGTATCAGGCTTCCACCCGGTATGTGTAATAGATTTTATTTCTGATTCTTCCATGGATACAAGTCCTTTAGTGGTTCGAGTAATCCCAGGGATTCTGCAGACATCTATTATTTGATTATTACCCAATTTGTATTGAATTTCCTCAAACAGAAAATATGGTGCATTTCTAGTAAATTTGTAAGCTTTAGGATCTGGTTCCGCTGCACTAATCGGGTCTACAGTTGTTGACGCTTCTCTTAATGCTTCTGTAGGCTTATAGGTACCCCTTATAAATATGAAACTTTCATGGGGGTATGTGATGTAATCACTGCTCTGGATTTCAATTGAAATTCGATCGTTGTTTTCTGCATTCAATGTAAAGGGAAGATATGTATAATAATCTTCCTTTATTATGGTTTCGTCTAATTTATAACCTCCAAACACATCCAATTTGGGTACGTCCTCATATTTAAGCCTTGCAAGATTAACGTTTTCTTCGCCGTGGAGATCTAAGCTGCGTTTACTTCTGCCACTCATCATTTATAACTTTTAATCCCAAAGATTTTAAGAAACGTATTTCTTCTGCTGTAAGTCTCTCGACAACTTGACGCTTTGATGTCTTAGTCACTACTGGTCGTCTGGGGGTGTTGTAGCGTGTTTTATATACAAAATCAATGGGCATTTACAGCTACTTTTTATTTCCAGTCTCACACAGGTGTATGTTTTTGGTGAAAAGTTTACCAATTCACCCAAATGATCGACTAGTCTGATTGTAATATTATCAATTTCTGTCACGCTCAGTGGATAATATATGACATGGTTAGGTTCCTTTTCTAGATTATACCCAGGTGGTACAGATAGACTGAATTCGAATATGCTGTGGGTAAGAAAATTGTTTCTCAACGATCCGCTGGTGATATTGGTTTCCACAAAAATGTTTGAAACCGATATTATGTTCACTTGCTGATTAGCGATATGTACGGTATCTGCAGCCAATTTGCGATTGGTAAACCCCAACATGCTTCCAATATTGTTTTTACGGTTTACCCCAAAATCTATCGGTATACTGCTTCGTATAGAATACTTTAATGTATTATTGTTGGCACTCAGTTTAAAATATTTTTCAATGTTCTCGTTGATGTCCGGCTTCTGACTGAACCATTTTTTAAGACGTCCTGTGTATATGCATTTATTTCTTCTAATTCGTATGATCCAGGTTCAATGGTTATTCTGCGATGCTCTTGATGATTAAAATATAAGTTGTTGTTTCCTTGATGTACGTTTTGCACAGTGTTTACAAGTATACAGTCACACTAGGCCCAATGCATATTCACCATCCTGTTTCAATTTAATTGGTGGGTAAATGGATCCTGTCGATATGATATTACCATATCCGAACACGCTCACTGTTTTAGCCATTGTCACTAAGAAACTTTAACACTAAATGTCCACAATTGTAAGTGTTGTAAGTCTGCTCCGGTACTCTGTTGTAATAAATTTTACAACCTCGAAAATATCTCTTCACTTCTTCCGGTGGTCTCAAGTCTCCAAACGAATCGTAGTTTAACACACTATTTCCACGTTTTTAGTACCCTACCCAATGTGTACCCGAACCTTTGGTGGTATCCAAATTAATCACACCCGACTCGTTGTCACGCGGTTTAATCTTCTGTAACTGATCTCTAGAAAAGACTCCGCGAAAATGAGGAATATTAGATGCGTGTTTCCTTATATCTACGTCGGTGAGAGCTCTTCGAGGTAACTTGCTTAGTTTTTTGATACTTTTTTACAAATACCACGCCCCTGTTTGTACGGTTTCAAGAATAATGCTGTGCCTTTTTTGTATGGTTTTAGAAACATTCCATTTCCTTTTTTCCCAACGGCAATGGCTTCCATAGATCTGTTGTGCCGTTCACTCTCCTTAAGCAGCTCGTTTGCTGTCTTGACATCATTTACTGCTTTAGCTATTTCCGCAGCACCACCTGTTAGTGCTCCTAGAGCACTTAGTCCCGCGAATATCGGAATTAATGGTAGAAAACCTCCTTTCTGCGGAACGGGTATGATACGTGGGACTTTAATTTTGTTTCTCCCACCGGCTCCTTTTATGATTTTTTTACCAATTAGAATACCAACGTCTAGTAACTTTTTCAAATTGTCGGAGCCAACTCGGTCTATTGCGGATCGTATTTTCTTCAAGAATCCACCTTTGAAACTTATTGTCTTCTTAAAGCCCATACCCATTTTTCTCTTCGCTTTCATAGCGTTTGTCACAAACCAAGCTGCAGCTTTTTCCACAAATTTTGCGTTCTTAGACTTAACTCTCCCTCAGGCTTCTTCTTCTAAAATTTTATCTGCTCGGTGTCTGGCTGGAAGATCGTCAAGGTACTTTGAGTATGCAATGTCGTGGTCTTTACACAATTTATCCAATTCGTTTATTCCAGTATCACCTCTTGCTAAGCGCTCATTTAACTTTGTACCAGGACCGCAGTACTAATAACCCGGAATATGCAGCTCAAACAGTAACCTGTTTATAGTGCTGTTGATTAAACCCTCTCCAGAACAGATAATCATGTGTTTACTCAGAAAAATCTCAAACTATACTAAATAAATAAACAACAGCAAGTCTATTTATACTTTTTTCAAAAAATTTACAATACATTAGTTTCACAAACTACTTATACAATATATTTACAATATATTTACATCAACATCTCTTGAGCTGTAATCGTAGTTGTTTACTATAGCTACTACAACTATCTTTTATAAAATACTCTTTCTAGTTATCACCATACCCAGAATCTTCAGAATCCGACAAATTTAAACACCTAAACATTTCCACTAATGTCCTTGTACGTATCACGTCTCGCACAAATATAGCCGGAAAACGTATAACCAGCTCCAAAGCATTTAGGGCACTCTGATTCAATTCGTTGTAGAATAAAATATTGCCAATTCGAGCTTCGCCTTCAACCAAGATTTTAATTCGTTTCTCCCCTTCAGTCAGAGTAGTAAACCAATCGCCATCATTTAAATTAGAATTAGCAACAAACCCTACTAATTCGCTGTATAATGCTGGGAAGTCACGACTTTCCAACTGTATAAATTGATACTCCAATTGCTCCCGCATATGGAATAGTTTACGGCACTCCAATTCATTTATAACTATCGAGCTATTACCCATTATTACTTTTAACTGGAACGTTTCGTTCTCGGTTGTTCCAAACACTGGCGACAGAGTGATAGAAAACGGGCCTCCTAGTTGTATGTATAGATCTTCCATTTCGGGTGCACCATTTAATCGAGTGTTTAGCACGTCACGACAAAATACGTTGATTTGAAATTCCACTTGAAAATTTGTAAAGGATATCCAATTTTCGTATGCCAATTCCAGAACATGGTTGGTACAATATTTCCTGCTACACACTAACCGTAATACAGGTTTTATTGTCTGGTTTATAGCAAACCCAATTTCCACATTATGAGGGTGCTCGCCCAATTTACTTTTAAACTATACGTAAACTTATTAATAAGATTTTCGGTATACAAAACTTGCGTATTATTAACATCTACAGACTCCATTGCTTTGCACTGATATCACTGAGATGACTGAGAAAGGATCCTATGTAGATCATCGTTTTAAATGTTTCAGGGTTGTTGTTGCGCATGCGTAAATTGTACTCAGGTGACTTAGAATACGTAAGCGAAAAGTTAATTGGTTTTCACCGACTTGAATAGACTGGTCTGTAAACAATTAGAGTAGAAGTGAAAGTTAAAGTGATTCATCCGATAATTATAGTTGTAGTGCGTAAGCAAGAAGCTAATCGGTTTTCACCGACGTGAATAGACTGGTTTGAAATGTAACTCGAGGTCAAAACGACGTTGGGTTTCTCCTAATTTAAAAGTAAACCACCTAATTATACCAACCGGGTATAAAAGCATCGTGCGATACAATATAATTCAGTTTCTGTTTAGTCTTTGACTAGTTACAACAGCTAAAAAGTCCTTGACACGTTTTTAATTTTCTTTATAGAAAAAATGTCTTCATTCGTGTTTAACGTCTGTGGTGCAGCTTTCTCGAGAAGCGATAGTTTAAAACGACACCAGCTCCAACAACATGAATCGGTGCCAGATCAAAAGACTGGTTTGTTCACCTGCGATATGTGTCCGGAATCCTTCACCCGTAAGGACAACCTTAAACGTCACAAGGACACCAAGCATGGTGTGGTGGCTCCAGTTGCAGGTCCATCCGGTCCACCTGCTGCGCCGATAGTTGAGAGACCCGCCCCCAAGAGGTTGCGTAGATGTGACTAGGGTACTCGACGGAGGCGATAGTGTGGAAATGGTAGTTACAGCATTTAAAAACAGAATAGCTACATACAGAATTAAAAATACTAACGCTAGTGGTAAGTTTTTTTTTAAGTATTTTGTTTGCTTAGTTTGTATTTTTAGGTATATTGGATTTTCTCCGCGCGCAACGCGAGAGGTTCATCGCCTTAGTCGGGGCACAGCGGGCAATCCACACCTCCCTAAAGGTGAACTTGGAGGTGTTTGTGGCTACACCAAGGTGGCTGTGAAAGAGGGTGTAGAGGATGTGAAATCTTTCAACACCCGGAACACAGTTATCACCTCATCCAGTAACCTAGGGAAGGTCTACAACTCCTTTGTGGAGACGATGTCGGCTAAATCAGACGAATTTCAAGAACGAGATTTTGGTAAGTTTTGAAAAAATTATTATTTTTTTTTCTAATTTTTTTTAAATTTTAGGATGGACTCTGAAAAATGTACTATACTCGGAGGTGAATATAAACAAGTACAACCCTTTGCGAGGATCTTCGTATGTACCTTTTCCAAAATGGGTAAGGGAGAAACATGCCATCGTCAACGTGCAGAACCAGGATAATGCATACTTTGCGTGGTGTGTTGTGGCTGCATGGCATCCCGCCGATTTCAAACCTCACAGAGTGTCTAGTTATCCGCACTACTCCAAAATATTAAACTTGAATGACATCAATTTTCCTATGGAATTCAAGAATATACCCCGGTTCAAGGAGCAAAACAACGTTAGTGTCAACGTGTTTGGTATAGAAGGCAAGTCCATCGTGGGATCGCTTCACTTTACAACACGCAAGAGGGATCGGCATGTCAACCTTTTGTACATCCAAGATGGGGATAACACGCACTACTTTTTGATCAAGGATTTGGGGAAGCTGGTGATAAAACAGTTGTCTCGCTATGGACATAAATTCTTGTGTGATGGGTGTCTGATATACTTCCGTTCTGAAGAAGAGTTGCGGAAACATGCAGAACAAGACTGTAATCACGTTGCAACCAGCATACCCAACCACTTCAACAGCGTATTAGAGTTTACGAACGTGCACAAACAGATGAGGGTGCCGTTTGTTGTGTACGCGGACTTTGAAAGCTTGTTGAAACACATTTCTTCGGCAGCACAGGATCCCTCCCACTCTTTTACTAACAGCACCCACCAACACGAACCATACAGCTTCGCCTATTACGTTAAATGCTCCTACGACGAGAATTTGGGTAAGTTTGAATTGTACAGAGGTGTTGATGCCGCCAAAGTCTTTATGCAGAAGTTGAAAGAGAAAGCCCGCAGATTGGGTAAAATCCTTAAAACTAATGTACCGATGACAGCGTTGGAACCTTTAGACGAGCTATTATACTATATGGTAGATGATTGCGGCTTCTGCAATAAACCATTGGGAGATGATCGAGTCAGGGATCACTGACATCTAACAGGGAAATTTCGCTTCGCAGCACATCGCCAGTGCAACATCCAGTACCGGATGCTAAATTTCATCCCTGTGGTATTTCACAATTGAAGTGGGTATGATTCCCATTTTATAATTAAGGAATTGGGTTGCGATAAGGAGCATGTCTCAGTGATCCCAAATAACAAGGAGAGGTTCATTTCTTTCACAAAGCATGTGAGACTATATGACGAAGAAGATGATGGTGATGATGATGAATCAAACAATTCCACAGTACAGCTGCGATTCATCGATTCCCTGCGTTTCATGGCATCAAGCTTGGATAAGTTGGTGAAAAATTTAGAACCTGATCAGTTTGTTGAGATGAGGAAGTGTTTCCCCGACGACATACAGTTTTCTTTTCTACGCAGAAAGGGTGTGTTCCCGTACAGGTATGTGACAGACGCCTCAGTATTAAATAGGTCAAGTCTACCACCCCGAGAGGAATTCTATAATGATCTCACGGGTACTGTGATTTCGTTGTCTGAATACGGTCACGCTCAGAATGTATGGAACGCCTTCAACATACGCACACTCGGTGAATATAGTGATATCTACTTAAAGACCGATGTTTTATTATTAGCCGACGTGTTCGAAAATTTCCGGAGTGTGTGTTTGAAAACGTACGACTTGGATCCCTGCCAATATATGACAGCACATACTCTAAGCTGGGACGCCATGCTGAAATATACTGGAGTTAAACTGGATCTATTTACAAATGTAGAAATGCATCATTTCGTCAAGAAAGGCATTTGCGGTGGGTTAACTCAATGCAGCGCTCGGTATGCCGAAACCAATAATAAGTGTATGGAGAATTACGTTCCTAGCAAACCCTCCAAATACTTGGCGTACCTTGACGCGAATAATTTATATGGATGGGCCATGTCCCAACCGCTACCGATAGGCGGATTCAGGTGGTTGAAAGAGCAAGAGCTTAACCTCCTGAAAGCCCACATCGACAACATATCTGTAACAGGGGACAAGGGATACATCCTGGAAGTAGATCTGGAGTATCCAGAAGACCTACACGATCAGCACAACGATTTACCGTTTTGTCCACAGACCATGGTACCCCCAACACCATCCTCCAAAACACACAAGCTACTTGCCACGTTGCTCGACAAGAGTCATTACATCATACACTACAAAAACCTGCAGCAGGTCCGGCGTCACGGTCTTAGACTCACCGGCATCCATCGCGTATTGGAATTCGATCAATCACCTTGCGTTTGAAAAAGACTTTTTTAAATTAATGAATAACGCAGTCTTTGGAAAAACGATGGAGAATGTTGACAAGAGGGTTGATGTGAAGATAATTACTCGGTGGGAGCACGATGGAAAAAAATTGTGCGCGAGTGGACTTATCGCCCGCCCGAACTTTAACAGTAGTATAGTGCTAGGTGAGAATTTGGTTATTATACAGATGGATAGGGTAAAAGTTTCGTATAACAAGCCTATATATGCAGATTTTTCTATTCTAGATATTTCAAAAACCCTCATGTATGAATTTCATTATAATACCATGAAAGATTTGTATGGATCCAAACTCTCACTACTTTACACAGACACTGACTCTTTAGTGTATAGTGTGGAAACAGAAGACTTGTATAGTGACATTAGCGCAAACATTAACAATTTTGACACGAGCGATTACCCCGAAGATAATAAATATAACATACCACTTGTGAACAAAAAGATTCCCGGTAACTTTAAGGATGAATTCAACGGCGACTTGGTGTTACAATTTTTTGGGACTAGGGCCAAGTCGTATTGCATCATTAGTGAGAAGGACGTAATTAAAAAGATTAAGGGGGTTTCGCGTGGTGTGGTGAAGGGTATTAGTGTAGATAGTTTTAAGGACATTGTACATAATAATTCTGGTGCCCTTATGCATAGCATGGTATGTATTCGGAGTAAAAAACATCAACTTTACACCCAATTAATCAATAAAATTAATTTATCGGCAGAAGATGATAAAAGGTACGTCATCCCTGGTATTACTTCCACATATGCATAAGGATATAAGATAGTTGTTTATATTTGTATTTATT
Source organism: Platerodrilus igneus (assembly GCA_036346225.1). Taxonomy (NCBI): domain Eukaryota; kingdom Metazoa; phylum Arthropoda; class Insecta; order Coleoptera; family Lycidae; genus Platerodrilus; species Platerodrilus igneus. Next base: position 2,958,353 of record JARFIW010001040.1, on the reverse strand, counting down.
TTATTGCGTATATATAGTAGTATGTAAGTTAGTTATAAGCATACCTACCACCCCCATCCTTAATAATTCCTTCGTTCCCGGCGATATGTGTTTACCTCCACGTGGTCTCGCTGGACGGTAAAACATATTGTTAGATTAACGACAATATGTCTTATTGACTGAAAACCCGTTTCCTTTCTTCTACTTTAATCTCTTTTTGTTACAGGTCTATTTAAACAACCCATTAATCCCTTTTTTGTTACAGGTTACTTTCAACTGCATGGATTCGACTACACAAACAAAATAATGTTATACTTTATAAAAATTGTATTCTATTAGTTTATTAAATTGTAAATCGGATAAAATAAATTATTAAACTTTTGTGTGCTTAATTTCTTTGTGTTGATACCTCTAAGTAGTTGGTTAACGCATGTCTTGGGTGGCGAAAATTTAGAGGTTTGAGGATTTAAAGTAAAACTTTGCAGGGGGTGGTCGGATTTTTAATCTGTTTGCAGATTCGAATTCTGCATAAAATTCTAGACTAATAAGATGTGTCACATAGTTAAAAAATTTATAAGGACGATCATAAAATCGCTATCGGCAAAAAATCTTAAAATTTGGGTAGCTCTCTGGGGGGGATGATGCTATCTCAAAAATTCCTAGAAATTCGGGTAACCGAGAAATTTCTGATATTAATTGATACCAAACAAGATAGGCTTATCTTGAAAGATGCAATGGCTAGTCGAAGAAAACTGTTTGGTCCAGATGAGTGTGGAAATGAGGGATTCTCCTCATTTCCACACCACCTCCTCATTTCCACCTTATGGGAATTTACATGTAAATGTGTGTGGAAATGAGGGATTCGGGTGGAAATGAGGTTCCAGAACGTCACTAAACCTCCTACTTAGCATTTTTTTTCAACCACCTGAATCTGAAATTTTTTAAATCCGACCCTCTTCTAGCCACTAGCGCCATTTGAGATTTTTGGCCAATACTCTGTGTCCATTAATATTGCTTTTTCTTTAGCTACCCGAATCTGAATTTTTTTTAAATAGAACCGGATCCCTAGCACCATCACAATTTCTAGAATTTTTAGCAAAAGCTACTTTTAGCGATATCTTTTATACAACCCCGTCGTGTAAGATATCAGTTAATTTGTATTTTCCTTAGCTTCTCAAATCTGTTGGAATTTTTAAATCGGACCATCCCTCCAGCCACCACCGCCTTTTTAGATTTTTTATCAATATAAATTGTAGCGGTACTTTAAAGACAATTCTATTGTTCAATCTATCAAACTATATCGAAATTTACGAAAGAATTATGGCAGTCACGATAAAACATATACTCGTGTCATTACCCTATCTGATAAACGCATTGTTCCAATCTTATTCCATCAAAACTTTTAAGACCTTTTTTAATTATTACTTCTTTTAAAATTAGCCCCAACAAAGACGTGCATACTGTTTAATATTCAAAAAACATAACAGAAAAACACCCCTACATTCATATTTAGATTTAACTCAATAATAGAGTAAAATCTCAAAAATATTTATTACTATCCTGGATTGTAGAAATTTTCGTATTTTATTACAACCATGCATATAATTAAACTATAGGTTACAATATATTGAGTTCTGCACCGTCCTAGTTAGAAAGTATATCGATTTTAAATGTAGTTCAAAATATTAAGACGCATTTTCTGTATATTATTATAGTAATAATGAACATTATTGGTTTCCTTGCATCAACATAATTACTTTCAATCACCTAAAGCGTTTCTAAATAAAGTGAATGTATAAATTTAACCATGCATTCTGTAGTAAATGATGTCTAACCTATTAGTTGTAAATTTTAAAGTACCTTCTTACGATGCTAATTAATAGTTAGAAATACGCAGTTTAATAAAGACAAACTATACTTTCTCTATGCGCATAAATACGGGAAAAGTGATACTGAAAGCTCATTCTGAATTTATTTGTGTATAGTTGTTCAAAGTGCTTATTGTTGCAGAATTTTCAAACCTCCAAATCTTAGTTGTTCAAAGTGGATAGTCTTGCAGAATTTTCAAGCAAAAGACTCTTTTGGTAAGTGCTATATTTTTTTAAAATTCGCATATTTAAACTGTGATTTTCTATTTTTTATTCAGTAACTTTACTTGCAAGGCACCTTTAGAGTAAATAAAGTAACTCGTTTCTAATTTTATGTACATATCCGCTCTTAATACATGTTTTAATAAAACCATTTTAATTAAAAGTATGAAATTAACATAAAAATTTATTTAAAAGATACTGTAAAACCATTTTAATTAAAAGAATCAAATTAATATAAAAATTTATTTAAAAAATACTGTTCTTTAGTAACCACACGTTCTGCTTGGCGCAATTCAAAAAATCTTTTAAATGCAATAAACAATGGTTAGATTGAATATCTTTTCGTAACTGCTTCAAATTTGGAACACCAAACTGATCAAGTTTCACACTTTCGTTAGCTGGAAGGTAGCGTTTGATGATGTTTTTCTTTAACAACCCTTTTACATAAACGGTTTCATTTACAGGTACTATTTCTTGCAAAAGTAAACTTAAATATTCAACTGATAATTCGTTGGTCGCAGGGATCTTTTAGTCTAATTCTTGTAGGTAATTTTTACAAAAATCGTTGTCTTCGGAAATTCTCATCCAAGTTTTCACTTCTTAACGGCATGTTCAGAATTTCGGGCCATAACTCGTCTGTTCCAACATTCAGTACAGCTATGTCTTTCACAAAAAATTCGCTTGACTTGTAGTGGAAGCGCTGGATATCCAAAACATACACGTTTTCCCTTCGAGAGCTGATTATTTATAAATGACCAAACTTTGGAATAAAGCCTCATATAATTATGATATCCTTAGTTTCCTACGTTGCGTCCTTGAGTCCATCCCATTTAATTAATCATTCTCGTCCGTTGTTTCTCTTCTTGAAAACTTTTTCAATTAAATAAATGTCCGAGGAATTCGTAACCTGCTCCTACTTATATAAGGTATCCAAGATTGGTATATTATTTAAATCCTGAAGCAAGTAAGTAACAGGTCTTGTATGTTGAATTTGCGCAACTTTAAATAATTCCGTAGTCCAATTGAATAAAAGCCCTTTATCAAAAACATTCCTATATTTAGATATTCGCACTACATCTCCAATTTTAAGGAAGTTTCTTTGACTTGTAGCACTACTGTCTACAAAAGCTTTAACCTTTATAGGCGTTTTTCTACTTCCTGAAGTGTCATTCTTATCGACCGGTGTTTATTGTTATTATATCCCTAATTACTTTTTGTAAAATTTTGAGCCATTTATAACTTCTTTGTAAATAGAATCTCCTGTAAAATATACCTTTAATTGTTCAGATAAGTCGTTGTGCCATACTGGCTTTAGTTACAGAATATGTAGCATAATGGTTAATCTTATAATTTTGCATGTTTTTAAAGGATATATTGTAAAATTCCTTGCCCATATCTGTTTGCAGATTGACTTTGACTGCAATATTCTTCACCCTCTTTAAACAGCGTTTTCAAAATATTCTTCATCGTATTGGTAACTTCTCGGCAAGTTTCATTTCTTAGAGGTTTAGCGAAAGTGTATTTTGTAAAGCAATCCAAACCAATTAGAACAAATTTGTAGCCTTCATTAACTTGAGGGTAAGGTTGAAATTCTGCCATGTCAAATTGCAAGAGATCTCTTTATATAGGGTTAAGGTAGTATGTAGGCGCAGCAAATTTTTGCAAGTCGGTTTAAACAATTCTTTTACGATGATTTCTTTACTCATGGTCGTGGTAGTACTAAAACTAGACTAAGCGATTCATCAGTTTGTAGTTGCACTTTCCGGGTAAGTTCGAGTTTCGGCTTATAATACTTATTTCTAACATCTTCTGGTGATGCATTATAAATGGATGAAAGTGCGAGGCTAAGTTCCTGATCGTTTGTTGCAGATGTGGTATTCAAATTCATAAACAACTGTACAAATGCTCTCACATCGGATACAAGCTTATCAAATTTTTCGTCTACATGTAGTTTAGTTGCTACATCTGATTTTTCAACAGGAGGACTAAGCTGTGTAGTACGTCGATTTCTTGCACTGTAAACTACAGCCTTGCGTTCAATATCTTTCACACTTTTTAGACAGTGGGTAAATGCTTGATTTACGAGATTAACAGCAAACTTTTTAAAAACACAATCACTATCATCTTTTGGCGCCGATACATTGATTAGGTGTTTCTGCTGCATGTTGTCCCCGTCTACAGTTATTACAAAACCACGTACAAGGGGTTCTCGCTGACCAAATTGCAAGCGCTTACGTTCAGAACGTCCAGAGCAATTTATAGACATTTTAAAACTGAGCAATTGTTTTATTATACCCCTTTCTCTTATTTCTTCTGTTATGGACACCATTCCGTTTGTTTTCCTGTCTTGTATTTCCAGCCTGGTTGGATGCATTCAATAATTTTAACCGGTCGATTAATTCATGAATATTGTTCCAATATACTTACTCAACAGAACTCGCATTCAATTTCTTGCAAAACCGTTCACGGAAACCCAAACCTTTAGCCGTGAGCTTCAGTTTAGACTTTCTGCAAAGATCTGGGGAATTTTTTAGCACATATTTTTCAAACTTCTTGTTACTTGTTTGGAATCCTGTTAAATATCTTGCAGTGCGTATGGATTAAACTTTCCTCTAATAATCGAGGCTGCTCTGATCATGTCCAAGTATTTTAGTAACTCTTCTTGTAGACTGAAATCGTCGTCTTCGGAGTTGATGTTTCAAAGGTTAGAAGATTCTATAGACCTCTAGTGCCTGGATAATACAATACGCTATTCTTTAAAGTTATGTCTCTGTTTTCTGGATCAATTTCCAACACACCTTTGCCAAAATTCCATGTATCGGTTTTGGAATTATACTTTACTCCATAAACCTATTTGTCTATATTTCCGTCTCGATCTTGGGTCAATACATCTGCATATTAAAAATGTATAGGGTCCTCCAGAATAGGTTGTTTGATTTTCTTCAAAGGCACATCCATGTCTTAACCTTTTCTACAAATGGTATTTCTTTGAATTACCTTATGAATGTGATTCGGTGGCTTGCAAAGGTTCGATTAATTGTTTGTGTGCCTCTTTGCATTTTTGGTGTAATGCGGTGTACTTCTTTTTCGTACAGCATCCTGCATCAGCTGAAGGCTGCGTTTATTTGCAATAAAATCTTTAACATCTGCCATCATAAAACTTTGGATCGTAATCCTTAACGTCTTCTCCTATATTTATATACTCGTCGAAATTTTTCTATACCGTCCTCTGTTTAAATCAACATCTTTGACAACTGTTATAAAATTATGTTTCGGGTCACCACTATTTCAATACCGTAAGCAAATTTCTTTAAATTATGGGTGTGACATCACCAATAAGACGAGGGTGGTTTGAACAGTTCACGAAACGAACAGAAAGATGAAAACATAATCTCCGTCAAGTTGAAAACACTTCATCCAGCGATGTTCCAAACCTATTATGCCATCTCGAAAGTGCGATTCTTTAAGGCCTCTAAAATAGTTGTCGACAGCTGCTTTTACTTCTTCGTCCGTGGAAAATTGTTTTCCCCCAAGAAAAACTTTTAGTTATGGAAATAGGTGGAAGTCTGAAAGAGCGAAATTAGGCGAATAAGGTGGATGTTGCAACAGATCGTACTTCAGATCATTCAATTTTTGCATTGTTACTACACTTGTGTGTGGACGTGCATTATCCTGATGGAAAATGATCTTCTTCTTGCGCAATACAGGTCTTTTTTTACGCCTATTTGTATCCAGTTGGCCTAGAAGTTTAGCGCAAAATTCCCCGTTAATTGTTTGGCCCTTAAGAAGATAGTCAATTAGTAGGACACCTTTAGCATCCCAAAAAACTGATACCATAACTTTACCAGCCGACTTCACGGACATTGCTTTCTTTGGTGGTGGAGAACCCCTATGTCTCCATTCTTTAGATTGTTGCTTGGTTTCAGGGGTAATAGTGGACCCAAGTTTCATCTGTCGTAACAAATCGTCGGACGAAATTGGTTTTATTGGAGTTAAGGCGGTCTAAACTCTGTTGGCAAATTCTTTTCCTCTGAAGGTTTTGATCAATTGTCAATATGCGCGGCACCCATCTTGCCGAAAGCTTTTTCATACCTATTTCCGCAGTTAAGATATAAAATGCTCTTTCATTTGAGATACCTACATCATTAGTAATTTCGGAGACCTTTAATCGACTATCCTGCGTAACCATATCATTAACTTTTTGGACGATTTTAGGCGTGGTGGCAGTTTTTGATCGTCCGCTGCCCGGGTCAACCTCTAGACTCTCACGACCACGTTTAAATTCCGTCACCTACTTGTGCATAGTTGTAAATGATGGAGCGGAGTCTCCTAATGTATCTTGCATATCTTTATGCATTTCCGTTGCTTTCCAACCCCTTTTTACAAAATATTTGATAATAGCGCGCGTTTCAGTTTTATCCAATTTGAAAAACTCACAAAACTAATTTTACTTCATATAGCACCAAATTAATACTACTTGACAGAATAGTGTCAAATTTAGCAGTTGCGCACTAGAGAGTTGGGTCCATCAATTGCAAATATTTTATTCGAACTGATGCTGTTATCTGCGCTCCATTTCGCGAACTTTTCAAACCACCATCGTATGATCCAAAAAAATGTAGCGAAGGTTCGAGTCATCCTGCTTCCATAATGCAATTACATTGGCGTTATCTCTAAGCCTGTGTTTCAATGTGCTAGCATAAGTTTGACATAAGTAAAAACAATCAATATTCTTATGCCTACCATAGGAGAAAAATTGTGTGTTCTTGCTTTGTTCGTTCACAGGTATATCGTCAAAAACCATAACTCAATGTACTTTAGCATCCTCTGGACCAATCACATCGTGGTAATTTCCAAACTCAAAGTACCGATTTCGTCTTTTATAGGTTCAAATACACTACTTAACTGTTCATACTTTGGTTGATATAGAATTTTAGAAAAACACACGTTTTGGAATTTAAGCTCGTACTCGTGTAAAATTAAAGATATTAAAGCATTGATCTTCCCACAACTCGATGGTCCGGAGAATATTGCCCTTATATTGGATGGAAACTGAGATCCATGTTTACCAACTTCCTTTGCACTAGATGTGGCATATGCATCAAAGTTCTGTATAAGTATTTTAGCATCTTGTTTCGGAGCTTTTATATCTTTTATTTCTCTCGGAACATCATTCTTTTTGGGATAATGTTGCTCGCGATGTCTTCGTATTGTCCTTCTAGAGATTTTGTACAGCCTGCTTGCAGAGCGTGATTTTATAGCACCTTGCTCGAGTTCATTAATTGCTTTCGCTAAAGTTTCATTAGTGTACATCCTTCAAAAATTCAGTTAAGACTAACCCAAAGTGAAAAGTGTGTCACTTATAAACTAATACTACTGGACCGAGGTGGGTCGCGCATTTGCCTGAAGCGGGCCGTGCACCGGGTCGAGGCGGGCCGAGGTGGACCGCGTACCGGACCGAGGTGGGCCTGTCAGGGCTCCTAAAGCACTTAGTCCAACGAAAATAGGAATCTATGGTAAAATATTACTTCTTTGCGGTACGGATATAATACGAGGAACTATAATCTTCCTTCTGCCTCCAGCACCTTTCACTATTCTTTTACCAACATGAATGCCATCTTTCATTAACTTTTCTAAATTATCAGATCCGACTCGGTCAATTACTGATTTTATTTTCTTTAAGAATCCGCCTTTGAAATTTATTTTCCTTGTCTTGATACCCATACCCATTTTGCTTTTGGCCTACATAGCGTTTGTCACGAACCAAGCTGCAGCTTTTTAACCAAACTTTGCGTTTTTGACTTTATTCGCTCCCAGGCTCCTTTTTCTAAAATTTTATCTGCTCGATGTCTAGCCGAAAGATCGTCAGAGTACTTAGAGTAAGCAATTTCGTAATCTCTAATAAACGGTCCAAATCGTTGATTCCTGGATCGCCACTAGCTAACCGCTCTTCCAACCTAGTGCTTGGCCCGCATAAGTGATAAGATGGCATGTGAGCCTCAAATGGCAGTTTATTTATAACTTTGTTAAACAACTCACCACCAGAATGCACAATCATGGATGTGTCCACTTCCTCAAGTAACAACTAAATGGGTCTCATTTGCAAAACGCATTTCTATTTATACTTTTCCCGCGTAATATAAATGCAAAACTTATATCGCAATTTAATAGGCATTCCGCAAACTTATTGGTCCATTATAACTTTTAAGTTTAGATTTTTGGCTTATTTGTTTTAGATTAAATTTCTGAAGTTGTCGAGGATTGCAGCATTCACAGTGATATGATTCATCTCTACGCCTAAGGTCGCGGGTTCGAATCCCGACACGGTCCGCTAGAAAAATGTTAGGCGAGCATTTTTCATAAAAAATACACCTTTGTTCGGATGAGAGGTAAAATGGAGGTCCCGTGTATGAGTGTTGTCACGCATGTTAAAGTTCCCTACCTTGCTTGGAACAGCAAGGGTTCGACAGAATTCCAAATTTTCCAGGTAAAGAATAACTCGCTTCCTGGCCAATGTAGTACCATCGGGTAGAGCATTGGAAAATCACATGTAAAGTATGATTCATCTATTGGTACGCAACGTCTCCACATCTACCTCCGCACCTTAATTACCATTTTCACTTTCAATAATTGCGCTTTTTGTTATATAAGCCGCTGCTTAGCACCAGAGTCGTCAGTTGTTATTCGCTAGTTATTCGCAAGTTTTAAGTGTTTGTATTGATATCCGACTTTGTTTACAGAAAAATGGAATCCAAAATACCTTCCCGCCAGGTGTATCTTACTACCTTTACTAGAAAGACTAGTATAAACCGTCACCGTACAAACCCGCACGGTTTACTTACTCCGGCGGTTGAGAAGAGTGGTACCTCACCAGCAGTTGGTGAACCGACAACCAAACAACGTCGGGGCAGGATCTTCACATGCGATGTCTGCGGTTTCCCGTTTAACGGAAAAGATAATTTAAACCGGCACTATGACACCATGCATGGTCCACCTACATCGAGTGACGTTATACCCGGAGTTCCACCATCGGTAGACGCAGCCGCCCCGAAGGTAGCTTGTGTGAACGTTAGGTGTGATGCGTGCATGGCGGATGTACCGAGCTCGAGGTACGCAGCACACTTACGGTCAAATGCACACAAACTGGCAGCAGGTAGTGTTATGGATGGGGATGCAGCGGTGCAAATAGTCAGCACTGCCTTCAAAAATCAGATTGCAACGTATCGGGTGAAGAACGTAGGTTGTATTGCTGGATTGCAAAAGTTCCTACACCTGCAAATGGATCGGTTTCAGCGATTGGTTCGTCACAAGTTGGCAACACATCTTGCTTTTAAGGTAAATTGCGAGTTGTTTGAACTGTATAGCAAGATGGGTGGCGAAAAGCGTACCGAAGACATCAAATCCTTCAACACTAGGAACTAGGTGATTAGGCAATCTAGTTACTTGAATGTCATCTACAATTCTTTCATGCAAGCGATGGTTGTACAAGTTTCAAGTAAACGAGTCTGGTAAGTCTTTAAAATAAAAGGTGCTGCAGGGTTTTAATTTCTTTTTAGGTTAGACCTTTAAAAAGATATACTTGGAGATTAATATTAACAAGTATACCCTTCTGCGTGGTTTTTCCTACATGGATCTGCCAAAATGGGTTAAGGATAGGAAACCGGTAGTTAATGTTAGTAACCAAGACTCTGCCTGCTTTGCATAGTAAATTGTGGCAGCGCTTAATCCTACTGATTGTAACCCTGATAGTATTTCCGACTACCCCCACTATGACACCGCTCTCAACTTGGTAAGTATCGAGCTCCTTGTCAAGATCACCGATATCCTCAAGTTTGAGAAACAGAATGATATTACTATCAACGTTTTCGGGGTTGAGGGTAAATCCATCGTGGGACCGCTACAATTCACCCAACAAATGATCTTCACGTCAATCTTTTGTTCATACAGGATGGTGAGATGACACACTACTGCTGGATCAGGAATCTGAAGCGGTTGGTTGGGAGACAACTATCTAAAGACAAACAACGCAAATGGATCTGCGATGGTTGTTTGATATATTTTTCAACGGAGGGACGTTAGTAAAACATACACAACATGATTGCAATCATGTTGTCATCAAGATGCCCAACGCTTTCAATAACTTCCTCGAGTTTGTAAATATACGTGAGTATATGCGTGTGCCATTTATGATGTATTTCGACTTTGAATTGCATCTAAACCCAATCAGCTCAGTAACACCTGACGGGACCACATCTTTCACTAGCAGTATGCAAATATTCGAGCCGTACAAGTTTTGCATACTACATCAAATGTAGTTACGACGATTTCCTGAGCAAGTTTTATTTGTATAAAGGTCCAGATGCTGCACAAGTCTTTATGCGCAAAACAAAGGAGAAGACCCGACGCTTGGGTGAAATCCTTAAGACGAATGTGTCTATGTAGCCGCTGTAGTTTCTAGACGAGTTACTGTTCCATATAGTGGACGATTGCGATATTTGCAATATATCTCTGGGTGATGATAAAGTGAGAGAGCATGATCATCTGATAGGAAAATTCCGCTTTGCAGTTAAATGTAATATTGAGTACCGGATGCCCAGCTTTATTCCAGTTGTGTTCCACAATTTAAGCGATTACAACTCTCACTTTTTTGTCAATGAGTTGGGTTGTGATAGAAAGAGGGTCACCGTGATCCTCAACAACAGCAAGAGGATTATTTCTTTTACCAAGAACGTGAGACTGTACGGTGGTGAGCCTGAAGAGGAGATGGAAGATAAGATCGATGAAGCAGGTGATAAATCGTGTATCCAGCTGCGTTTCATAGACTCGTTGCATCTTGTGGCATCTAATTTGGATACGTTGGTTAAAAAACTTGCAGCCAAAACATCATTCAGTTACGATCATGTTTCCACGGGGATGAGAAATTTAAACTGGTTACCCAGAAAGGCGTGTTCCCATACGACTATGCAACTGACACTTCAATTTTGGACGAAGGGTCTTTGCATCCAAAAAAATTCTTTCAGAACAAATTAACATCTAACGATATTTCGTTTACAGATTACAGGCGCGCACAAAAGGTGTCGCAGGCCTTTAATCTTTAAGCCCTAGGGGAATACAGCGGCTTGTATCTGACGACGGATGTACTGTTGTTGGCAGACATCTTCGTAAACTTCAGAAATGTGTGTATGAAGACATATGACCTGGATCCGTGTCAGTTATCTAACAGCCCCAAGTTTAAGCTGGAATGCCATGCTTAGACACACCAGCGTCAAACAGAAGCTACTGATCGATGTCGACGCGCACTATTTCGTGAAGGCTGGGATCAGAAATGGACTGACTCAGTGCAGTGGCAGACATGCTTGTGTCAATAACATGTATATGGATCACTACCATCCTACCGCCCCGTCAAGATACTTGTTGTACCTCGACGCGAACAACGTGTACGAATGGGCGATGAGTCAGTATCTCCCCATAGAAGAGTTTAAATGACTGAGTCGAGCTGAGTGCTTAAAAAATTTCCCATTTAAACGAGATTTTAAACCTTCCAGCTACTTGTCACAAGGGGTACATCTTCGAAGTGGATCTCACCTATCCTGCTGAGCTCCACGATGCGCATAATGATTTATTTTTGCCCCGAAACAAAGACTCCATCATATAATAACTCCCGTACCCCGCAACTACTCGCCACGATGGAGAATAAGAAGAATTACAAGATTTATTACCGCAACTTCCAGCAGTGTATACGCAACGGGCTTGTGTTAACGGTCATCCACTGACACTCGAGTTTGACCAATCTTCATAGTTAAAACCCTATATAGATCTCAACAATGAGCTCAGAAATCGTGCTACCAACGCTTTTGAGAAGGACTTTTTCAAGCTCATGAACAACGCCGTACTTGGAAAAACTATGGAGAATGTCGACAAGCGCGTGGACGTTAAAACCGTAACTCGGTGGGAACGCGAAAACCGTAGACTGTGCGCGAGTAGTTTAATAGCCCGCCCGAACTATAATAGTTGTACAATACTAGGCGAAAATTTAGCCATCATACAGGTAAACCGCGTTAAAGTTTTATATTATAAACCGATATATGCAGGTTTTTCAATTTTGGATTTATCTAAGACTCTAATGTGTGAGTTCCACTACGATGAGATGAAACATCTGCATGACAATAAACTTTCGCTTTTGTACACGGACACTGACTTATTAATATATTGTATCGAAACTGACAATTTTTATAGTGATATAAGTGTTAATTTCAATTATTTTGATACGAGCATCTCTACCCCAGAAATAAATACAATCTCCCCCTAGTGAACAAGAAAGTTCACGGCAAATTCAAAGTTGAGTTTAGTGGTGCGTTAGTGTTGGAATTAGTCAGGATATGTACTAAATCCTATTGTATAATTAGTGAGAATGATGTTGTAAAGAAAATTAAGGGAATCAGCCGCAGTGTGGTGGCGGGTACTAGCGTAGGAGACTATAAATATATTGTAAACAATAATAATAGTGCACTTTCTATGCATTTAATGTTGTGTATACCAAGCAAAAACATGAGCTGTGTACACAACTTATAAACAAAGTTAGTTTCTATGGGGATAGTGACAAACGATATGTCATCCCCGGATCTGTTAATACATACACATGGGGACATCGAAAGATTGATAATTTTTATTTCACCTAGTTTTTAAATTATGTATATATTAGTTGTTAGTTTCTATCCTCTACCTCCACCTCCCAATCCTAGTTTCATACCTTTTTATCCAGACGGACATTGTGTTACCTCTGTAGAGTCTTGTAATGTAATAAATGATAACGATAAGGAACACACTAAATTTATTACATGTTATTAGGCGAGACACTACAAACGAATTTAAATGTTTTACATCTACACCATAACAAGGCTGCATAAAGACTCGTGCAAGTAAAATAACTAACGTTATACAAAGCAAGGGTGCACGAAGCTGAAGGAAAGAAATTCCAAACAGCTGCCGCACAGGTATAAACTGGTTAAGCAACACATTATTCTAACTTTGAATACATAAAACTGGTGCTACAGATATGTACAGTGTGTCCCAAATTGGATGTATTAAATGGGTAACTTAGTTGTTATTAAAGATACAATAAAACTGTGTGCGCAGTCATGTGCCAACTTTTTGAGATCAATTCAATGGTGAAATCACAAATGAGTGATCTTCTTTTGTTTTCGAGTTATAGCCAAAAATTGATATTTTTTACAATTCTATTAATTCTCATAACTCGTTTGTTTGCAAAAATATCCAAAAATACTGTAGAAGTCTTTTATACGGTTTTTTACGTAGAATACAGTGGCGTACGCAAATATTTAATATTTATAATACTTTTGAGGTTATAATATAAACTTGCATTTTTTTAAATGGAAACCTTAATCGGTTGCCGCTTTATTTAAAAGCTCTTTTTGACAGCTTTTCAAAAATATATAGTTTAGTGTAATTATTTTTTCAAATGGCCGATTTATTCCATGTTTTTGGTATAATAAAATAATTTATTATATTGGTAATTTATAGTTGGCCTCGAAACAAAAGGTAAACACAAAACAAGAGTTTATTATTGTACCACACCACTCTAAACAACAAAGTTTGAAAGCTAGAAGAATACAATATCATAACTACATATATTACAAAAATTAATATAACTACATCTTAAATTGAAAATTATACTTTCCTATCCACATTTAAACAGTCTATAATCCATATATGGATACACAAATACACACATACTCACACACCTCATACCCTCACAAACACACACACACACACAAGCACGCGCCCACGCATGCACGCACGCATGCCACACAGCCACACACTCTCACCTACACACACCTCACACATAATATATATAAAACACTAGAATACAGATGGGAATACTACAATAGTTTTATTTACTGATAATTCAGAGATATTGTTCAAACTGGCCTCCATTCTCTCTTAAACAAAGTTCGCATCGTTTTATTCAAGACTTAATAGAATTTAATAAATAAACCGCCTTAACTTTACGAAATGCTGCTTCAATTGAATTCCGCAACTCTTCAATACTATGGTTCTGGGTTTTATTGATTTCCTCTTTCAAAAAATTCCACAAGAAATAGTCCAATAGTCAGGAGATCTAGGCGGCCACTGAACAGGTCCAAACGTACCCATCCATTTATTGAGATATTCTCTATTTAAATAATCACGAGTAATTATAGCGTTGTGCGGGGGTGCACCATCTTGTTGGAACCACACTTTTTGTCTTTTTTCGAAAGGCATGTCCTCCAGTAATTCGTGCAAGTTGGTATACAAAATTTAAATATAGCGACAAGCTAAATGATTGTTTTCAAAAATATGGTATTGAAATTTGCCACCAACAATGTAGCAACAAATATTCAAACCATAACGGCTTTGTTGACGCCTCGTATGTTTGATAGGTATTTTCATTCGAGCAGCAAGTGCTTATCAGACCATATAATGTTATTTCCAAAATTGTTAGTAGCAGCACATTTACGAAGATACCATTGACAAAATCGTCTTCTTTTTTGAAAATCGTCGGGAATCAAACTATGTATAATTTTATTTTATAGGGTCGATATTTATTACGCTTCAATATTCTTGAAGCTGCTGATTTAGAAACACCCATTTCCTTTCAATTTTCCTACATGATGTTCTTGGGTTTGTTTCCACACATGCGATGGTTGAAACAGTAGTTTGCTCTTAATTAAAAACTGCATACTGTTTCGTTCTAGGTTTTTCAAAGCAGCCAAACTGTTGTAAATTACTATCTATCCTTTTAAACATGTTAATATTAGGTTGTTGTCTTTCAGGGTATCTGTATTATTTACAAACGACATAGTAATATTATTTGCTATTAGTTACACAATTACCTGTTAAAATATAAAGTTTTTACTGATAGAGGAATTTTCGCAGACTCAATAAATCCAACTAGCATATCGATTTTTCGTAATTTTCAAATTTTGCCATTTAGTAACAGACTGATGCTTCACTTACAAACTAACAATACAATTTATTGCATGTGCAATAGATATGATTGAAGCTCGTTGACGTTTGTTATACAAACAATTGTCGTTTTTTGTTTACCTTTTGTTTCGCGGCCAACTATTTATTACCAATATAATAAATTATTTTATTATACCAAAACATGGAATAATTCGGCCATTTGAAAAGATAATTATATTAAACTATATATTTTTGAAAAGCTGTCAAAAAGAGCTTTTAAATAAAGTGACAACCAATTGTAGTTTCCATTTAAAAAAATGCAAGTTTATATTATAACCTCAAAAGTATTATAAATATTAAATATTTGCGTACTCCACTGTATTCTACGTAAAAAACCGTATAAAAAACTATTACAGTATTTTTGGATATTTTTGCAACCAAACGAGTTATACGAATTAATAGAATTGTCAAAAATATCAATTTTTGCCTATAACTCGAAAACAAAAGAAGATCGCACATTTGTGATTTCACCATTGAATTGATCTTAAAAAGTTGGCACATGACTGCGCACACGGTTTTATTGTATCTTTAATAACAACTAAGTTACCCATTTAATACATCCAATTTGGGACACACTGTACATAAATGATTAAATATAATTTGACCAAGTATTTAGATATTTGATAGACAGTTGAACTAATATATTCGACAACCTCCACGTGGTGTCTGCTGAGCAACTACAATATCCTTGTAGGCTAACAATACACTTTTTTAAATTTTATCTTTCTTGTTAGTTATAATATCGCATTTTCTATATTGGTGTTTCTAATAGTTTTTCTATTTTCAGATTCACAACGGGTACTGGATTACTCTGATGCGCAATTTCCCGCATAATTTTGTAATTCAACACGTAAAACTCATGTATGTTGTAAATAAATGTATTAAATTATGTTGTTTTCTTTATTGTCAGGTTTAAGGTGGTAGTCTTATTGATAGACAACGATACCCTTAATTAAATCGAAGGGGGAATAGTTCGTGGTAATTAAAAAAGTTAAACCTGAAGTTGTTCAGTTTAAAGACGGCTCTCGCTTGATGTAGACGTCTATTGTGTGTGGTGCTCGTTAATAAAAAAATATGGGGTAAGTCTCTATAACATTTTGGGCTAGGTGCTTTTAAATCTGTAAGCAGAATCACCCCGTATTTTTTTCATATTTAAATATCCTCTTAGTTCATCTCTAAATTAAAGTGGAGTCTCTTCATTAAACACTAATACGAGATGTGCAGGTAATGATTTCGATTGACTCGATGGTGTAGTGGTTAAGGTGTCCGTTTTGCATGTGGGCAGCACAGGTTCGAATCCTGTTTGACTCGTTTTTTTTCTCTAAAAACTTACAGTAAAATGAATATACAGGATGAGGCATAAGTGGATGTATACACAGTAAGTAAAAACCGTGACACTAATAATGGCGGATTAACGTAAAAGACAAAATGGCGCATTGACATAAGAAAAATGGCGAATGAAAAATGTGCGTAAGAAAAATGGCAGATGACAGATGTGACGTAAAAAACTGACGAATAACAGGTGTGACGTAAGAAAAAACGCTATTATCATTATTGAGTTTTTCCATTCAAAAACCGATTAGTGTTAATGAGTTTTCCCATTAAAAAGTCATTAGTGTTAATGAGTTTTCACATAAAAGCGCAATTAGTGTTAAAGTGTTTTTAATGACAAAATCCATTAAAAAACAATTAGTGCTAATGGGCGTTTATTGAGAAAACTCATTAGTGGCCGCGTGACGTCAGAGCGGAGGTCGGCATTTCCGCACGGTGTCAGAGGAGAGGGGTGACAGTGTGATAGTGCAACGTGCTGCCTCGTGCCTCAACTCGTAAGAGTCCCTACTCATGGCGCAAGCACAATATCATTATATATCATTGTCACGATCGACTAGATATAAAATTAGAGAAAATTTAAAAACATCATTTTTGCATAGTAACTATCAACTTCATGTGCCTGCGGGGTGTTGTTGGAACGGAATTTTTGCTCTCTATCTAAAAGTTAAAAAATCCAATATGACCGCAATGAGCAAAACACATGAATCGTCCTCGCGGGTAGGCAACCTAAGTTGCTTAAAAATTTAACAGACATATTATTTTTGTGCGCCTCGGTAATCGAATTGAACCGAACATCAGCGATTGCAAATGCGCAGGCAGTGAGATTACAATCAACCCTTGAAGAATTGTGACGTTTTGAAAAGTGTGTCGCGGCAAGATCTTCAAAAAGGTGTCTTCAAATTTGCATCGACCCTGTTGTAAATTCCACACGCGTTGCCACGCATCTACAAGAGAATTGCCTCTAGACAAGCAACGCAAAACAAGTCAATTCACGTAAGTGTTGCCAGATATTATTATCACTTAAACTTTCATTAATTTTCATATAAATTATACCGGTCTTCGCAGTCGTATAAAGGTCAATTGTTGTAACCAAAAGCTCAATATTTTCCTACAGTCCACCATCCATTCCAATCCACCATATTGTTCCATGATCCTTCGAGCCGGCTTTGAACCGTTCTGTGGAATAAACCATCCATTTTGTTGCAACTACTTAGTGATAAAAAAAATAAATTCGTAATTAATTACCGATCCTACAGAATTCGCTTGTGAAACTTTCACTGATTTGTATTACCAACACTACAGTGTTCTATCTGTGAAACTATCATAGATTTGCATTTACCGACCATAGGTACTATAGTTTCTGGTAGATAGCGCCATACTACTTTAACTTTCATGTTTGTTAAAAAGGTAATGATATTAATTTCTAGTAAGAAAACAAATCAAATATTTGTTGTAACAGGAACAATACTGCTACAGTGTATACATACTGTAAAAAGTGGATCCTGCTGCATCTATAAAATAATAACAGTTAAAGTATTGCATTATATATTAAAGCTAGTTGAAATTCTCAGATAGTCTTCTGATAACATATACACCATCTGTGCCAATATTACAATTGTATTTACAAAACTGTGTTTATAAATTCACATCTGTTGAAAGTATATAAAACTTTAATCTGACTTTAAGAATTTGTACTTATATATTGCTGTGAAACCACCAAAATCCGGGTACTCCTTTTTCTAATCGAGCCTCACGAATTGGGCGCCATGTGTTGTGAAACCTACAAAAAGCTATTCATTACCTTAACTGTGTTGATCCATTGACTTTCTTCCGTTAATCGCCTCGGCTGCTCCTCTAGATAACTTTCATCCTCATACATAAAAAAAGCAAACACATTCCTACCACAAACATCAACGTTAACTCTATTTACATCAATATTCACAATACATTAAAATTTCAAAATTAAAATTCAGCATAAATTTCAGTATCAGAAAATTTCAAGATTAAATTTGTTATCATTTTCAAGTGCATCCAGAATTAAAGTCCTTGCAGGATGTCTATTAATTACTATAACAATATATGCAGACCGGAGTCTGAGTACAAAGGGAGCATCTACCACCCCTTTACGTTAATTAACCAGGTTCGTCTAATTGAGCTCAAAGACATACCCATATTTTCATCATAATCCAGAACATCAATACTAAATACCCTTTAATTTTTAGTGAATCCTAATTAAATATTCAATTATTATCAGTACATTTTGTTTAATACCGGTTACTTAAAATAGGGTTAATTAATGTAAATTTTGCACATAATTTTTCTTTGTTTCTTTACAAGAAATAATTAAATTACACGCAGAGCTTTTTAATACTGCTTCCCTTTTTTTTTTATAGCAAGCGTCTTGTACATAATTTAACTCCCTTATTTTTAATGAAACGAATGAATTTTTATGCTTCACGGTTTTTTAATAACGCGTACCTTTTCCCAAAGCTTCTACACGGTGATTAAAATTATTTGATGTGATCATTTAATTTTCTACCCTGGTCTAAATATGAGTATTTTCCCCCTATTTGAATACAAATAATCCCACTTATTCGAATTCAAATATAAAGCATTTAGACTGCCACAAAAAAATTTACAAAAAAATTGCCTATCTCTCTCTACCCTTATCTATCTAACTTACCTACCTTATCTCCAATCCAAAAAAAAATATTTACACCTATCCTATATCCCTATCCTATTCCTAACTCTCACCTAATTTTATAAACTGAAATTATCCCTAACTTCATCCTATCTACCTATCCTATTCTTAACTTTTAAATAATCTTCACTATACTTTACTTCCCCCTACCTAATCATATATACCTATCCTACTCTTACTCTATTCCTAACTCTCCACTAATCTTATATGAAATATCTATACTTAACCTATCTTATTTTCTTCCTACATTTACTCTTTATTCTCATCCTAAACCTATTTCTAATTATCTCCCATATTTATCCTATACTTAGCTTTATTTTCTATATCTATACTAAAATTCACCTATCTCTATCCTTTGTTCATCAAGTTATTTAAATCTAACTCTCTTCTTGACCCTCCAAGTCTTTCTTCTCACCATCCTAATACTCTTCATCCCTATTTCTCCCCCTTCTATATCTATACTTAACATCCCTATTATCTCACATACAATAAACTTATCATCCCTATTATCCTGACTCTTAAATATTGCTTCTTCTTTAGTCCCTACACTTGTCTGTTTCTCATTTATTATCATTTCCTTTTCTGCCGACAAACCAAACGATACTACTTTAAAATTATCGATTTTTCCCTCTATGGAAAATCCTATGTACCTTCTAGAATTCTTATGTAATGGAATCCGCCAGAATGAATTCCTTAAATCTACTTTATTAAAAATAAACTTGCCACTTAATCTCGTCAAAAATGTGTCCATGGATGGTGGACAATGGAATTGCGGTTTGGTCCGTTGATTAATTTTACGTGCATCTTTAATTAATTCTGCCTTCACCTGCTCCCGATATGCTGCTGTTGCTTCTACCCCCACTAATTCTGCATGTTTCTGTACTAAAGCTTGAACCTCTACTATCCTATCCTCTGGACATCTTATTGTGTTGATCTGTTTAACTTCATCATCCTCTACCTCTACTACATTAATATTTAACCCCGTGTCATCCTCTGTGACTTCATAACTGCCCTTCCATGGCACTACCCTATCATTAATCCTTATTACCTTCCTTTCCATATCTATCAAAACCCCTAACTTCATCATACAGTCAACACCTAAAATGCTCTGAAACTTCAGTCCAGGTACAATTACAAACTCCTGTTCACAGCTTAAACCTCCTATATCTATCCTAAGCACCACAACACTATTCACTACAGCAAATTTCTTTTTATTTGGAGCTACTAAATGGCTACGCTTTATAGGCATAATTCTATCACAAACCTTATCCCTAATTTTGCTGACGAATTCCTCCGATATTAAACTCGCCTCTGCCCCTGTATCAAGTAATACTTCTACATTATTCTCAAAATTTCTATATTAACAATTGGCAAACATAATTTTCCTCAGTTTCTGGCTCTACTTCCTCCTCAATTTTGAAAAATTCACTTGGATGTTCATATACATTTACACTGAAATCTAGTGGTTTGTCGCGTTCTAAAAATCCTGTCCAGGTCTGTTTTCCCTACTTGGTCCTGGTCTAGCCGTCACCTCAGCGTATGTCCTAGGCGTTTCCACTCGTTCCGTGTCTGTATTAGCTGTCCCCCTCATGTCCGGTGAACTATTCCTTCTGGTAGGTTCCGGTCTCGGTGCAGGTCCCCTTCCTAAACTATTACTTCTAACGTATGGTCGTCTCTGTTCCCAATTCTGTCGCTGGTATCCGTAACTATTCCCCCTTCTAGCATAGTTGTCCCGTCTATTGTCAAACCTAACTGTGTTGATCTGTCTTTCCCTATTATCCCGAGGTCGTCCACTACTTACGTCGGCGTACCTCTGCAGGTATTCTAAAAACATTTCTCTGTCCACTATGTTCTGTAGTGCTACGTGTTGTCTTACTTCTACCTCAAAGTGTCGTGATAAATACTTGATAATTTGTCGGTCCGTCAGTGGTGGGTTCAGTTGCTTTGCTATGCTATACTTGCGTATAGCATATTGCTCCTACTTCCTGAAAATTCTCCTTAAATTTCCTGTGATTAAGTCGTCTCGTACCTGGTCTTGTCTGTGGTCACTCCAGTAGTGCTTTAAAAATCTGTCTTCAAAGTCCGTGTAGGTGTCTATGTCCTGTCCTACTAAATTGTACCATGCTTCCGCGTTGTCTTTCAATAAAGCCTTTATCGTATTCAGTTCAGTCTGTTCGTCAAATAAATTTCCCACTAGATTTCTTACACTATTAATAAAAATTTGTGGATTTACCCTGTTATCGCCATAAAACTTCATGTGTTGGTCCAATGCTACTCCACCTGTAGAAAATCTGGGACCATCCCCCGTTAAACTTGACATGTTGTATTTGATACTACTAACTTCGCGCTCTACCCTGCCTAACTGATCCCTACATGAGTCCGTTACTTCAGTCATTTTTATATTAATCTCTTCTTCACAAAAACTGCGTACTTCGGACCTTAAATGTCCCATTTCCTGTCGAAGACCTGTAATATCACGCTCATTTTTTTCAACCCTATTTTCTATTTCCCCCATTTTCATGGTAAGACTATTTTTAAATTCTGTAAATTCTTTAGTCGATTGCCCTATTTTATCCCCTAATTCCTGATTTAATTGGTCAAATTTCTTATTCGATTCTTCCCTTGCTCTATTCGATTCATCGCTCATCCTCTCCAGCATTCTCATTATCATCTCGTTTCCTTGATCCCCTGATTCCGTCCTCGACTGATCTCTACTGCCTCCAGCTTCTTCCATTTTCGAATTTTTCCCACACAATGCACTATCGTCACTTCCAATTTCCACTCCTTGACTCCTTAACCACTCCTTTCTCTGCATACGTTCTAATCACTCTCACACACTCTAAAAATACTTTTAAATTTATACACAAACAGAAACTATCTCTCTCAGATCGCCAGTTTCCTGGAATAAAATCACAAAAATTTTATTTGGAACTCGAGCCTCACTTTTGGGTCGCCATGTATGCTGTGAAACCACCAAAATCCGGGTATTCCTTTTTCTAATCGAGCCTCACGAATTGGGCGCCATGTGTTGTGAAACCTACAAAAAGCTATTCATTACCTTAACTGTGTTGGTCCATTGACTTTCTTCCGTTAATCGCCTCGGCTGCTCCTCTAGATAACTTTCATCCTCATACATAAAAAAAACAAACACATTCCTACCACAAACATCAACGTTAACTCTATTTACATCAATATTCACAATACATTAAAATTTCAAAATTAAAATTCAGCATAAATTTCAGTATCAGAAAATTTCAATATTAAATTTGTTATCATTTTCAAGTGCATCCAGAATTAAAGTCCTTGCAGGATGTCTACTAATTACTATAACAATATATGCAGACCGGAGTCTGAGTACAAAGGGAGCATCTACCACCCCTTTACGTTAAATAACCAGGTTCGTCTAATTGAGCTCAAAGACATACCCATATTTTCATCATAATCCAGAACATCAATACTAAATACCCTTTAATTTTTAGTGAATCCTAATTAAATATTCAATTATTATCAGTACATTTTGTTTAATACCGGTTACTTAAAATAGGGTTAATTAATGTAAATTTTGCACATAATTTCTCTTTGTTTCTTTACAAGAAATAATTAAATTACACGCAGAGATTTTTAATACTGCTTCTCTTTTTTTTTTATAGCAAGCGTCTTGTACATAATTTAACTCCCTTATTTTTAATGAAACGAATGAATTTTTATGCTTCACGGTTTTTTAATAACGCGTACCTTTTCCCAAAGCTTCTACACGATGATTAAAATTATTTGATGTGATCATTTAATTTTCTACCCTGGCCTAAATATGAGTATTTTATATATATATATATATATATGCCTTTGGGGCATGAACCCGGGTGTCGCCACGAGAAGGTTTGTTACGTTGGCAAATAAATTTTGCTGTGACATTCCGCAAATCTCAAAGGCCAGACGTACTTTTATATTCATTTATAAAATTTATTATGTAGTTTCGGTTCAATTCTGTACTTCCACACTTTAGTAGTGTTGGTGTTTTATCACCTGATGGCGGTTTTATGTACTTTTGCCATAGTACAGTGATTGTTTCGAAATTATATCATTATAATAGCTTCGATTACTTCATAGGGTTCTTGGGAACTATTCCACTCTGATGAGGCTAACAAGCCGAAACCATTGGTCAGTGGATGTTTCCTCCCCTGCGAAGTAATAAAGCTAATGTTTTGTTAATGGCTATATAACTACCAGCCCGATTTGTATCTGTCAATGGCTCTTATTATTTTCATAAGAGTTTGTTTACAGATACAACTTACTTTATATACAATTTTCTTATTGCGGACTGCAAATAACTTGTCTTTGTTTATTTGAATTGCCTTTGGGGCATGAACCCGGGTGTCGCCACGAGAATATTTGTTACGTTTGCAAATAAATTTTGCTGTAACATTCCGCAAATCTCAAAGGCCAGACGTACTTTTATAGTCATTTATAAAATTTATTATGTAGTTTCGGTTCAATTCTGTACTTCCACACTTTAGTAGTGTTGGTGTTTTATCACCTGATGGCGGTTTTATTTACTTTTGCCATAGTACAGTGATTGTTTCGAAATTATATCATTATAATAGCTTTGATTACTTCATAGGGTTCTTGAGAACTATTCCACTCTGATGAGGCTTAACAAGCCAAAACCATTGGTCAGTGGATGTTTCCTCCCCTGTGAAGTAATAAAGCTAACGTTTTGTTAATGGCTATATAACTACCAGCCCGATTTGTATCTGTCAATGGCTCTTATTATTTTCATAAGAGTTTGTTTACAGATACAACTTACTTTATATACAATTTTCTTATTGCGGACTGCAAATAACTTGTCTTTGTTTATATGTATATATATATATATATATATATATATTATGTATATATATATACATGGTGACTATAATGTCACTTTGTTCTACTTGCAACAGTAATGTTGGAACTTTTTTCTGTGATAAATGTATGAATTTAAGCTGTGATGATTGCAGTGGCCAATAAGATGTATAGAACTGAAGAAACGTAAACTAATTTACAACTGCAAATCATGCTTGTCTCAGACTGATTTGAACCCTACTGATTCATAACAATCTATCTTAGACACCAACATGAAGACGGTGCTTAATGAAATAACCACTTTTTTTGAAAAACTCCGAACAGAATTCCTGCAGATTGCTTTTGATAAACTTTCAGAAATTACAGCTGGTGTGAACATTCCTTTGAAACCTACCTATGCTATTCTTGTTTCTAAATCACTACAACAATCTGTAATTATCAAGCCTAAAGATTGCAGTCAAAAAAATTCTCAAACCAAAAGTGATATAGTTGAAAGAGTGAAGCCTATTGAAGCAAACATAAAGATTAATACTATAAGGCATATACAGAATGGAGGTCTTATTGTTTAGCTGCAATGATTCCAAACACGCAAATAAATTTGTTCATTTAGCAGGCGAAAAACTCTCTACTGAATATGATGTTCATGTATTAAAAAAAAGCCCTCCCTCGGATTAGAATTACTGGTTTATCTGTGGAGTACAAAGATGTCACCCTAATTAACTACATATTGAAACAAAATAAAGAGTTATTTTCTGAATCTACTGAGTGCAAAATCTTAAAGGTTTGCCCTGTAAAGAATAAAAAAGTGTTCCAAACAACTCAACAATTAAACACTGTTACATACAATAAAATACTAAATGCAGGTTACCTAACCATTGGATTAAACGTCTGTAAAGTCTTTGACGCTGTAGAAATTCCCAGGCGTTTCAAGTCTAATGCATGTAATCACACATCTCAGTCCTGTAAAAATAATATCAGCTGTCCAAGATGTGGATTGACTCATGAGTTTAATCTTGCACTGCTACTCACTCTCAACTCTGTTGTGTTAACTGCACAAAAGCAAGTCAAAGATTAAGGAAAAATGCTGATACTAAACATGCAGCTTGGGATCACAATTTGTGCTCTGTCTATCAGCAAAATATCACTAAACTCAAGTCTGATCTTTTTGGTATTGAATAGCAATTACAACTACAGATTAAGCAGTTCTCCGAAACACTTAAAACTTTGATAGTCTACTATCAAAATGTAAGAAGCCTTAATACCAAAATAAAAGACTTTTATAACTCCATTTTAATAGCTGATTATAATGCTATTGCAATCACGGAAACTTGGCTAAGTTCAAGTATCTGGGACTATGAACTGTTCACTGGATACTTATAACGTATTTCGCTCTGGTCGAAAATTCACTGAACTAAATACATCTAGAGGTGGTGGAGCTATGCTGGCCATTCAGAATACCCTCAATGCTGTGCCCATTGATCTGCATATGTATTTTGAAAACATGCCTTTCATTGATATTGTAGCTGTTAGAATTTCATTGAAAGATGCCAGCTTAATAATTCTTTGCATTTGTGTGATTCCAAACCTATCTAATACTCAATATGACCATATATTTGATAGTTTAGGTTTAATTGAAAATATACATAACTCCAAAGTTTTAATCACAGGGGATTTGAATCTTCCAAATTATATTAATCGCTACAACTCATCAAGACTATCTGAGTCATTGTTGTTGTTAAAAGGATTTTTGGATATTTTGCAATTACAACAATATAACTACATAAGGAATCAGAATAATCGTGTGTTAGACCTAGTCATCTCAGATTTATATTGCACTGTGGAATTGTCAGTTGATCCTCTGCTACCAATGGAAGCTCATCACCCAGCACTGTTAATACATATATATCTACTCACTTACCAAACCAGAATTCTTATAACTGGAATTTTAGAAAGGCCAATCTAAACCATTTGTATCAACTTCTATTGGAAAGAGATTGGAAAGCCCTTCTCAATTTTGATGATGTGAACCTTGCATGTGATTATATGTACAATCAACTTGGGTCCATATTTGATCTTACAGTAACAAAAAACAAGCCTGCATCTAAAAGCTATCCACCATGGATTAATGGTCTTATCATACAAGAAATAAAATTGAAGAATAGATTATGGAAACGTCACTGCAGAATTCGTTCAGGCTCATCACTTAATGAATTTAAAGTGATTCGTTCGACTCTAAAAAAATGAGATACGTGAAGCACATAATTTATACATCAAAAACATACAAGATGGAATTAATACTGATCCAGCAAACTTCTGGAAATACGTCAAAGCAAGATGCAAGGTAGCCGCCTACCCAAAATCTATGACCATTAACGGTGCAGAAACAATTGATTCTCAGCAAATAGCAAATGCCTTTGCAGAATATTTTGGCAGTACTTACATCTCGGCTAATGGTAACTATACAATTCCTCCAATTCCTAACATATGACAATAGTAAGTTAGTAACTAAATCCTTTTCTGAAGATGAAGTGCTATTTGCATTAAAAAAACTGAAAGGCAAGCTAACTGCTGAGCCTGATCAAATACCTGCTTTTATTTTGCACGCCTGTCGTTCTGTACTTGTTAAGCCTATAACCACAATCTTCAATTTGTGCATAAAAGCTGGCGTTTATCCAACTGCTTGGAAGATCTCTAAAGTCTGTCAAATATTTAAAAAAGGTGACAAACACTCTGTGAAAAACTATAGACCTATAGCTATAATAAACAACTTCAGTAAAGTGCTTGAAATGGCCCTATACAACAGAATCCAAGACATTTTTAGTAAACACTTATTAACTCAACAACATGGATTTGTAAGTGGTCGCTCCACTGTCTCTAATTTATTTTGTATTTCGCAATTCATATGTCAATCTTTGGATGATAAAATGCAATGCAATGTAATTTATACAGATTTTACTAAAGGATTTGACCGCCTTGACCACACACTTCTTCTAAAAAAACTTCAAAGTTATGATATCTCTACTGATTTACTCATACTACTTAGATCTTATTTTTCACACAGACAACAATTTGTATTAATCAATAACTGTAAGTCTAACATTATAAGGGTTACCTCTGGTGTTCCGCAAGACTCTGTATTGGGACCACTACTTTTCAATATTTTTATTAATGATATAATTGGCATACTTGATAACACTATACAATGTCTCCAATATGCTGATGACCTTAAATTATTCTCGAAAATTTCCAATATTGCTGATTGTCAGGTTCTACAATATAACCTAAATAAAATATTAATCTGGTGTGACAACAACAACTTAATCTTGAATACCGAAAAATGCTTCAGTATGTCTTATAAATTAGCACAAAATACAATAGTATACAATTATACAATCAATAATATTGTTTTATTAAGACCGCAAGTTATTCATGACCTAAGAGTGATATTTGATTCCAAACTAACATTCAATGAGCACATTAATCATGTTATTTCCAAAGGCTACAAAGCACTTTGTTTTATTATAAGAAACTGTCGAGGCTTCAATGTTAATACAACTATAGTACTTTACTCCGCATATGTGAGATCTAACCTAGAATATGCAACAATAGTATGGGAACCGTATTATGAAAATCACATAACTTGTATCGAAGCTGTACAACGTCGGTTCTTAAAGTTTCTATCTTTTAAATCTAGTGGTATTTATTTTCCAATTGGATTTTCTCACACTTTACTTCTACAACAGTTCCAGTTTCAATCACTCCGCAACCGAAGAAAGATTAATTTATTAACTTTTCTACATAAGCTCCATACTCAACAGCTTAACTGTAATGATATCGCACATGCAATAAATCTTGCCTATCTGTACGTAATCCTACTTACTTCTACTTAAAAACACCTAGAACCAATAGACTCAAGTTTTCACCATTACACAGAATGTGTACTGCATATGAAGATATACGTGTAATTGTTGATATAACAAGATGCTCAATCAAGGATCTAAAACAATTAAAATTTTAACAATACAAGTGATTTTTATTTACTCTTGCTTTAGTATTAATTGTGAAATTCTGTACACTTTTTATTTTTGTTTATAGCTTCTCTTTTTTCTTTTCTATTACTTAATTTTGGTTGCATTTTAATTTTATTTTATTGTATTTCTGTTCAAATATGGACATTTGTCTTTTGAACATGTAAATAAATAAATAAATAAATAAATTATTGTATCTACTCCTGAAAGAGGTTGTTTTTTCACTAGTGAGAGTTAAAATTTAATACTAAAATTGCAAGCTTCAACTTTGCAAGGCTTTGCGTTGATATTTAGACTTTAATATTTGTTCAGCTATACAAACATATTTGTTACAAGTTGAATTAAACTTACAATATTCATAATGCCTTCTAAGCATGATAAATTAATGTTAGTCAATGCTTTGCATGTGGCTAGATTAGAAGAAACTTAGAGATGGGAAATCGTGCTGTAGATGACCCATCTATTCGAACTTTGTTTAAAATTCAGTGCCGTACAAAAGAACATATCTACACTGAATATATTCAAAATTATTTGGTTATTTTGCAAACCTCTAGCGAAGAGGAACAACCTCGTCTGTTTAAAGAAAGAAAGTTTATTGATCAAATTTATTTTGCAATTCTTGTACTTCAGGACAAATTGAAGCCAAAGGCCCCACCTAGTGGGTTTGTGATTCCAGCCACGCCTGCTCAACAGTCCCCATCACTCCAAATGTCAAATGTGCCCCTTCCTAAGGTGCAACTCAATGTTTTTTCGGGAGACATAAAGAAATGGTCTAGCTTTATTGATCTATATGATGCGCTCATACACAATCCTGGAATTAAAGACTTAGAGAAATATCAGTACTTAATTCTCTGATTAAAACAAGAACCTTTAAATCTTATCAAAGGTATACCTGTCACCGCAGATAATTATCAATTGGCCTATAAAACACTTGTCGAAAGATATTCCAACAGACAATTGTTAGCCAATCACCATTGAAATCTAATCAAAGGTCATCCTTGCTTACAAAACAGAAAATCCAAAGTAACTTCCCCATTTTTGGATAGTTTTCTGAAAACTTATCCATCTTGCAATCTTTAAAGTTAGAGGAAAAGGTTTTGACTTTGTCCTTGTTGACCTATTACTAAGTAAACTGGACGACCCCATTCGCAAACGGTTTGAATTGTCCTTTAATTCAGCTGAAGTTCCTACGTATAATGTAGCGTAGGATTTTTTTATTATAGCAGTGTACAGTTTTGGACAATCTTGTCCTTTCTAAATCCGCGAGAGGACCTCATCCTTCAGGGTAAGCCACAAGGCAATTTTTGCGTTCTTCGTCTGATGCAAAACCTAAAACATTTATAGTTCAAACTAATAATAAGCAATTGCCACAGAGAAAAATCAAGAAACTTACCCACTTGTGTTTTTTGTAAAGGAACGAACAGTTTATATGCCTGCGAGCAATTATTGAAGTTGTCCTCTGCTCAACGTTACGAACTAGCCAAACGCGTCGGTGTATGTTTAAACTGTGTTCGTCCTAATCATATGGTGACAACTTGTTTATCAAAGTTTACATGTAGCCAAAATCATCGTCGACATCATTCATCGCTACATTATATTTCCTTAAATGGGACTTTGCAACCCCCAACTGATACCACCCAAATAGATAGTTTACCTCCCGATATATCTAGACATATTGTGTGCACTAGGATAGTTGATTCCACCGCAACAACTGGTCTAGATCTTCTGCCTACTGCTTAATGTGAAATCTTTGCTAGGAACACGCAACCTCAAATTGTTCGTGCTCTTGTTGAGACTGAATAGTCACATCTCATTTATGACCGAAACGTGTCGAAAGACAATTGCCTTTTTGTCACGTCCTTCATCTGTTGCGATTTCTGGATTGGGTCAGACCTCGCAGCAGGCATTAGGTATAGTTTCAGCGAATATTCGCCCCATCCAAGATTATGAATCTGTTCCGACCGATCATAATATCAAGGAGAATTTTGAGTTCTATCACATATTTGTGAAAACCTTCCCTCTCTCCCGGTTGAAACTAGGTGGTCTCACTTAGAGAATTTGATGTTCGCAGATGAACATTGGAGACGACCGTCTCTGGTTCAATCGTTATTAGGCGCAGATATCGCTGCTCATATTGTATGAGGTGGTAAAATAACTCGCAGTGCTACTGTTCCTGTCGCACATAACACAATCTTCGGCTATATAGTATTTGGTCCCATGAACCCCTTATCAGCATCTTGCCTACATTCGTATGTTGTATCTGTTGACCCATGTGTCGATACTAATTTCCAGAAGTTCTGGCAATTTGAGGAAATTTTTTCTAAGAAAGTATTTGCCACCGAAGAAAATTTGACACGGCAATTGGTCGACGATTCGTTGTTTCGTTTATCTAACGAAGGGTTAAAACTTAGTTTGCCGTCCAAGGAAAATCGCCCCGATTTTCTGGGTTCTAAATCCATCGCCATTAAATGTTTATTATCTTTAAGAACGTCGTCTTGATGCATGTTACGCCTTGCGTAAATTATATATTGATTTCAAGAGCGATTATGAAACGTCAGTTCACATGACGCGTTTGCCATTCCTCCCCCTAGAGGTGATGATTCATATTATATTCCGCATCACGCAATTTTTAAAATAGGCAATGGTTAGCCTAAACTGAGAGTTGTTTTCGATACCTCCACGGTCTCTTCAAATGGAGTGTCCTTGAATGACGTATTGATCACGAGACTCAAACTCCAGAACGACCTTGTCAAAATTCTGTTGATTTTTTGCATTCCAAAATTGGTTTTTGTTAGTGATATTAAACAAATGTATAGACAAATTTTGATTACCGAGGCTGATCGTAGCTATCAGTTAATCCAATGGCGGTGGAACATTTTCCAGCCAATTCAAACATATCAATTGAACAGGATTGCCTGTGGAATGTCCTCGGCTTCTTTTCTAGCAATTACAAACCTTCTGAAATTGTCTGAGTGAAGGGAAGTTAGCAATCTTTTAGTCACACAAGCTTTAAAGGATTATTTGCATATTGATGACATCGTTTGAGGTGCTTCTACCCTTCAAAAGGCGCAGGCGTTAAAATATCAACTTATAGAACTTCTTCGTTCAGGTTGTTTTGAGCTGCGCAAGTCGGCCAGCAGTTTTCCATTCCTCTTAGACGATATACCCGTCGAATATCAACAAGCCAAGTCTGACTTAAACTCTAACGATATAGAATTTACCGTCGATGTGCTTGGCCTTTAATGGCAATCTCATCAAAATATCATTGTGTTTAGTGTCCAACCCTGTGACGACATTATCACTATACGTATTTTAGTCTCTACTGTTGTTCGTATTTATGATTTATTAGGTTTTCTCATTTGTGTCACCTTTGCCCTTAAGCATCTTATCCAACGCTTTTGGGTTCTCGGGTTTGAATGGGAAGATCCACCTCAGAATCGATAATTGCTTTCTGGAAAAGGTATTCTTCTGAGGTGCCTTATCTGAATTTATTAAAAATCCGGCGTCATATTTCTCCCGAGCACTTTACTAATAAGCAACTCCATGGATTCTGCGATGCTTCCGAAAGAGGCTATGTCGCTGTTGTTTATTTGCGGCTAATAGACCCTGGTGGGAGGATATTGGTTCACTTGGTTATCGTCAAATCGAAAGTGGCTCCTTTGAAATGTTTGTTTGTATCTCGACTAGAATTATGTGCCGCGGCACTTTTGTCTACGTTAATTAAATTTGTATTAGCCACATTTTTAAATATTCATCTAGATCGCACTTTTTGTTACACAGACTCATCTATTTCGTTGAGATAAATCAAGTCTGCTCCTAGTCGCTTCAAAACCTTTGTGGCGAATCGTGTTAGCTATATTCAAGAACGTATGGCTTCCGAACATTGGCACCACACTAGTTCCCAGCACAACCCTGTAGATTGTGCTACCCAAGATTTATTTCTTTCCGAATTTATCTTACTCGCTATATTTATTACTGCTAGAAGAAGATCGGCCTGTACCCCGTTCATTTAACCCATTCCTGGGAGCGACCTTTGAAACCAAACCACTGGGTTACATTGTTACCACTGAGTCCTCTTGGATAGAAAATCTGTTACCAACGTATTTGCCTCTTTGGAAAATACAAAGCATAGTCGCCTATTGTGCTCGCATTTTTACAGTCAGACGAGTCAAGGTTTTTTCTGTGTCCTTATGTGCCTTGGAGCTATACAATGCTCTTATCGTCATCGTGAAATCGGTTCAAGCTATTGCCTTTAAGATTAAAATTCAAGCTATTCGTTGAAATGAACAGTTGCCGAAACATTTTTTTCGCCTTGACGTGTTTCTTGACTCTAACGAAATTCTAAGAATCGGTGGCAGACTTGCTAACGTTAATCTTCCTGAGACCACTAGACATATTGCCTTGCTTACTAGTTGTCATTGTTTTACCGATCGGTTGATCGAGCAAGTTCATAGAAACATCTTGCATACTGGGATGAACACTACACTCTATCTAATTCAAGAGAATTTTTAGATAGTATCGAGCCGTCGCACCATTGGCATGGTATTGTCCAAATGCTACCGTTGTTATCGTGTCCGTCCACCATCGGTTGAGCCCCTTTTGGAAAATCTGCCTGACTTCCGTGTTTCCAAACTAAACCCTTTAGCCTAACTGGTATTGATTTTTCCGGTCCGCTAATGGTCACCATGTATCGGACGACAGGTGCCAAACTCTGCAAGATCTATCTGTCCATCATCGTATGTCTGACCACTAAAGCTCTTCATCTCGAACTAGTTTCAGACCTTTCTGCCGAGGCTATTGTTGCTTGTTTTTGGCGGTTTATAGGCCGTCGTGGTCGTTGCCAAGCTATTTGTTGCGATTGCGGCACCAACTTTGTTGACGCTGCTTGTCAATTACAAAAATATTTTTGTAGTGTCGCTGCATCAAAAGTCATCGCATGGCATTTCATTCTCTCCTCCGCACTACATTTCGGAAGAATCTGGAAAACTTCGGTCAAATTTGTAAAAACCCATTTAGCCAGAATCGTTGGTGGTCAAATTCTTAGCTTTGAAGAGCTTCAAACGCTTGCGATCCAGATCGAAGCTGTGTTGAACTCTCGACTCATGTGTAGTATAAGTAGTGACCCCAATGACATACGCTACTTTACTCCTGGTCATTTTTGACACAATAACCTTTAACCGACGCCCCGGATCCAGATTTCTTACATTTAGTATGCCTCGTCTCTCTAGCTGGCAGTTAGTACAGTCTATGCACCAAGGATTCTGGAATCGGTGGCACCATAAGTATTTGCACCAGTTCTATCAACGAAGTCGCTGGTTCAAATCCAAACGCTTAGATTTCTGGTCCTCATAAGGGAGAATGGAACTCCTCCTCTTCGCTGGCGACTCACTCGCACCCCGGAATTGATGGTGTTCTACGGGTAACCACTCCTAAAACTGCTGCAGGGTTTCTAAAGCGCCTCGTGATAAAATTGTGCACTTTGCCCTCACAATAACTTAACGTTTAACAAATTTAGGTTAAGTTTGTGCTGTATTGTACGTGTTTGAATTTATCCTTAGTTTAATTTAATTAATTTTGGTTTATTATACTAGTTAGTTGCAACACGCATCCTTTGTTTGTAATTCTAGGGATTGAGTTTTATTTAAAAATAGCACCCGGACGCTATTTTGGTGGGCAGTATGGATCGTCCACGCGGATAGGCAACCCAAGTATTTGTGTGCGTCTCGGTAATCGCAGTGAATCGAACATCAGTGATTGCGAGTGCGCGGACAGTGATACTACAATCAACCCCCGAAGAATTGTGACGTTTTGAAAAGTGTGTCGAGGCAAGATCTTCAAAAAGGTGTCTTCAAATTTGCATCAACCTTGTTGTAAATTCCACACGCGTGGCCACGCATCTACAAGAGAATTGCCTCTGGACAAGCTACGCAAAAGAAGCCAATTCATGTAAGTGTTGCACGATGTTGTTATCACTTAACCTGATACTTTCATTAATTTTCATTTAAATTATACCGGCCTCCGCGGTCGTATAAAGATCAATTGTTGTAACCAAAAGCTCTATATTTCCGTACCGTCCACTATGCATTCCATTCCACCATATCGTTCCAACACGGAAGTGTCTTAATAATGTCACATTTTAACAGCTGTCAAATTAATAGTTTAGAAAGTACAGTGGAGGGTCTAAAATGCACCTTTTCAGTTTATCTCAAATATGTTTAAAACGGATAAGATAACTTTAGTCTCACACCAAAAATAAATTCACCACTAAATTCTC
Organism: Platerodrilus igneus; assembly: GCA_036346225.1. Taxonomy (NCBI): domain Eukaryota; kingdom Metazoa; phylum Arthropoda; class Insecta; order Coleoptera; family Lycidae; genus Platerodrilus; species Platerodrilus igneus. Next base: position 2,924,081 of record JARFIW010001040.1, on the reverse strand, counting down.
TAAAACTTTTTCCATTTAACCCTTGCTGTATCTATTATAATAAGTGTGATCCCCCGTGTAGTGTAGTGTAGTGTAGTTTGACACACTATATTATGCCCCTATAAAAATAAGCTTCCGCAACTGGAATTACAGGAATTTTAAACAACTCATTCTCTCAAATGGACAGTAAAAGCAAAGTTACAACTTATAAAGCCGGGTTTAGTAATTATAGGATTCCAAAGCGACGTATTTCGAATTTCGTACAAAAAGCAGAAGCATGTATGATCACTGTAAATTAGCTAATGTGAAGTTAATCTGGGTTGTTATATGCACCCCTACGACAATCTGAGCAAAGACTTCACAAACAATAGATAATTTATATTACAGGAAATATTTGCACATTATCAAAAGTTGCATTATGGTACTGTTAGTGAACCAGTCTTAGCACCGCAGTTTATTTCTACATGTATTTCCCCATAAGAAAATCTAGGTACATTTTGTAAACGTTTGTACCCTCAAGGTTATCTATTCAAATCACAAGAAGTCATCATGGAGTCCATTATTTTTATTTTATATTAAATTTATAATTGACTCCTACTCCACTTCCGCCCTATTCTTGGCTCGATCAATGGGAGATACTTATCACCGAATATCACAAACCCTAGATTAGAATAAATAAATAAAAATTTATTAAATAGGGCAAACATAGTAGTAATCCATATTTTTCATATATCGTCATTTACAATATAGGATTATTTTATACGTATGTACTCCATATATTTAAAAGTAGTTAAACATTTAAACTATATTTACATATCTTTAACAACTAAAACAGTATTGTAATAGAATAACAATAGATATCTAACAGTAATAGATGATCAACGTATTAAATATAACATAATTTAACTACATGTAAAACTTTTATCTTAGAAATAGATAATACATAGCGTAGTCTAATTGGTGTCCGTGATTGAATAATGTCCAAGCGACAATGTTAAATATGTCCCAGTAATTAAATGACATTGGCTATCGTGCAGATTTACACCTAGCTTCTATTGAGCGATGTTTGGTTGATTGAATTAAGTTCTGCGCTATAAATATCTTTTAAAATCTTCGACGCATTCAACATAATCGTCAAACGTAATTCTATTTCTTATTATAGATATTTTAATTCCATTTACCTTCTTAGTAACATCGAAGTCATAGGTAACAAATTATTGCTCTTCTTCTGAATGTACAGTTCCTTTTTCTTCAGCTGATCATAGAATTCTTGTCACACTCATCTTTGCTCGTAATCCAGTAAAATCAGTCATAGGTCTCCCATTATTTTTATCTTTCATCATCCCCTATACTTTCTTGGTAAGTTGGGGAATTTCATAAATGTTGTTAGATGGTTAGTTCAATGCGTCAAAATATTGCAAAGAATCACGTTTCGTGTTTTCATATGGATTGTGGTACATAATTTTGTAGATTAAACTATCGGTGTCGGTGAAGAAAATATGGCAACCATCTCAAAAAGATGTCTTCATATATTCATAATGAAAATCGTTAATAGTCGATTTGGCTTTATCGAGGATGCACACGCCTACATATACGGACTTATAGAAGTATATTTCTAATGTGAACGGTTCTACTGCCGCAAAATGTTTGTCGAAGATCATAACTTTTTTGAATAGGGGGTTGAATATCCAGACTCGGCTCCATAACTACTATTCCAGTTTTACACAAGCTTCACATTACGTTTTCGAATGTTTTACTAAAGGCTGCATTACTCATTAACTTGAATTTCTTCTCGAATTCATTCTTTGCACATTTCCAAAGTTCAGTATTTAGAACAATGTAGGATTTTAGCCAATAGCTTTGCTTAAATCTTAGCACTCGATGAATTGTCAATAATTTAAGTCTATTTGTTGAAGCTTGCTTCAGGTTTTTGTAGTGAATAATATATCTTCCCTTAGAGTTTAATGTAGTCATTAGCTTGACGTTTTGAGTTCTTTCTACAAGTGGCTTTCCAATCTTTAGGTCGATATGTTGAGGACAGAACGGGGTATCCTCATGTAAATCGTGGAAATACTTTGAGTACTCCAAATCAACTTCTAAGTTATGGCCATCTGAAGCATTATCAGGGAATTTTAACATATCAATGTTGGTGCTCCCCCTTTCAAAACCGCTTTCGAGCAAAGGCTAACTGATTGCCCACGCGTATTGTTTATTAGCAACATAGTACATAAGATAGTGTTAGCAGAAACATGTGGTTCTGAACATACCTGGCTCAGACCTTTCCTTATACCCTTCTCAATAAACAAGAGTTGATTAATATCAGTCATCAACTCCAGTTCTTGTCCAGTACGCTTTAACATCGCATCCTACGTAAACCCTGGCAGAGTGAAATAGTGGGCAAGGTCAAGGACGTATGTCAAGTAGAAACTTGTACCAATAGCATAATAATTGTAGTATCGTGTTAAAATTTCTAAGGCAATGAAAGCGTAAATAAATTTAGTTTCAAGTCGTTTTATAGACGACACATCATGTGTTGTGTTTCTTTCTTTTTATCAAGTCGAAATTATAAGTTAATGCATATTGCAAAACAAATGTTTTGTTTCTGTCCTTAAATTTATTGAAAACAAAGTACATGAACCATTAATCTTGTAACTAACACGATGTATTGCCAGCTATATTTAGTCGTTTTCGTTCCATTATACCGTGATAAGAGTTTATAAGTAACATCTGGCGCATGCTGTTATGTCCTAGCCTTGGGAACTCTGGGTACAATTTTAATTAAGCAATGCTTGTTACCTTTCGTCTGGACAACATAGCAAAGAAATTAGCTAGGAGCGACTTAAGGTTTGCTCTAAATATATTTTGTGCGGGTGTCTGAAAGAACAGACACGATATGTTAACACCTTCAAATCAAATGGTTAGTAATTTTCATTTAATTTAAATACATCTAATTTTCCTTTATTACAGCGCAACTATGTTTTGATAACTATATTTTGATAACTATATTTTGATAACTACGTTTGAATAATTATGTATACATAAATACGTCTGGATAACACAGTTTAAATAATCACATTTAGATAATTACGTTTCAGTTTACAATTGTTTATTGATTTTTACTCTACAAATTGTTGGTACAATATAAAGAGGCGGTAAGTAGAAGTTTTAATCCGAGTTCAGTATGTGATGGTTTAATTTATGACAAACCGTTGTTTGTTTGATGTAATTCGAAGAGATTCTATTACGAAATTGGGCATGAGGACGACTGAGTTTGTTTGAGTGTATATAACTCTCCAAATGCACTACACAATTTTCGGGTGAGTGTTGTTCTACAGTTTTAGAAAATTTCTTACTTTCCTTGTTCTTCTATTAATCTACGGTTATAAAAGTTAGTTTGAATTAAATTAAATAAACTTCATGTTCTCATACCATAAGAAATATAAATTATATTATGGTAAAAAATTTAATCTAATTTGATGTTAGATTGATGTGTGGTCGATCTATTAAACGATAGATTCTAAATAGCTAATCATATTTTTATTAAAACCCTCTTAATTAATGAATAAAGTTAAATGTAACTTATAATGCTCTTGGATCAGATCTGAAAAATACACAAATTTTCGCCAACAATGGCTGTGAGATTTTTAATTATCAAGTCTCTATAAACTGATAACAAATTTGTAACTTATTTTCATTCTAGTAAAAACACTTGATTTATGTAAATACTTCAAAATATATTACTTATGATTATTTGACGAAAAGTAGAAATATGGTTTTTGTTATTCAATCTTATGATTTCAGTAGGTTAATGATTAAGCGGTTATACTACAAGTAACTAGTAATTTTCCTTATAATAGGAAGAGCGTCCGTGTATATGTGAGTTCAAGTATACATGGTCAGTATATTCACGTTTTATGTTCATTTCATTTGAACTAATATCTTTTTATTCAATATTTATAGAATGAGGCTTACAAGTAACATTTCTTTCAAGTTCCTCAACGAGAGTGTTTCAACTTAAGCATAAATGCGTTATTTACCGTTTGGTTCCTACACTTTCTGGACGGTATTCTTGATAAAAAGTTGTTAAATATAGTGGCACTTAAGGGCAATCCGTAACAAACCCCCTCTGTTATTCTTAACAAAGTCCGCTAAAGTTAGTGTTCAGAGTTAGTTCGGAAGTCTTCTCAATGTCTTTTATTGCGGATTAATATTTCATCTTTATTGAGTTATGACTTTAGGAGACGATACGTTTGCTGAATACATCTATAAATACAAACGTACCCATACAGTTTTCATTCAAACCGTCGTCCAGCTTGCCGCAAGGAAACTTGTAACATTAACGCCCAATGTTGGAGCTATAAAAAATATATAAAGAAAAAGTAAAGTTTGTTTCCACGACGCAAAAACTTGTGGTAGAAATTGAGAAAACCGTTAGATTGGCACAGCAACGTGAGGCTGTGTATGTTACATTGTTTTGGGGTAAAAACTAGAATACTACCCCAAATTCTGAATATTAAATGCTATCCAAACTTTCCGAGCATACGCTAGTTACATATACCCCAAATCAAATATAGGTATAATTAGATGAAATTATTGAATCTTAAGTTAACTTGCAACATTGTATAGTTCAAAGATAGATAGTAAAAGTTTTCTTCTTAATCTTCTTTGGGTATTAAACCACTCATAGTTTTTAAAATTATCTTTATTAACGTTTCGATCCATAACCTAGGATCGTTTTCAAAATAATAAAAACTTGAAGTTTGACATTTTGACACAAATTGAAGGTGACTTTGATTTATTGATGTTTGAAATATTTGGTTTGAGTACACTAAGCAAAAATTTTTAAAATTTAAATGAATAATTGCCTTCAATTTGTGTTACGGCCTGGGACCGACTTTTTAGGTAGCCAATACGCTTAACGTGAAATCAGCTGATTAATTTTATTTCACGTTAAGCGTATTGGCTACCTAAAAAGTCGGTCCTAGGTCGTAACACAAATTGAAGGCAATTATTCATTTAAATTTTAAAATTTTGCTTAGTGTACTCAAACCAAATATTTCAAACATCAATAAATCAAAGTCACCTTCAATTTGTGTCATAAATGTCAAACTTGAAGTTTTATTATTTTGAAAACGATCTGGTTATGGATCGAAACGTTAATAAAGATAATTTTAAAAACTATGAGTGGTTTAATACCCAAAGAAGATTAAGAAGAATACTAAGCAAACCACAACAAACATACAGGGAGTATTTAGATAGTAAAAGGTTAATAGAAGTCAGACAGAAGACATGAGAACGGATGTGAATACAATGTATTCCAGACATAACCAGACTCTGCAGGCGCAGGTCACAATAGACTGTAAGAAACTTATTGTTAGACTTAAGATTGTTACTTTGTATTAAATAAAGAATAAGCAGATATGAGATCTGCAGATCCAATAAGCAATGTGAGGGGCGGAGACAACATAAATACCCTGTAGAGCTTAAGGAGGTCAGTGAATCTTGAGCCTCACAACTATAGCATTGTTGGTTGTTGAGACTACTTGCCATAAATTAGTTCATTTAAATATAATTGCAACTTAGAATAATTTTGATACAGTACTTGTAAATTCAGCTTTAATTTGTAATTTCTGTATAAATAAAATTTGTTAGACGAGTTTTTGGAAGAAGACTTTTTAAAAAGGCAGCTCCTGAAGGCCAAAACCTAACTGGCGCAGTCGGATCAGCTCTAGAAGGGCACTAGGAATCCAAAAATTAAAGAACTGGACAAGGACAAGGTACAAAATCGACCAAGCCCAAAGAAACAAAACTTGAATAAGGTACAAAATCGACCAAGTCCAAGGAAGGAAAACAGATGAAATTAGCAATGAAAATTATGTTAGTTCATTTATCCTAACCATATTCTTTTTCAACTTATTGGTATTAGCTAGTAAGAAACGAAACGAATTTTTATGTAAAATTTTCTATTATTATTATTATCGCAATTTATTATTTTTACCACTTCTGAAAGAATTTACTCTGGAAACCTATTTTTAACAAGAGAACTATAAAGACGCATTTATGTGCACACTTTACTACAATTTATTAAGATAAAAACGAAACAATTATTCAGCAACACTGTTAAAAGGAAAACCGTTCATGATTACGAAATCATTAACTAAGCGCAGACTTCTGACGTATAAAACTGCTAAAGAACACTTTGGTGCATCAAAAGTTTGGACATTAGACGGGCGAATTTTTATTCACCTGCCTAATAACAGTATAAAGAGTGTTATCAATTTATCACAGTTAAATTCTTGCATCCAAGTTTGTGAGAATGAGACCGCAATTAAACGAGTTAAATATAGTACTCGAAGTCAAAGTAAAAGTAACTAAGTTGTACGCCTGGTATCTACCGCCTTATTTTGATAGCTATATGATATGATATGGTGCTCTATAATATTATATAATCTGGCGTTTCTTTTCTACTACATTTGTATTTGTTACTGTTATTTGATATTTGCTATTGATTTTGATTTTGTGAACTAACTATATAGTATCGGCTGGCTCTTTTTATATCCATTTATATCTTGTTTTGTTTTTGGCGCTTATTTGTTTTGCACTTATTGTTTGTACTTGTCTGTTTATTATTATGATTAGGTTTAGTATTAAGCGTTTGTTACGGTTAGTGTTTGTGGTTAAGAACGTGTGCGGGTATGTGTATAAGTGTGAATGTTCGAGCTTAGCTACAGGGGAGCATTGCTTTATACTGTATTGTAATGTGGTTTGTCCTATATTTAAATACTTATTTTTCTATTTCCGGGTGAAATTTATTAATGGCTGAAAATTTTTTTGATTTATGCTTAATTGAGTTGGATCTTCCTGAAAGAGTTGTTGATATTGATCTAGAACAACCCTACTCCCTGCCACCTGTCCCGTCTTGTTCCGCTCTTTTTTGTCAATCACTCTCTCGTCATCCGAAATCGTTTCAATGCTGTCATATTAATGCCTGCTCACTACTTTCTCATTTAAATGAGTTTCTTTATCTTATTGAGTCCTGTCTTCCACACTGTGTTGCTGTGTCAGAAACGTGGCTGAAACCAACTATATCTGATTCCTTGATCAAGTTAGAAGGATATAAAGTGTTGGAGGGGTGGTTCTTTATGTTCGTAATGATCTTAATTGTAAATTTATTGCATCTTCCTCCTCCATGTATAAGGCGCGTCCAGAATTTCTTTTTCTTGAAATTGTAGCAGCGCAGGCTAAAGTTCTAGTTGGAGTTGTTTATAAGCCATCCAAAAATTGGGTTTTTGGTTGATGTTGAGGAGGTAATTTTTCAATATGCCCCGCATTACACAGATATAATCGTGGTTGGAGACTGGAACATCAATTTACTGAATGATACTTCCGAGGTTCGTTATTTTCGGACTATGATGGATGTATGTAATCTTAGCATTTTACCACTTGAACCCACTCACCATGCACCCCTTTCATCATCGACTATTGACCATATTATAATTTTGAATAAGGACAGAGCACTAAATTTTGGATAAATACCTATATTAGAAATCTTTAAACACGATCTTATTTTTGTATCATATTCACTTAAAACATATAAATTTCAACCTAAATTAATTACTTACCGGGATTTTAAAGAGTGTTAATTCTGAACTTCTACAGACAGATATAGAACGTGCGAGCTGGCATGAAATCGATGAAGAAGCAGATGTTAATGCTGAACTCCACAAGTTCAATACACTTGTTAACAATATTTTTGACATTCATGCTCCATTTAAAACAGTTAGGGTAACTAGACCAAAATCTCCGTGGTTAACCCCTAAAATTAATGAAATGAGACGAATGAGAGACAGTGCACTTGCATTTTATAAGAAAGTTAACACATTGAATTATGACCGTTACAAAAGTATACGTAATAGAACCAAGCAGTTGATAAGAAACTCTAAATTAAAATATAATCATTCTATAGCTTCATATACCGATTCCCGAAGGACTTGGGCTGCTTTAAAAGCTGGTATAGGAAAACCATTATTGCAGATGCCTTATAGCATACATGTAGATACCCTGAATCGACCTTTTTCTGCGTTAAAGATGCAAGACAATACTGCAAAACTGGATACTATCAAAGGCTTAATCAGTACACCGCCCCCTTCATTTCCATAATTTGAGTTTACTGAAGTGTCGACCGATGATGTCCACAAGTCTGTTCTGGGCATTAAATCAAAAGCTGTGGGTTTTGATAAAATATCGAGCTCAATGCTTACACAAATCTGTCCAATTGCTCTAGGATCTTTAACAAGTATAATTAATACATCTTTTAGCACTGCTCGTTTCCCATTAGTATGGAAACACTCCATAGTTAGGCCATTACCAAAGAAAGCAAACCCTTTACGTCCAGATGATTGTCGTCCAATTAGCATTTTACCAGCGCTTTCAAAATCTGCTGAATACCTAGCACTTGATCAAATGTTTTTATTTTTAAAAGAGTATACATTACTAGACAAATACCAATCGGGTTTCCGTGCGAATTATAGTACATGTTCTGCGCTTCTGCGGGTAACTGATGATGTCAGAAAGGCCATGAATTGTCAAAAACTATCTTTATTGATTTTATTAGATTTCAGTGCAGCCTTTAATAGTGTTGACTTTAACATCATTTTAACTAAATTAAAATGTTTAAATAATTTTTCAGAGTCAGCAATCTCTTGGATAGAATCATACTTATCACAACGCAGGCAGCAAGTTAAAGATGAAAATGGTCACATCTCACAATCTGTTGACATTGTCACAGGCGTACCTCAAGGCAGTGTACTCGGTCCTCTTTTGTTTAGCTTGTACATTCAAGACTTTTCCACAACATTGAAGTTTTGTCGTTACCACTGCTATGCAGATGACGACCAGATTTATTTCAATTTTCTCCAACAGAAATAATTGAAGCGTTCCAGGCAGTTAATGATGATCTATCAAGGGTTGACGATTGGTATAAAAATAATTTATTAACCGTAAATCCAGCCAAATGCCAGGCTTTGCTTCTGGGAACACAAAATTTAACTAGATCAGTTCAGTCCGTGGATCTTCCCATGTTAATGCTTGGAAAATCTAACATAAACTTTTCACCCATAATTAAAAATCTAGGTATCCTGTTGGATCTAAACCTTAGATGGAAAGATCAGGTATCAAGCGTGTGTAGAAAAGTTCTATATACTCTACATACTCTTAAGCGTCTAAAACGGTTTATACCGACTAAATTAAAGTTAAAGTTAGTACAATCATTAATTCTTCCACATTTCGATTATTGCGATGCATTATATACCAATCTTTCATCTGATTTAAGTTTACGTCACAACGCTCGCAAAATTGTTGTGTACGGTTTATTTTCGAACTAAAATATTGGGAAAGAGTAACCCCATTTTACACAAAAATATTGTGGCTTAAACTAAACAATAGGCGAAAACTTCACTTGACAGTGCTTGTCTATAACCTTATTTCTAACCGAAGCCCGTTCTACTTAAGCCAATATTTTCTTTTCTTTCAAATCGCCGCTAAACACTAGGCGAGATGACTTGCTATCTATCCCCATACACCATATCCATACATTCCATTTGTCTTTTCTTGTATCTGGTTCCCTCTTGTGGAATACTATTCCTCCTGATATTAGGCAAGCTTCGACCGTGCAACGTTTTCGTAAACTCTTGCTGGAACATCTTTTAAACTTTCAGGTGTAGAGACAAGTGCACTTTCCTAAACTGATGCTCGATGAATGTGTGCGTGGATTTGTATGTGTATGTGTATGTGTGTGTGTGTGTGTGTGTGTGTTGTGAGTGCATGTGTGAGAAGGAGGGTGCGTTCGTGTGAGGGTATGTGCGTGTGTGTAGTGATTATTAATTATTTATTCAATAGTACTGCTGCATGCAAGTTAGGTGTAAGACAGGGCCTAATGGCCCTAATCGCGCTTGAAGCAGTTTTTATCAAAAGTTTATATCTCATAATGTATATTTAATTTAATAATAAAGACGTTTCATTTCAATTCAATTCAATTTAAGTTTAACATATAAATAAAACGCAACTCCTTTATTACAGCAAACGATTCAATACTCATCACATTTTTATAAAGCTCTATAATTACATACTTTCAGCACGGTAAATTAACAAAAGTATATACTTATATAAAAAAATTTATGCACTTTATTGTAGCAAAACGATTTACTCATCGCTGAAAAAACATCATTCAAAAACTTTGAAACTTAATAATTAGACATTTACAAGGAAACGGAATTGCATAATTATAAAGAAGCATTCACGCACCATTAATGCAACACTTACAGAGACAATCATAGCAACTTAATTACTCAGCAAGTCTGAAATAAAAACGAACAATTATAACGCAGTTATTGCAAGAGATTATTACTAACATAAAATCATTCAGAAAAAACAGGAAACTCAATTTGCAACAACTGTAACATCTGAAAAGTATAAAAATACACTCAATGCGACAGTAATTGACGAAACAATTACCAAACTGAAATTCTTTAAATAATGATAGCACTTTGTAAGTGCATATACGCGATTCTTTAAATAACTAGATACCAGCTTTAATCTAATCGCAATACAAACTCAACTGGAAAATAATTTTAGCATTAATTTATATTAAAAACCCGAAACATAAAAAATATGCGGTTGTACCTCGAATCAATTCCCGTATTCGACGGAAATCAAACAATACTAAGAATTTTCATTACCGCTAGTAAAAGGTTCTTAAAATCTTTTTATAAAAAAGGTAACATTGACCGCTATGTCATGCTTTTAGGCTTAATTCTCAGTAAACTAACAGTAAGAGCTTTAACAATAATCGCAAGTCGCGATTACCTTGAAGAATGGCAGGACTTTAAACGATTACTTATAGCGTATTTCGGAGACCAGAGGAACATCAAATGCCTGGTCCGCGATTTAATAAATCTTCGAATGGAACCCAACCAATCACCCTACTAATTTGGTACGAGATGCCAAGATGTAAGGAACTTGATTCTAACAAAACTAAAAATCGAAAAACCCGACCAAAATATCCGTTTATTCAAAACAAAAATGTACGACAAGGTGGTGCTAGACACCTACATAAACGCATTACCCGAACGGTTATGAGACAAAATAAGATTCCAACATTCCCAAAATCTAGATAAGGCAATGAACCTAATTATAGAAGAAAAAAACGTTATGTATTACCGAAGCAAACTAAATAATCCTAACGCAAATAAAAACTACTCACCGATAAAAACCATACAAGCCGCAAGACAAACACCCACACAACCAAAATTTACATCATTTAACACGCAAGTGAATCAACCACGAAGGAATAGCTCGAACTCTAATAACACAAAGTTCAACAACCAATTTAGACAATTTCCGACACCAACATTTAACTCAAATTTTACAAAACCCACATTTTCACCAAGGTTTAACCAACACGTAAACCAGCCAAGGCAAACATTTGGCGCGAACCCTAACAGAAACACGCCGATGACAAATAACCATAACAACCCTAATAGTTATTACAAACCAACTCCTATGGACACTTCACCTCGTGACACCAGAACCCAGAAGAAAGAAACAAATAAAAATTTTAGTAAATTCTAATAACAATGTAGGAATTATAAACCACATGTCATTTCAACCCGGAGTAGAAACACCCACAGCATTAGTACAAATACAAGACAGTTACGCCACTACAACAATTTTAATCTCAAATGACTACCCTATACAACTATCATTGACAGATCCAATAGACATAGAAAAAGTAAATTTTAGCAAGATTGAAATCGACGAGAAATATAAAAACGATTCAAACCCTACAAGACATGATAGAATGTTAAAAGAAAACTTAATTAACATCCGTTTTAACAAAAATAGTAATAGCGAAGGAGAGAGAGAAATAAAGGAATTATGTTTTGAATACCAAGATATATTCCACTGTGAAGGAATACTTTTAACCTTTACTAACACCGTCAAACATAACGCAGAATTAACAGATAACAAGCCAAATTTTACCAAAGCAGATGGACCACCTCAAGCAGGTCAAGAAGAAGCAGATAGACAGGTAGCAGATCTATTGAAGCGGGACATCATCCAACATTTAAACTCACCATGAGCAGCCCCGTATTAATAGTACCAAAGAAATTAGATGCCTCAGGTAAACGCAAGTACAAAATGGTTATAGCCTACAGAAAACTTAACGAGAAAATGGTAGACGACAAATATCCGTTACCTAATATTACGAAACAAACTAGGAAAGTGTCAGTACTTGCCTCAGGATAATACCAAGTAGAGATGGACGAGAAGGACACATCCAAAACAGCCTTTAGTACACCCAGAGGGCATTACGAATTCAAAGGCATGCCGTTTGGATTAAAGAACGCACCCGCTACTTTTCATAAAGTAATGAACAATATTCTAAAAGGAATGCATAATGAAAAAAGCTTTGTGTATCTAGACGACATTATCGTATACGCAACATCACTAGCCGAACGCATCGAAAGGTTACGAAAAGTATTCGAGAGACTACGAAAAGCGCATTTCAAAGTTCAATTAGACAACAGCGAATTTTTACAAAAGAAAGTATCATTTTTAGGACGCATAATAACCTCACAAGCAGTTATGCCAAATCCAGACAAGACGAACGCAGTACTAAATTACCCCTACCCAAAACTAATAAAGAAAATAAAGGATTTTTAGGACTCGGTGGTTATTACCGGAAATTCATCAAGGTTACGCACAGATAACCAAACCACTAACAAACTGTTTAAAAAAGAGAAATAAGATTGAACACACCCCAGAATTTATTAAAACCGTAGAGAAAATTAAATGCATACTTACGATCACCCTGTATTAGAATATCCAGATTTTTCGAAACCAATTATATTGACAACCGACGCATCAAACGTAGCACTAGGCGCTGTATTGAGCCAAGGAAAAGTAGGTAGCCATAAACCAATCAGCTACGCATCTAGAACACTAAACAAGGCTGAACAAAAGTACAGCGCAATCGAAAAGGAACTATTAGCAATAATTTGGGCAACGAAATATTATAGACTAGACCTTTATGGAAGAAAATTCTATATACAGGGTGAATGGTATCGTTCGTGCAAAAATGAACTGGGAGATAGTACACTTAATTTTCAACAAAAATTGTTAATATGACCCCTGTCCTATCTAGATTGGTTTAGGAGATATGTTTTTTTTTAGTCTGTTTCTTAATAACGCGACTTCTTGCAGTAAAAGTTAAATTTCTCGGCTTCTGCTTCCAATAACTAGATAAACAATCCGATTTTCATAAACTACATTAAATTTGCTATAAAAAACAACTATTTAGATTTTTTTAATTTTAAAAGAAACATTTATTATAAAGCATTAAAAGGTAAAAAATTACAAAGGAAATTTTTTTAACAAAGTTTAAAGTAATATTACAGCGAAATTATTTTATCTACAAATGAGCAAATGTTACAAAAACAACCTCACTTCATAAGGTTTCCAGCAGTGCGAAACACTTTCTATTTGATTTTTAATTTATTAAATTATTGCCTTCATATTGCCGGAATAACTTCGTTCGATTATAAGATAATCAAGGTAGTGCGAATTGAAAGCAAAAATGTACAGTAATTTTAACAGCACAGATACGTTTATATTATGTAGTTGTCATGTTGACAGTGTGAAGCATTGTCACTGATTAGACAGTTGTATTCGTATAAATTTTTGATACGTACTAAATTACTATCTAAGATGCCTGCTCGTTATAGCAATAGAGAATATGCAGATATGCATTTCATTTATGGTTTTTGTAATGGTAATGCTACAAGAGCACGGGAGGAATATCAACGTCGGTTCCCAAATCGTCCGATTCCCAGTCGCAACGTGTTTGCAAGAACGCACCAATGGCTTCTTGATGGAGGAGCATTTCAAGTACCTAATGAAAGGGGGCAAGATCTGGACGTAGAAATTGACGAGTTTGTCTTGGATCGAGTGGAACAAGACCCTACAACTTCTACACGTTAAATTGCAAGAGAGGTTGTAGTTTCGCAATGGAAAGTAGTAGATGTTCTGCACAAGAATAATATTCGTCCTTTTCACTTTACACCTGTTCAAGCTCTGGAAGGCGGAGGCGAAGATTTCCAACGAAGGTTGATGTTCTGCCGTTGGTTATTAGCTCAGGATATTGAAGAGCAAAATACTGTGGTCTGATGAGTCCCTCTTTACGCACGCTGGCGTTCCAAATCTCCACAATTACCACTATTATGCCGATGAAAACCCTCATGCAATAAGACAGAAATCGTTCCAAAGCAGATTCAGCCTAAATGTGTGGGCGGCTGTGATAGGAAACACCCTTATTGGTCCCTATATTTTCGAAAGAAATCTCAATGGAGAAGTGTTCAACATGACGGGGCTCCTCCTCATTACACACGTGGTGTCCGCCAGTTTTTAAACGAACAGTACGCAAGGTGGATTGGTAGAGGAGGACCGATTCCGTGGCCAGCAAGATCGCCTGACTTGAATCCTATGGATTACTTTGTATGGGGCTTTTTAAAAGAATACGTATACAGCACGGAGGTAGTCAGTTTGGAAAATTTGAGACAAAGGCTCGAAAATGGATGTCAACTCTTACGAGAGAAGCTAACTATGAGCGTGACCGTGGTAGGTATGCGGAAAAGAGCAAGAACCTGTATCAGGTGCGGTGGTCAGCATTTTGAACAATACAAATAAAATTTAATTTATCAAATTATTGCCTCCGTAATACCAGAAAAACCTTGTGGGATCATTAGATAATCAAAGCAGTGGGCAAATTTTAATGCGAATTGGAAACAAATATTTGTTTCCATATTTCCATACTTGATAAATTAAAAATCAAATAGAAAGTGTTTCGCACTGCTGAAAACCTTATGAAGTGAGGTTGTTTTTGTGACATTTGCTCATTTGTACATAAAATAATTTCGCTGTAATATTACTTTAAACTTTGTTAAAAAAATTTCCTTTGTAATTTTTTACTTTTTAATGCTTTATAATAAATGTTTCCTTTAAAATTAAAAATCGAAATAGTTGTTTTTTATGGGAAATTTAATGTAGTTTATGAAAATCGGATTGTTTATCTAGTTATTTGCAGCAGAAGCCGAGAAATTTAACTTTTACTGCAAGAAGTCGCGTTATTAAGAAACAGACTAAAAAATCCATACCTCCTAAACCAATAGAGATAGGACAAGGGTCATATTAACAATTTTTGTTGCAAATTAAGTGTACTATTTCCCAGTTCATTTTTGCACGAACGATACCATTCACCCTGTATATATATATATATATATATATATATATATATATATATATATACACAAAGACCATAGACCATTAGTGTGGTTATGCAAACTTAAGGAACCAAATTCAAAATTATAAAGATGGAAGATTAGATTAGAGGAATATGATTATGAAATGATATATAAACAGGGAATTTCTAATAATAACGCAGACGCACTAAGCAGAATACAACTCAACGCAATAGAAACAGAGTCAATTATAGGTAACGTAGACGAAACAGAAATAAGGAAAGACCCAGAAGAAATAGACACTATTCACACAACACAAAACGAAGAATCAAAAACCGCGATTATAATTTTAAATGAAGCTATAGACATAAAACCAAATCAATTTATAATTACCGAAGTTTTAACCAACCCCACCCCAGTAGATTATATAAGAATAGATAAGGAAATATATCAAGCTTACATAACTAAAGACGATAACGGGAAGCAGATAATTAAAATTTTAAAAAAATATACCCCAGAGAAATAACATTTTAACTTATATTTCACAACCGAACATTTATACAAAAGATTCTCAAAATTATATATCAGATTATTCAATAACACAGATTCCGAAATTATTACATGTACAAAAAATTAATAACTTTAGATGACCTTGACGAAATAAACGACGTAAATTGAAATCAACACGAAGGCAAAGCCAACCATCGTGTAATCAACGAAACCCTAAAGCAACTCATATCGAGATACTACCTTAAAGATATGAAAGAATTAACCACAGATTTTATAAACCAATGCGAATTATGCGACAAAGCGAACTACGACAAAACACCCTCAAAAGTACTCTTAATGTTAACCAAAACACCCGACAAACTTTTTTAAAAATTACATGCAGACACAATTTTAACAATTGTATACGTATTCATCAAAGTAGGCCAAGCGACACCCATCACTTCAAAAAATAGTATCGACGTAACCTAAGAATTCTTACAATATTTTACATTTTATAGCACAACAACAACAACTACTTTAGATAATGGCAGCGAATTTAGAAATGAAACGATACAAAATACCCTAGAACTCCATAAAATAAAAATTTACTCTATAACCGAAAATCACTCAGAATCAAATGAATTAATTAAAAGATTACACCTAACAGTGTTAAAGCAGATCAAATTATTAAGATTAACTTACAAAAAAGAACACATCACTAATTTAATGTGATACGCACTAATTGCATACAACAACACAATTCACTCATCGACAAATTTTACACCCCTTGAATTAACATTAGGATATTCAGATTCCCGTAACCCTTACGATATGCATTACAACAAAGAAGTATACCAACAGTTCGCCAAAGACCACAAAGAAAAATTAAAAATTACTTATGATAAGGTAAAAAATTAATTAGATAACGACAAGGAACGTATTACTGCGACCCGCAATAAAAGTGCCGATACAAATAAATTTTCAGTAGGACAAACCGTATATGAGAAAAACTATCAAAGTAAAAGACACGTAACGGCCCCCAGAAATTTAGGCCCGTTCACAATCAAAAAGATATCAGACAAAAACGTAGCCGTAGTAGACAACGGAAAAATAGTAAAACATATGCATTTGAAAAACCTAAAACACCATGTAATTTCAGAAGGACAACCATCACCCTTGCCGTCAACCTCCATTCAGGTAGAACGGATAACGACATATTAGTTGAAGACATTAAAAACCACCCCGGTATACTACCAGTAAAATTGGGAAGTATGCGGAACACAATAGATTATTGGACATTCGCACAGAAATTTGACTTAACAGAATTAAAACAAATGTTTCACATAATTAAAGATTACTACTACAGACTGAAGCAACCAATGAGCACAGCCAAATTCGGAAAAGAATACGCAATAGAAATTAAAGCTTTTCTTGTTTCACTACGCTGGGCGTTAGTAAAACTCACTTAAAAAGATGTTCATTTTTTCTTACAAAAGTCGTGCAGAAGATGTTGTTTTATCCGTATTGACGCGATTGACTTTTGAAGACTTTCGCACTAGCTCTGAACTCTAGCTGTTTAGAGAGACTATCAGGGGGGTCGTTAATTGAATACGGATGTGTAAGGCTCCACTGTACTTAGACAATGTGTAAAACAAGAAATATCGCTAAGAAAAATACAGGAACCTCAACGAGTATATTCTGTTATAGAAATACAAAATTTTGTATTTTTAGATGGTACTACGTTTATCCTGAAATAAAATACATAAGATAATATTAAAGACAGCAATTTGCGCCTCAAAAAAAAAATCAAATAAATCAGACAGGTTTTATACATCTATGATTTCCTTCTTTTGTGTTATAATGCTTAGACACTCTGCTTATTAAATTTTATGCACATCTGGTAATACTTTTGCTTAAGAGCTTCCTTGAATATAATTAACCTTGTTTAAATTAATAAAGAAATTAAAACTGCTAAGTAAGTATATATATATATATATATATATATATATATATATTGCTGTGATAAGGGGTTGCTTAAGGGTGCATGTTATAGTAAAGGTCGTTCGGGAAGGAGTAATTAGAATAGGTAGCAGAAAACTACACTTATTTAAGGAAATAATTAAGAAATAGACATAGTTTGTAGATAGTAAGTAGTCAACACCCTGTATATAAAGTAGAAATAGTTTTTGGGCGACGCAGGTAAACATAGGAAGACGCATGGTTGGCGTAGGAATGAGAAATACATGTATTAAGTAAATAGTAAACATTAAATACCCTGTAGATAAAGTTTAGTTAGTTTAGGTAAAACAAATAAGAATATTTTTCAGTGGAAGTACGCGTATAGTGAGAAATAAATGATAAAGTGTAATTAGACACGCATTAAGAAGAAGAGTTCCAGACGATTAAATTAATACGGATATAGAAATAGAGTTTCAGGCAGTTAATATAAATGCGTACAAAGATCCAACCATTTTGATAAGAGAAATGATTAAAAATTGCGTGAATCACATGTAAACATGAAAATTTAAAGTCGGGTTGCATCAGTTGTTTATAGAAAAGCAAGTAATCTATCAAAATACAGCATGTTGATAATGAAAGACAGCTGCGGGCGGGTTGTGATTATGGGAAAGCGTGGAGCATTGCATCAGAAACTGCTCTAAAAGCAATTATTTGATTGGTCAGAGACAAGCGACGAGTTCTAGACCAGACCCACGGATGGAGTGGGAATTCGAGATTATATTAGCAGGCACCTTGATAAGAAAGTCAGTTTTGAACTCAATGAAGGCCGAAGTGCATTGCCATTAAATAAAGTAATACGTAACAAGTAAGAAAAATACAGTAATACAATTTAAATGTCAAGGGAAAAGAAGAATAATACAATCTTGAAGTACAGGGATGAAACAAACTACAATTTTAAGTCTGGGGCAAGAATGATAAAAGTCTAAGTTTGAAGAATTGAAATAAATTGGGGTATATAATTTAATGGTGGTGGTCCATAGTGTAATAATTTGAATGGAATCCAGAATTGGGGAAGATCATTTTTATTGGAAGCGTCGATGTGAAAAAGATAAAACCAGGTCAGATTTTTAGTTATAAGACATTTGTTTTTTCTACATGAATTTTTATTTTATTCTTAATATTGAATTTGCTAAATATGATATGCTTGTGAAGAAGTCAACAAAAGAGGTTGCATACATATTGAATGAGTAATAAGAAAACAGGTTTAGAATATTCTACACTTTGTTGGTAAAGATAATAAATTTTCTTTGGTGACTTTGGGTTTTTGAGTACATACTAGATGGTTGTTAATAAATGAAATTTATAAGAAATGTATTACAAATAATTTCAAAAGCTGTACATAACATATTGGTTTCATTATATAAAATCTAAATTTACTGAATTTTATAATTGCAAAAAATGCTAGCCGAGGTCATAAGATTTAAATAGTACAAAGGTGGAGCCACAAGTTGAATAGGAAAGTGATAACCCGCAAGGCGGTAACGTATCGAATTTTGCCATTGGTAGATAGAGTTGTTTAATGATAAAGTCCAGTTGATAGCAATATTAGGAAAACAGCTGGAGGAGGAGATAATTACACTTAATAGTGAATATTAAAATGGTGGTCCAATAATTTAGAGTACGTAGAAAATTAAGGCGCACAACGAAGGGAATCAAGAATTCCGGTTCATAGTAATAAAAATAACAACCCGAAGTAAGGGGTGAGAAAATTACGTAAATAGCATAGCAAAATAAATAGGTCGCCCAAAGTAGGGGCACGATAATTTAGAGAGAGAGATTCATAGCAAATAGATAACGGCCCAACGTAGGGGCATGATAATTCTTCTAATATCATAGCAATATATATATTATATATATATATATATATATATATATATATATATATATTATAGATCCGTTAGTTTCTTGGGATGCATTCGTTCGTAAAGTAAAAACTATTATGTCAAATTGTAACTTTTATTCTGACGTTTCGGCACTAATATTTATGTCTTAATCATAGACTAAAAATGAATGAATTTAGTGTTATAAGGTTTAAAAACAGTTTAGTTAATCTACTTACATAATTACTATGACATAAAGAACTTTTACATATAAAAACTAATACAAAAATTACAGTTATGACTTGACAAATATTAAAACAACAACAAATATTTACAAAAGCTAACTATGTGTAAATTACTAATTTTAGCAAAATAAGAAATTACAGAAGAAAAATGCAGAAAGAACTTAAATAAAACTAATATGAAAATGTCCATTTTATTAAATTATTAGTTAATGATAAGTGTAATGATTGGAAAGTGACTTAAAAATAGAAAAATATGCAAGAAACGTAAAAAAAAGTAAGATTTTAGAAACGGAATGTCTGTTTATTAATGGAATCTAAATTAATGGTCTGTGAAAGTGGATATTATTAAATTTATATAGTGAAGAATATACTATGCTTAAGTTGTTTGTATCTTGTTTGTTGTTGAGTGGATTAGGTTGTTGTAAAATGTGAAAAGATTCCAGAAATAGTCTTTTGTAGTAGTTGTCTTCAATGTCTAAAATCTTGGTGTCTTCGAATTTAGCAGTGTGTTTTGTTGCATGTAAAAGTGATGACAAAGCACAACTTAGTTTACCTAGTTTGGCATCACTTTTATGTTGAGTTATTCGATTCTTTAACCGTTGTTTAGACTGACCTACATAAGTTCTATTGCAACTACATTCTACTTTATAAATAATATTACTGCATAATGATTTCTCGGTTTTATCATTTAAATTAGTGAATAACCTGTCTATTGATTTTTCATAGGTATAAACTATTAGAATATCAGGTTGCTTCAAGATTTTAGTTAATTGAGGAGTTAAATTTTGAATAAAAGGTAATTTTCTGAATTTTGTAATTAGTGGTCGGTCTATCGATGAAGTTTGCAGGCTATTGGAGTACAAAAACTTTTTTAAAAGTGGTTTTGGGTATGAATTGTTTAGTAAAATATTTTCCAATTCTTCTAAGTTGTTTGTAAGTAAATTTGAATTTTTGAATACGGTGTTTTAAAGCTAATATGGTATTAAGTTTATGAATAAAAGCATGGTTAGAATAATAGTTTAAGTATCTACCAGAGTCTGTAGGTTTTTTATAAATGTCAAAATATAAAGTATTAATGGGAGATCTAAGGACTAACGTATCTAGAAAAGGAATACTAAAATTAATTTCTTTTTCGTAAGTGAATACCAAATTAGTATTGAGGCTATTGAAAATATACAAAGTAAATTCGATCAAGTGTTCTGGAATGGAACATAAAATGTCATCTACATATTTGACTATAAAGGGCATGTCAAAAGGTAGTAAACTTATGACAGAATCTAACAGATAATCCATTACAATTTGGGCAATAATGGGGGATAGAGGTGAACCCATAGGAGTGCCAAAGGTCTGTTGATAAAACTTAGAATTAAAGGTAAAATAAGTGTTATTAAAATTCAAATCAATAGTTGATAATAAAGAACTCAAGTTAAGGTTACAATGTAATTGAACAACATTCCATTTTTCAGTAATAATTTTAACAAGCAACTCTTTGGGGATGTTGGTGAACAAAGAACGAACATCTAAAGATATAAGAATATGGTTAGTCGGTAATTTAAAATGTCTATATATATTGACGAAAGTAAATGTGTCTTTAACGTTATAGCCTTCAAGAGGAAAAGAATTTTGTAAGGTTTTGAGTAAAAAGGTAGCAATATTGTAGGTTGGAGTGTTTATACAAGAGATGATGGGTCTTAGATGTAAATTTATTTTATGGATTTTTGGTAAACCATAATATTTGCGTGAAATGCAATTATTTTTGATTAAATTATTCTTTTCAATTTTGGTTTTCATAGAATGTTCGTATAAGAATTTAATGTGATTATTGACTTTATTTTGAATAGTGAAAGTAGGGTCTTTTGTGAGTTTTTTATAGGTAGTTACATCGTCAAGTAATTGATTGGATTTGGTCAGATAATCTCGTTTGTCTAATATAACGGTGACAGAACCTTTGTCAGCATTTGTTACATAAATATTCGGGTTGTCTTTCAAAAAATTTTTGATCTTATTGTAGATGTGAATGTTGGTGTTATATTTTTTCTTATATACAGGATTTATGTAAAAATTGGTAATTAAATTAGTAGTTCTAGTTCTCAACATTGTTTATTCTTCTACTGGTTTTTCAATGGATTCAAGAATTGATTCGATATTAGCTAGTAATTTACCAATATTGATGTCTATAGTGGACATTTCAATATTAAAATTGAGACCTAACGATAAGAAGTTTTTAATGTCATTGGGTATGAATGAGTTACTGTGGTTGACTAACCATTTACTGTTATCTATAAATAATTGTTTGTTGTAGAGTTGAGTTTGCTGTAAAGTGTGGATTTTTTTTATGTTCCTATTTTTAACTGATATGAAGTATTTGTTATAAGTAGTAATTTGTTTGTAATTGAAATTGTTGAAGATGTTAGGAGGTAAAGATTCTTGAAGACCTTTTTTAATTTGAAAAAGTGTGTTACTCCAGAAATGAATGTCAGTATGGGTGATTTGTATTTGAATTGATAAAATGCGTTTTTGTAAATTTTTGTTAAAGTTATTTATCTTCCTTTTTGTACGACTATTTCTACATAAGAGTAATTGCTGTGTACCATGTAAGGTATTGAATATATTACAAAATTCAGAAAATTACCTTTTATTCAAAATTTAACTCCTCAATTAAATAAAATCTTGAAGCAACCTGATATTCTAATAGCTTATACCTATGAAAAATCAATAGACAGGTTATTCACTAAATTAAAAGATAAAACCGAGAAATCATTATGCAGTAATAGTATTTATAAAGTAGAATGTAGTTGCAATAGAACTTATGTAGGTCAGTCTAAACAATGGTTAAAGAATCGAATAACTCAACATAAAAGTGATGCCAAACTAGGTAAACTAAGTTGTGCTTTGTCATCACATTTACATGCAACAAAACACACTGCTAAATTCAAAGACACCAAGATTTTAGACATTGAAAACACCTACTACAAAAGACTATTCCTAGAATCTTTTCACATTTTACAACAACCTAATCCACTCAACAACAAACAAGATACAAACAACTTAAACATAGTATATTCTTTACTATATAAGTTTAATAATATCCACTTTCAAAGACCATTAATTTAGATTCCATTAATAAACAGACATTCCGTTCCTAAAATCTTACTTTTTTTTACGTTTCTTGCATATTTTTCTATTTTTAAGTCACTTTCCAATCATTATACTTATCACTAACTAATAATTTAATAAAATTGACATCCTCGTATTAGTTAACTTAAGTTTTTTCTACATTTTTCTTCTGTAATTTCTTATTTTGCTAAAATTATGAATTTACACATAGTTAGCTTTTGTAAATATTTGTTGTTGTTTTAATATTTGTCAAGTCATAACTGTAATTTTTGTATTAGTTTTTATATGTAAAAGTTCTTTATGTCAGAGTAATTATGTAAGTAGATTAACTAAACTGTTTTTAAACCTTATAACACTAAATTCATTCATTTTTAGTCTATGATTAAGGCATAAATATTAATGCCAAAACGTCAGAATAAAAGTTACAATTTGACGTAATAGCTTTTACTTTACGAACGAATGCATCCCAAGAAACCAACAGATCTATAAATACTATTACCGTTCGAAAAACTACCTATATTATATATATATATATATATATATATATATATATTAATTGAAAATGGTTTCTGAATTAGTTTGACAGATATTTATCGTTAGTTTGTGAATATTCTATTAATTTTTATATCTAATGTTAATCTTGGGCAATTTAAATAAAATAGCAAAAGTCTCTACAGCAATTAGAAATTATAAATGTCATTAACATAATTAAGGGATTTTTTTAATGTCACCTTTTCAGTACTGAGAAAATGATTCACATATAATAAAAATAGGTTGGTAATAAGATCTTTCAAATTAGTAAAGTTAACCTCATAAATAATTATCGTGCATAAACAAGTGTATGATTGTATTATTCGTAACTCAAATTCATAAAACTTTTGTTACATAGACAATTTTATAAAGCATAAATTTTTGATAAAAAGGAACGTTTGAAAATTCAAATTTATAATTAAACATTATCACAAAGATGTTAAGTTCTATGGGTTTAAACTACCAAGGTTAGATTTATTCATGACGTTATACGTCAAACAGATGATTGCTGCACAGATGGATATCACTTACTACGTTGACCTCAGGTTTGGCGGCTTGCACCATTTAACAAACAAGTTCAAACCACACGTGGACTTTTGACAAACACGTAAAAAAAAGTTGCCTCATCGTTATAACAAAGCCTCTTAAACTGGAACCGTAATGTAAGTTTCTAATGCGTAATCGCTTTATACACAATTACATCAGCTGCATACTACCATTGGTTAGCTCTAATCATTGCTTCTCAATTATAACAAAATTTCCATGTTGAAATTTAAGGAACGAATATATCTTAGACGCAGTAGAAAATTAAAAATCTAACTGGACCATTTTTGCATCAGTAATTAAACGTTATATCTTCCGTATTTTAGTGTAGCTTTAATTTATATTTATGCATCAGTTCTTTGTACGTTAGTTTTAGCGTTATTTTTGCACATCAGTTCGTTGTGCGTTAGTTTTAGTGTTGCGCTAAGAAAAACCAAATACAATTAGTTTAAATTATTTAAATATAGAAAATACAAATCATGATGAGTTTCAAACAATTGAATCGATGCATTTATGAAAGCTGAATTGCGACTCGCAAGTCAGCCTTAGATATGAACTTTACCAAATTGACGTTGCAAGTATCAAAAGCCGACTGGCCGGCACGTCAACAGCCTTAACAAGCAGGTGCGCGCAAACACGCTATTGTTATCGCCTTGGAAATATGTTGTAGAAATTTTACAATACAGACTGGACATTTATAACTATGCGCTTTATTTACTATATGATTAAAATTAAAGAACAATAATTGGGGTGTTCCGAAATTGTGTTACTTTGCTTTTGATTCCCTATAGTAGGGGATAAAGAATACTACTATAGTAAGCCTGCTTATCGTAAAAGGCGATTAAAAGGCGCAGCAAGGGGCAGCAGCCTTGCTGGCTAAAAGATATTGGAGGAGGGTCGGTTGGTCTCGGGCGATCCTCAATAATTTACAAGCTTGTTGGGGGTTAGCCGTGACGGATACGGCTTTTTGCTAAAATCTTTAAAAACTGCGTTGTGGAAAGATATGGGAGCCTACCACAATATTTCCCAGGTGTGCGTGGCCTAAAACACGAAATAGATATGATGGAGAGCTCACAAGTAAAATTCTTGTCCGGAGGTAAAATACTCCCTCATTCGGATCTCCGGGAGGGGGTACTTGGGGCTCGTCATCGTAAGAATATAAAACAACAGTTTGATTTAGTGATAGGGACTTGGAATGTAAGGTCATTACTCAGAGTAGATAAGTTAACGAATTTATTAGTCGAACTGAGAAAGCAAAAGATGGACATTTTAGGTATTAGTGAGGTGAGATGGCCAGATAGTAATGACTTTTGGAAGGATAATTATAGAATAATTACAACTTCTTCAACTAATGGACAGGCAGGCGTAGGAATAGTGTTAGGTAAAGATTAGGGCATAAAGTTAAAGAGTACTTACAATTTAGTGATAGAATAATTATGGTTAGATTGAGTACAAAACCCACAGACACTGTTTTAGTACAGGTTTACATGCCAACAACTCAGTACGAGGATGAGGAAGTAGAAAAGGTATACGAGGATATAAATAGTATAGTGAGAAAAGTAAAAGGAGATGAGAATTTAATAGTTATGGGCGATTTTAATGCATCAGTGGGAGAAGGTAGTGAGGGAAAATGGTAGGAAAATTTGGGTATGGCAGACGAAATGATAGAGGAGAAAGATTAGTTGAGTTTTGCCAGGAACATAGATTAGTAACTGTTAACACCCTATTCGAACAACATGTTAGAGAAGATATACCTGGAAAGCCCCAGGTGATAGAGCTAGATACCAAATAGATTATATTTTAGTTAAACAAAGATTTAGAAACAAAGTTAAAACTGTCGTAGTTATCCAGGGGCTGACATAGATAGCGATCATAACTTAGTTAAAATGAAGTGTAAACTAAAATTCAAAAATTGAGAAAGGTGAAAAGAGAGGATGGGATCTAGGTAAGCTTAATGATAGTAGGGTAAAAGAGGAATATAAACAAGTATTAGATAATAAGAGCAAAGAGATAGCTGTAGGAGGAACGTAGAAAATAGATGGAAAGAAATAAAACTGACGGTACATGATACAGCAACACAGACTATAGGTAAGAAAAAATAGAAGCTAGAAAACCGTGGGTAACAAAGGAGATATTAGATTTAATAGAGAATAGAAGAAAGCTTAAACCTTTCAGAGAAGTGGATAGTGAAAGGAAGCAAAAATATAATACAGTTAGAAATAAGATAGTACATGAGTGTAGAAAAGCTAGAAATAAATGGATGGAGGAGAATTGTAAGGAATACAAGATGATTTGAGAGTAGGTAAGACAGACAGGGCTTACAGGGCAGTTAAAAAGTTTTTTGGGGAAGATAGGAAAAAATATAATGGTATTAGAGACGAGAATAATGAGCTTCTAATAAATAAAGTTGAGGTAGCTGATAGATGGAAAAGATATTTAGAAGATTTATATAAGGGAGACGATATGGATGAGTTAGAGAACGACCAAGAAGAGGATGTAGAAATAGGGTTCTCAATATTAAGAGAGGAATTTGATAGAGCTATTCGGAATCTTAAATTAAATAAAGCGCCAGGGATAGACGATATTCCCGCAGAATTAATAAAATATGCAAGTCAGAAAACTTTGGACAGATTATATGAACTAATAAATGTAATATATGACACAGGTGAGGTTCCAATAGATTTCGAAAAAAATATTATTATCCCAATCCCAAAAAGTCAGGAGCTGATAGGTGTGAGAATTTTAGAACGGTTAGTTTAACTTCTCATGCTTCCAAAATACTAACAATAATAATTAAAAATAGAGTAGAAGCTTTGACTGAGAATTATTTAGGCGAAGACCAATATGGTTTTCGTAAAGACAGAGGGACTAGAGAACCGATACTAATGATTAGGGTAATTATCGAAAAAGGTTACAAAAATAAAAGACTCATTTCGCGTTTGTAGATTTAGAAAAGCATTAGATAGGGTTAATTGGATTGTTATGTTCAGGGTTTTGCAAAAATAGGAATCTCTCATAAAGATAGAAAAATTATTTACAGTCTATATAAAACCAAAGCGTAGTAATTAGATTTGATGAAATAGAAAAGGAAGCTAAGATTAGAAATGGTGTTAGACAGGGTTGTATACTGTCTCCCTTGATTTTTAATGTTTATATTGAGGAAGCTTTAAACTTAGCCAGAGAGAGAAAAGAGATAGGTATAAGTGTACAGGGACAGAAAATAGACATGTTACGTTTTGCAGATGATATAGCCATTATAGCAGAGTCTAGAAAAGAGTTAGGAGAGTTTTAAATATTTTAGATGAGATACTGCGGAGCAACTATAGTATGAGAATTAACTCGGTAAAGACAAAGATAATGACAAGTGAGTTACAGCATAGTTCTAAACCAAAATTAAAAATAGGTAATACCGAGTTAGAGGAGGTAGATGAATTTTGCTATTTAGGTAGTATAATTACAAAGGATGGACGTAGCAGAAGGGATATAGTAGCTAGAATAGCTCAAGCTAGAAAAATGTTTTGAAAAAAGAAAAACTTACTAATAGCTAATAGTATTAGTTTAGATAATAGAAAAAGTTTCTTAAAGTCGTACGTATGGAGCGTTCTACTATACGGTAGTGAGACTTGGACAATTAAAGAAGTAGATAAGAAAAAGATAGAAGCTTTTGAAACTTGGTGTTATAGGAGAATGTTAAAGATTAGTTGGACAGATAGAGTAACAAACGAGGAAGTTTATAGAAGGATAGGTGAGGATCCCTGTATGTGGAAACAATTGAAGGTCAGGAGAGATAGAATGATAGGGCACCAGTTAAGACATGAGGGACTATTTAGTAAAGTCTTAGATTATAGACTACCAAATAAAAATAGAGTAGGAAGGCCTAGAAAAAGCTATATTAGTCAAATTATTAGAGATTTAGGTTGTGAAGGGTATGTAGACCTTTTAGACTAGCTCAGAATAGAAAAGAATTTAGAGCTGCGTCAAACCGACTTTAAGTAAGTTCGAAAACAAAACAAAACAAAATAAAAATCAGTTAACTAAATGTCACCAGGACATAACTCACAATTAGTTAGCGGTCTGGCATGTTGGTAGCGTTTCGTTGCTTAAGCCTTACCATAACATATAATTTAATAAACGTCACCATGACATAACTCGCAATTAGGTAGCGGTCTGGCATGTTGGCAGCGATTCGTTGCTTAAGTCTTACCATAACATATTATTTAACACTTTTCATTTTTGAAGCGGATAACCAGGTTATATTTCATTTCCTTATAAATGGTAATCATGTAAACATGTTAAAGTTCTTTAACAACCATCAGGTTGCTAATATCTATGTAGAGTCAGCTGGATAGGAAAAAGATAGAAGGATTTAGGAAGATCTAGACCAAACTATATTAGTCAAATTATTAGAAATTTAGGTTGTGAAGGGTATGTAGAGCTTTTTTAGATTAGCACAGATTAGAAAAGAAGTTAGAGCTGCGTCAAACCGACCTTAAGTAAGGTCGAAAACAAAATGATGATGCTTTTGATTCTGTATTAATTGTTGAAGTATGATTTATATTAAACTACAAAAGCAAATCCACAAATTTTATAACACAATACATAATTGTTATGCGTTAATTTAGCAGAGAAAAAACGGATTGTTACAAAATGCTTAATTACAACAGTATAATAGAAAAGATTTTGAGAAACATAGAAGATAAATTTAACAGGTTAATACCATCAGATCAAATCACAAGACGCAAAAGAGGACTTATCAACGAAATAGGTAACATTGTAAAAGCTATCACCGGCAATTTAGACAACCAAGATGCGGAACCATATGACAATGCCATACAACACATTTTTAGATTTACAAATTAAATATAATAATAATGGAAATATCTCCACAAACTGGTATAATAAAAAAACATGGAGCGGTAGATATCTCAACTACAAATCCATGATACCAAATCAATATAAAAGGAATGTAATAAATAACCTAGTTGAACGTGCTATCCAGCTTTCACATAATAAACATAAAACTAAAAACATTAAAAAAATAAAAACATTCTTAACAATAATTCTTATCCCAAACAATTTTATAATCGTATAATAAAAAACAAAATTCCTAAAATATTTAATAATAACAAAAATATTAATGATATTAAACATAAAGAAATAATAATCGGAATAGAATACATACCTGCATTATCAGAAAAAATTAAAAAATGTTTAAAAAATCACAATAATCACTCATAAAGCAAACAATGCCAATAAGAATTTTTTTACAAATCTCAAGCCTAAAATCGAAAATAAAAACAAAACACACATTATTTATCAAATCAATTGTATGGACGGTCCTGGAATTTATATTGGAAACACCAAACAATATTTCCATAAAAGAACATACGAGCATAAGTATTCGATCAAAACCAACAACAAAAAATGCACCGCACTTGCCACCCACGCTTTAGAAAAATTACACAAATTTGATTTTACAAACATAAACATTTTAAATACTGAAACCAATGATAATAAAAGAAATATACTTGAAACCATTGAAATTCAACGAAAATTTAACTGCATAAACTCTAAGTCAGATCAAGAAAATTTTGCAAACATTTACCGAAATCTAATTAAATAATTAAAAAAGTATAAAAGTAACTTGGCACCTTAATAAAAACTTTCTTATACCTCCTTTACTAGATAATTTTTAATTTCAATGCTTCAACATTCTATATTAAATGTAAAAATCGGTATGACAAGTGTTTTGACACAACTGTCTAACTGACTTTGAATTTGTACTCTGGTTTTGAAGCATTGAAAATTAAAATAATGTGAAATTCTAATTTATTATATAGAACTAATAGTAAGATAAATGTCATGTACATCAATTTATTAGTGTAGTAATGTTATAGCTATTAGAAAACAATCCACAAGACCGAAATATGTCATAGCAATTTATATAATAAAAATTGGAATTCAAAAACGTAGTCAATTGGATTCATTTAAAGTGACCAACATCCAAGAATAAAAACAAAGATATATATATATATATATATATATATTGCCGTGGAACTTTCTACTAAAATCTCAAGTCTCACGCATTTTCAAAAAAAAATTTTATAAAAAATATTTTCTTACCCTTTATTGGACGCCTTCGGATTTCTCTGCTCACCCTGGCTAGCTTAGCAATCGGCCTCTTTTTGAATACCTATCTTTAGGTACGTACCTCTCTCTCTTACACACACACACACTATCAAATAAAATTACCAAAATAATACAACAGCCATACAACCTTTTATTTACACACATTAACAGATAAAATATTTATACATGAGTACAAACGATTTGGTTCACTTGTTACCAGCTCAATTATTAAAAGCTTTAAAGTACTTAGTATTTTAAATTATTTTAACACAAATTCTACATGATATGAGTAGATGGGCCCCACATGCAACCCTAGTTTGACTACCTACTGGTCTATTGTGAGCTCATTATAGCCCAGTTTTTGTAAATGCTTTTTAAACCTTGCATTATTGAAAACAAATTTACAGACCCATTTACTCTTTACAACCACAATTTATAGCCTAAATAAACTTTTATATATCATCAATAAACTCTTTTTTAATACTCAAAATTAATTGTCCAGCACGTGTACCTTTTTAAACAAGTTTTAAAATTAATAAATATGCCACCAATAAGTCAAACACACAAACATCAAAATATTTCCACAAATGTTTATACAAAACAGAAATTTAAAGTTCGTTACCTGGAGTCACCTACGTTCCTCGTCACTGCTGGAGATGGCTACCAGAACCGCCCGTCGATGTGTCCATCTACTACGATGAAGTTTGGATCCACTGATTCCCACCATCCAATATCTCCGCTACCACCCAGATATTAGCTTCGGCTCAACAGTAACATTCCATACCCATATTTTATGCATACAAATTGCTTTCAGTTTGGCTTACCCCAAAATATCATCTTTTCATTTAATAACTTTGTCGTAGTAACGGCACCTTATCTAACAAGCACTAACTCGTGCAATCACTTTTATAACTTGCGATCCGCTACTACAGCTTTTATGATTTTTAACAAGATGTTTAATGTAACTTTACTGAACACAATAATTGCTAACCGGAAGCTTTTACTTTTATAAGTTGTAGATCTGAACCCGTATTCAAATCTAACTGGAAAGAAAAGAGAGCTTTAATATACTCGTTCGTGTATTTATATTATTCTCAACCCCTAGTGGAACCTGTTTCATATGAAAAGCTTGTTTTCAAAGCGGCTTCTTAAAATTTTGAACGTAATCGACTATAATTTCCGAAAAATTTCTCCCGTCCGCCGTGCTGTTTACATAGAATTTCATTTCCTACTTTACCGTACGCGCACTTCTCGAAAACTGTTCGCTATCAACCAATGATATAATTTCCTGTCGTCACAGCGCTCCACCTATCAGCTTTTATATCTGTTCTACACATATCTGTTGTCTTCTTTTAGAACCCCTCTAGTTACAGAAAATCGATATTGTAGTCGTCCTTCACAAATACCCGTGTATATCTTATGTGACTTTAAATCCAACGCTTTATTTATATTTTTTCTGTCTGTTTTGTATTGTCGATCGTTCATTCCACTCACTCCTTAAGATACTGGTTATTGTAGCAGCTTATCCAAATTGACCGTTGCAAACAATTTCTATGGAATTTTGTGCTAACGTTCGTTTTATATTCTATGAACCTGGCATATAACAACAGGTGTTTCTTGAAACAACCGACCGTTGAAAATAACAATTCTCGGTTTCTTCGATTCGTAGTAATTGTATAAATCGAACGTTGGCTTTTAAAATGAACAACATTTGCGTTTGAAATTATTGATTTTCCATGCATGCAAGCTCCCTTTTTGCTTCCATGTGTTTGATTAAATTATTATAATTACTTATGCGTATCCTTGATCTTTTTTATGTACTCTAAAACTTTTTTTCTTTATGTAATTTTAACATTTCAATTTAAATATAGAAAAACCCCTTAATACCCGTCCGCTTTCACTATATACACTAATTAATTTGGCGAGTAAATAATTTGCTCTTATTTCTATATACACGGTTGATAAAATTTTATGGTCTACACCTATTTACCCTTTAAATCCACAACAATATATATATATATATATATATATATATATATATATATACATATATTAAATTTTCAGTTGTTCCTTTATTTGGCATTTCCTTGCAACTATGAAAAACCAACAACAAAGCTTCTAAACATATATTAGAATTCTAAAATACATAAGTTACACTACATATTATCAAATAAATTTAGAAAGCAACTATAAAAGCACAGATAAACTATACAAGATGTGTTGCGACAGAATATACTTCCGACATCGGGATGCCAAAACAATTGATTTAGCAGCGTAAGAATAAGTTCAGCTAGTTTACAAGTTAATATAAATATTACTATAAATAATAGCATTAACATCTTATCGTGAATAATTTTTGCATTCTACATCCACCCTTTAAGATATTGCTTTCAATTTATAGTAATTGATGAATAATAAAGTTTATACAATAATGAAAACGACTGCATTGCAAATAAGCCGAATTGGAACAATCTGACTGTACCTGAAGTCCAAGCAAAACAAACCTTAATTTAAAATTCTTAAATACTATATAGTCATGATAATATTAAAGATTTGTCTATTCTAATTAAGAATATTTACTATTCAATCTCTACTTTTATTAAATATTCAGTAATTTTATCAACAGTTGAAGTGAAGGGGTATGTGGTGATATGACGTACACTTTTAAAGTGTGTTATAGGAGCGCATTTCAGAGCTTATCTACAATATTATGCGACAAATGCAAGAAGGTAAATGTTGTATGTAGGTATGGCACAAGAGAGCTAACAGAAAGGAAAATGGGATTATTGAATTTTATATTAGAAATAGCCTTAACACAATTGCTTAAAATCTAATACTATCAACACACAAGTTAAAATTAGAGAAGATGAACAAGAGTGAAATGTTGTTTAAATTGAATATAAATAAACTCGAAAACGCTAGTATAATCGAGGTATAAAACTAGGGCGGGTTACAGAAAATTTCAAAATATTTTACAGAGGAAACTAGCGCACTCAAAAACGTCGTATTAAAGATAGCCCAAGACGTATTAAGAACAGAAACGTATGTACCTGGGATAGAATGAATAAATTAGGATAACTTACTTCTGGTAGAATAAGAAAGAACATATAAAGGTATGCTAACTGAGAAAGGTTAGCAGTAATATAAGAAATTAAAAAAGAGGATAGATATACTTTTAAGCGGGTTGAACAGAAACGGGTACAAAGCTATTGTGATAAAGTACGCACCAGGAGCTACTAATGGTAGATCGAGCGGGAGGTTAAAGGTTAGGAACTTCTGCAAATAAGTTAGTAATATTATTGGGGTACAAATGAATGAAAAGAGCAAGACACTGAAGTTGAAATAAAGCAAATAACAATCCGCTGAAAACAATTTAAATAATACAAAAAATCGCAGTTAGGTAAACAGAGGAGAAATTATCATAAGATCTGTTGGAATTTAGAGAATGCCGTGATACTGGAGAAGCAATGCTTGGATTAGAATTAGTAAGTTCTTCAAGAGTAAGGGCAAAAGAACTATCGAAGCAATTTTTGTGGATATGGTAAAGGTCCTGGTTTTCTGATACGAACATACGTCTGAATTTTTATGATCGAACGAATAGAATATAAAGACAAGCCGAAATTTTAGGACATATATAGAAAACAAACGACAATAATTGAAACGGATAATTAGATAATAGCATCAAGAATTACTATGGATGTAAGACACGGACGTGTCTTATTACTAATGATAAAAATCTGTATATGGAATATCAAATAAATAATATAAAAGAATTGGTAGAGTGGATGCCGTAATTCAAAGAGAGGAACTCAAATTCTGAAATATGTGAATAATAAAATCCATACAGCAGAAACGTATAACAAATTGTATAGAGGATCAAATAAATGGTAAGAAATATTAGTTATGAAAGCGAACAACATCAAAGCATCATGAATAAAATGTAATAAATGGGAAAGTAATAGGAAGGTAAGGTCAATTTAAAATGAAGGAAATTATCATAAGTAAAGTAGTTTTATTACTTTGGACGTTGAATCACTGATGCGATACTACTAAAAGCGATGTAAATTTTTACTATCTTAAAGATTTAAACCTTTAAGTCTGAATTTTTAACTATATGATTATCAATAATCTAGAAAGGGACTGCTGAAGGTGTGACTGAAGTACATTCTAATAGGACTGAGAAACGTAGACATTAGACAAAGGACCAATTAAGGGTATATAAGCTTTTGAGATGTGATACCGTAAAAGAATATTTGTGATCGACTGGGGAGATAAATTTATTAACGATAATATCTTACACATAGCGCATGAATATACAACTGCTAGTAGTGTCAAAAGTAGAGGGCATAATTAGCTGACTGGTCATATTTTGCGACTTAAAGAAATTTAAAAGTATACATACCTTTGTTAAATTTAAGTACGACGCCTTTGTTGTACCATTGTTTTGATAACGTCCAATAAGTAGATATTCTAGTTGTGTAAACTGCGGGCAAAATAGATGGTGCCCACGTAACACGTTTATTCACACACTTCAACTGCTGATATTTTTATATAACTGTTGCAACGTCATCAGCTTTGACCAACCTAACAGCAGCAAACTTTAAATTATTGTTGTGGTTGCAAAATTAAAAATTAAAAAAGTATATTGTACGACTTTACTTTGTACTGTATACTGTATACATGCCCATTTAAGGAATGACAGCACATTTTTGCAGAAATTGTCAAATTTAAAGTAATCTGTTAATAACCACAACATTTTAATATAACTGCGGACGCATAGTATTTGCGGGTACAATTTGGTTTATCTGCCATACTAAAATAATATTGCCAGGTTATTAATAGTACATATACATTCTATGTCATAAAACTAATTTAGAGTTCATTACAATGAATTCGTTTTTCAAAAGCAGATACCGTTACAATCTAAGCTATTATTACAGTGGCGTCTATTAGCTACAGAATTAAATTTCTGCTACTACTACTACTGCTAATACTACTACTACTGTTAAAGTCTAACAATATAATAAGTGCGATAATTAGCGTTGTGCTTTAAGTAATATTTTTTAGCATTAACCTCCAAATCTCTAAATCTTCATCTAAGCGTTCCAGTTAGCTATTTTGATAGGTGCGCTTTTGATAACAATCCTTCCAGTAAAATCGTCTGTAAAAAAGAATTGTTATATTTATAAAATTATATCAAAAATTTTGCTAGGTAAGTGGTGTAATTAAAACCTAATACCTAAAGAAGATAAATTAATTAAAAATAGCAACGTTGGTTTTGTTTGATTTTATGCATCATCAGTTGATGGATATGTTTCCATTAGCAAGTAGTTCCAAAAGTGCATTTGTACTTACATTTTTATAAGCACACAAGCACTAGCATGTTAGCGTACGTGGTTGTTTAATAAAGCGAAAATTAGTATTGACTTAAATTGGTATTGAATAGCAGTAAATTAGGTCTTATGATTGCTCCCAATTCAGTCTTCTAAAATAAATCTGAATTCTGAAAAGTTTCCGGACATGATGTAAGGTGTTTCGCGTTACGATAGAGAGAAATTAGATGGAAAATGAGACAATTTATCTTAAACAAACAAAATAAATATGGACGCAATGTGTATATTATGATTCCAAAAGTAGTAGTGTTCATTAAGTATGCCAGTTCAACAATTTCTTAGTTCTATAAAAAGAATTTAGGCAATAAATTAAAACCACAAAGCCATAGCGACATATTTTGTACAATACAATACATACTAACTCAGCTAAATAAATTATTTAAAATCCGCAAATATGTTACGAAGTTGTATTCAAAGTTATAAGCATGAGTAATTATTTGAGTTAGTTGTGTAAACAGAATAATCCCAATAGTAAATTTTCATAGCGTGGTTATGTCATGTTAGGAAAGCTTTTGGAATAACTCAAGATGTATATGACCAAAAATTATTAATGTGCATATTCCGTACCATAATTATCCCAAAAATAGAAGAGCTTCTTCAAATTTTTAGAAGAATTCAAAAAAATTAACTTTACAGGACAGCACGTGTTGCTATAACACAAAGTAACCGCCAGATGAAATAATAATATCATTACAATGTAGCTAATCACTTAAAAACAGACGCTTAT
This sequence comes from Platerodrilus igneus, assembly GCA_036346225.1. NCBI lineage: Eukaryota > Metazoa > Arthropoda > Insecta > Coleoptera > Lycidae > Platerodrilus > Platerodrilus igneus. The sequence goes on along the minus strand of JARFIW010001040.1, from coordinate 2,887,793 downwards.
TTAATTAAACCCAGAAATATCAGGTTACAAATGATCTCAAAGAAATAATAATATAAATACAATGTGAAATGTTTTCTATGTATTCATTTATAATGCTAAAGACTAGATATAATAATAAGCACGAAACATTAAGATGCTTAAGCTGTATAAAGTTATGCATTTTTCACGTGATTCAATACAAACTCAATATCAAAATTGTAGTACAATGACGGACCTCCAGGAGTGGGGAAAAAAGAACGGGAGCTAAACAGCAGACAAAAATAATAAATGGACTATTCACTAAAAGATGATTAAAAAAATAAGAAAGTAGTAACACAAGCTTGTACCTAGGCGGGGGAGTTACTCTGTTGGAGTCGGTATGAGAACAGGCTAAAACTTAGTGGAAGGTACACAGCTTCAAGATGTAACGTGGACCCGCCAAAAGGAAAATGAACTATGCGCGTGCTTTTGTAATAATTCGCCCGCAGATTTGACACAAATGTTTTCCGTGAACGGTATTATGAAAATTTGTGTGTGGCGTAATAAAATAGCTACCTGCCGGTATAGCTCAAATAAGGGGGTTTTAATTGTGCTAAGAGAACTACTGTTTGAAGAACGACAAATTGAAAAACTGATGTTTTCTGAACATTTTTAACATTTTAGGAAATGAATTAAACTGTGAGTAAAATATAGGCTTTTGTGTTTATACTTATTAATTTTGTACATGGGGACTGTAATTTTAATGCTTTGTATTTATGGAAGAGAAAATTAATCAAACGTAAAGGTAGTTATTTTGTTGGACGACTATTTAACGATAGAATAAGTATTTGTTAAATTTAAGCAGGGTATTATCGTGAAAGGACGTTGGAATATTGGAAAATTTTAAAAAATGTGCGTGACTTGATTTTAAGTGTAAGCTTTGTTGGTGTAATTGAGTATTAATTAGAGCATGAAACTTTAGTATTTTCAATTGACAATGGAATGATAAAAGGAAAAACTGATATTTAACGGTTTTCTATGTTTGCTATTAAAGGTATTTCTAGAAATCGAATTTAGAATGTCATGTAATTTATTATAGGATACGGGAGAATTGAAGAGATAGTATTATTGATGGATTTGATTTAGTGATTTTCCTTAGGATTTTTTTAGTCATACTTGGCCAATTTGATGTTAGGGAATTAGGTTTTTCTAAGGAACAAGTATTTGTATGCAGATTGCAATTATTTAATGGTAATAGAGTTTAAGTATAGATTGGATTTTATTTGCATTTACTAACTAGGTAAATACATACAAATTGTTGATGGATATTCAGTCACCACAGTGATGGAGTCGTATTTGGAGAGACACTTTGTGTTAAAAAATTTTTTGATAAGGCAAATAATGAGTGTTTGTATTGGATTGTAGAAAAAGATAACGTATAAGTGATGAACTTAGAAAACTAGAAGCAATGGAGGTCTATTTGAAATGTTATCCCTGTGGAAAAAGTATCGAAGATATTGTTGGGACAAGATGGTTTGGCGCCCCTTAACTAAGACAGCAGAAAAATTCTTTCAAGGTAAATAAATATTGTAACGTAGTTTATTTGCACTTCGATAATTTCAAATGTTTATCTTTTATTCCTGTTATATTTTCTGTAGGAATCGCCACCGCACCACTGAGGTTTTCCGGTGCACACTTAAAATTGTTACGGGGTCCCCGTCCTTTCGGGGAAAATCTAAATTTATAACGTACCGACCATTCTATCCGCAACAACAAGGCGTATTATTTTGATGTAGAATAATTTGGTGAAAGTAAGTTTTTAATACTTTCTTATGAACCTATTACTTGCTACTGTTTAAACATATTACACAATAGTGTAGCGAGAGTTCACCAGTAGCATGTGAAATATTAATACCAATTGGCTTAAAAAAGGCGCAATGATTCATACAATACTCACGCTATTTTAGCAAACTCAGCTGAAGTTTAAACAAACTAATCCACCTAAATCAATTACTCTGAACTCCCACGGAACCGACCTAGAAGGTTCCCTCAAGAAACAAACAGTACCCACACAAAGATATATTAATGAGACACCAATGAAAAATATACTACACAAGCATTTAGAACATAATACTTACTTTTCCCATGGACTTTCTGATATAGTCCATTCGCGTTAACTTTAGGAAGACGTCAAACGTAGTAATGTAGTGTTGACAAATGTATGCAAATGAATACCTAGAATTATGCTTGAACGATATTGTCATTTAACACAATAAAGGTTGGCAGTTCTGTACGGTATTACCACCAACTCCTCTTGTTAATGGGAATATTCGTATATCTTCAGAAATACATTGGAATTTGAACTAACATCGGCAATATAGCATTTTATCCAGTTGCGATGTCATCCTAAAGTTAAACGAATGGACTATAGCTTTGGAACTTCTTACGATTTAAAACCGAATTCTTACGGTTAAAAAAACGTCGATAAATACATCGCGCAAGCGCGAAATAAAAAGCGACGCCACTGGTGGTTGGTAACGCTAACCTTTGTACAGATTTTGGCGCGCCCATCTGTCAATGACGTCACCAATGCACAAATTAAATTACGCAATATATAAAGTAAATTTACAACAATTAGGTCAATAAGGTATTCACATAATAGATCCAGATTTCCACGAAGTACGCCAATCGTCCTACAAGATGGATAAAGATGACGTCAGCACATCCATAAGGGCGGCTGCTGGTCCTTGAAGGCAATTAACAGAGGGTACGTCTAACGTACATCCAAATGGCTTGGACTCAATCTCAGGGCTCCACTCCGGAGTAATTAAAGATGGTGCTCCAGCGTGGAATGCGGTTCTGAGAACGGCTACAAATTCATCACCTACCTATGCAGGGAACGGAAAAAAAACATGGTATAAGGGCGACAAACAAAGATAATCAGGCAAGGATATCTACATAGATAAAGATAACGATACGTTACCGAAAGACGTCCACTGCACTCGAAGGTTCAGGCAAAAAAGTTACGTTACAGAGACTCACGGAAACTTCTCCCCACTTTGTCCCTACTCCACTCGCGTCGCGCGATCTGGCGCAAACGCACTGTGACGTGACGGAAATACGCGCCCCGAGTCTTTTGAATTTATAGCGCAAAACTTCCGCACATCAAAATTAACTTAAAACAATGTTTAGTGCCACTTTGGCACGTAACAATCGCGACAAAGCCACAAAAGAAAAAACTTAAAAAAAGAAAAAGTCTGTTAGCACAGTAACAGCTTAAAATCTAAATCCTAACTACCCTACATAAAACCTAACTTAGAACCTACAAAATGTTTATATACGACGCCACCTGGTTTTTTGACCGATAACACGTCTACCGAATTACCAGGAAACGGAAAATGAAGCCCCATTGTTTTTGACTACACTAATGATGGACAGCACAAATTTGTCGGGGAGCATGAAACACTACTTAAATTAAAACGGATGCGACAAGTCGCCTAACCTATCTAAACTAAAGCTAACATTAAAGTTTTACGGGCAAACACACATGAGCGCTGCATCAAAACTGTTCTTTGTTGGCAAGAAGTGCCCAAATTTAAAAATGTTCATAGAGTGAGTCACTCTACACTCTAGCAAATTTTGTTACTGGTACTTTGGTTTAATAACGATACACATTAAAACTTGTCCATGACATAGTTGTGAATCAACAAATTTACCAAAAGTACCACCCTACTAAATCCTTACATGGCTAACCTAACAAATTACATTTCTATATCAGGTTAGCTTTTTCACTTAAATTTCAAGAAAAATAATTCCCACGTCTGGTCATAAATACCAAACGTTAGGAAGATAAAAAGATAAGACAAGATCTCAAATTGTTGTTAAAGATAGTAGATAAGATAACTATATTAAGCTTAAATTGTTATCCTCAAAGGTAATGGATAAGATAACGGTATCAAGCTTTAGTTATTATTTGAGATACTAGGTAAGGTAACGCGATATTAAGCTAAAGTTATTATTAGAGATAGTAGGTAAGGTAACGCGAAATTTAACAAAAGTTATTACTAAAGATAATAGGTAAGATAACGCGAAATTAAACCAAAGTTATTACAAACGGTAGTCGGTAAGATAACGATACTAAACTAAAGTTATTATTAAAGGTAATCGGTAAGATAACGATATTCAAACTAAGGTTATTATAAACAGCAGTCGGTAAGACAACTATACTAAAACTAAGGGTATTATCAAAGATAATAAACAAGATAAAGATATTAGCTTAGTTATTACCAAAGACAATAGATAAAGGTAATAGAGTGACTCCGTGGAACAGTTAAATAGGGATTTTCTCGTACCCTCTAGAAAGAGCGACCTGTGAAGCAGGTCCGTTTACAATAAACGGCACGAAGGACCGGCAAAGGCATTTGGGTGCATCCCTGCACCCGGCGTTAATCGATATCGATGATACAATCACCCGATACCCACACGGTATATACGGTACCTATATACACATGCACTCACACGTTCACACACTCATACATACCTTCACTGCCAGTGCCCATGCGCTGACAGCGGCACCGCATGACCTCACGAAAGATTCCCAGAGACGGGGTCCAGGTGTGCTTGAAAACCTCTCGCGCAGCCACACGAAAATGAAAAGGCAGAGAAACAGGAACGGTAAAAAGGAGGTAGGTTATTTGGAATGCATAAGAGGCACTTCCATGTAGAAGAAAGTAGAAGAAGGGCTCGCATTGAGCAAAAGAGACAGAAAAAGGTGGATAGCAAAGCGCTACTCAACCAGCCAATGTAGCCAGTAGCCCGGAGTGAGGGAACATCACTCTTATGTGGCAGACGGGTGTTCCGGGACGAGAACAGGTCCACCAAAAGAAGAATAAGGCATAAACGGAGACAGCGGGATAAGAAAAAGTAGAGTTTTTGGACAAGCGTCCGAGAGAAGGTAGAGAGTTGTCCCTGTTAAAACACAGCGCAGTCTGAAGGACCACCTGCGATATTTATCCGACAAGATAAGGTATCATATAAATTTAAAAAAACTAGACTCTTAAGAGAACTAGTACGATCATTTTCCTAACAAGTGCATCCACTACGATAAGAAAACCACACAAAAGTTGACACCACAACTTAAAAGTATCATTACAGATACATTCACACAAAAACAAACTGTTTTAAGGTAGTTTTTCAAAACGGTAGCACCCTAAACACACAACGATGCCTAATTATAAGCAGTTAAATACAGGTACACTGTCCCAATATGCTAAAACAACCGAGAATTTAATAAGATAACAATAAGAAGCAATAGCGTCTCACCACGAAGTTCAATAAAAAACAATGAAAAAAATGTTTATAAGTTATGTTGATTTCGTAGAAAAAGAAAGAAATAATGCTATAGTTAAATGTGGGCGACTGCAATAATTCAGAGGAAAAACACATGGAATAGACAATCCTAGTTTTTTGCAACTGCGAACATGGACTATTTCTTACAATGGCATAGGTCGCGACTCCTATGTGGGCTCAAAGAAAAAATCATCCACTCAACATCAGCTAAAACCAATCATAAAAATTCAATGAGTTATTTCAACCAAAGTTACGACAATTACCACACAAAATTAAATGACGTAAGAAAAATATTAAAAACCAAATAATATGCTGTAGGAAAAGTTTGAAGATTAATAAAATGAAACAACAGTTATATTGGGGGGTGTAGAGAATGAAGTGATATATATCTAACGGTATGGTCAAGGAAAAGTCAACCGAAAAGAAAAAGATAGTTAATTTAAGGTAAGTAAGTTAAACGTGTAAGAGATATACACAGTACAAGAGAGGAAATAAGCAATTAAAGTTACTAATTGATGGTGAGAACCAAAAAATATTAGGTAAATCGTCAGGGGAATGGACCGTGACAAACTTAACTAGCATTTGGGTCAGCAGAGAATGGTTTAAGGTCTTTAATATGCCACCTGCCTTGGCGTTTTCCTTCAGCATCCTGAAGTTCGTAGATAAGGGGACTAATAACACGAATGACCTTACAAAGGATAAATTTAGGGGCTAATTTTGAAGAAAATTTCTTAGATGCATCCGATAAGACATAATTCTTTTTCCAAACTTGTTCGCCCAAGGCGAAGGAAATATTTCGTTTACGTAAGTTATAGTGGTCCTTACTCTTTTCGTAAGCTTTTAACAAATTTTTTCTAACGTCGTTAAAGATAGAAGGTAATGATTGTTGGTCTTTGTCCCAGCGTACATTATCGTCAAATTCAATTACGTTAGTATCGTCAGGCACTAAACCATAGTAACTCCCATCGATTGGAGTATATCTCCCAAAAACAAGAAATGACGGAGTGAATTGAGTTGCTTCATGTTTAGATGTACGCAAAGCTTGAGCAATTTTAAAGATATGTTCATCTCATGTAGTATGGTCTGAATCAATATAGGAAGAAATAGCGGTAACTAAAACTCTATTTACTCTTTCGGTAGGGTTTACTTGGGGATGGTATTTTGCGTTAAACCAAATTTTTTGTACTTTGTAACTTTTAACGAAATTCTGAAAATCTTTAGAGATAAATTGTGCCCCATTGTCACAAAGGATAATCTGAGGGATACCAAAGATAAGAAATACATTTTGTTCTAGGAATTTAATTATAGCTGCAGATGTAGCTTTATGTAAGTGTTGCACCATAACAAATTTAGAAAACCAATCGGTGACAACTAAAAGATATTGGTTACCTCTTTTCGATCGGGGGAGAGGTCCTAATAAGTCAAGCGATATTAATTGAAAGGGATAAGATATACGTTTAAAGTTACCCATTAAACCAGGACGAGCGACTTGCGAACTCTTATGAGTTAAATGTGGGCGACTGCAATAATTCAGAGGAAAAACACATGGAATAGACAATCCTAGTTTTTTGCAACTGCGAACATGGACTATTTCTTACAATGGCATAGGTCGCGACTCCTATGTGGGCTCAAAGAAAAAATCATCCACTCAACATCAGCTAAAACCAATCATAAAAATTCAATGAGTTATTTCAACCAAAGTTACGACAATTACCACACAAAATTAAATGACGTAAGAAAAATATTAAAAACCAAATAATATGCTGTAGGAAAAGTTTGAAGATTAATAAAATGAAACAACAGTTATATTGGGGGGTGTAGAGAATGAAGTGATATATATCTAACGGTATGGTCAAGGAAAAGTCAACCGAAAAGAAAAAGATAGTTAATTTAAGGTAAGTAAGTTAAACGTGTAAGAGATATACACAGTACAAGAGAGGAAATAAGCAATTAAAGTTACTAATTGATGGTGAGAACCAAAAAATATTAGGTAAATCGTCAGGGGAATGGACCGTGAAAAACTTAACTAGCATTTGGGTCAGCAGAGAATGGCTTAAGGTCTTTAATATGCCACCTGCCTTGGCGTTTTCCTTCAGCATCCTGAAGTTCGTAGATAAGGGGACTAATAACACGAATGACCTTACAAAGGATAAATTTAGGGGCTAATTTTGAAGAAAATTTCTTAGATGCATCCGATAAGACATAATTCTTTTTCCAAACTTGTTCGCCCAAGGCGAAGGAAATATTTCGTTTACGTAAGTTATAGTGGTCCTTACTCTTTTCGTAAGCTTTTAACAAATTTTTCTAACGTCGTTAAAGATAGAAGGTAATGATTGTTGGTCTTTGTCCCAGCGTACATTATCGTCAAATTCAATTACGTTAGTATCGTCAGGCACTAAACCATAGTAACTCCCATCGATTGGAGTATATCTCCCAAAAACAAGAAATGACGGAGTGAATTGAGTTGCTTCATGTTTAGATGTACGCAAAGCTTGAGCAATTTTAAAGATATGTTCATCTCATGTAGTATGGTCTGAATCAATATAGGAAGAAATAGCGGTAACTAAAACTCTATTTACTCTTTCGGTAGGGTTTACTTGGGGATGGTATTTTGCGTTAAACCAAATTTTTTGTACTTTGTAACTTTTAACGAAATTCTGAAAATCTTTAGAGATAAATTGTGCCCCATTGTCACAAAGGATAATCTGAGGGATACCAAAGATAAGAAATACATTTTGTTCTAGGAATTTAATTATAGCTGTAGATGTAGCTTTACGTAAGTGTTGCACCATAACAAATTTAGAAAACCAATCGGTGACAACTAAAAGATATTGGTTACCTCTTTTCGATCGGGGGAGAGGTCCTAATAAGTCAAGCGATATTAATTGAAAGGGATAAGATATACGTTTAAAGTTACCCATTAAACCAGGACGAGCGACTTGCGAACTCTTATGAGAACCACAAATTTTATAGTTCTTAATATAACGACAAACAGATTGCTTTAGTGTGGGCCAGTAATATAATTCAGATATTTTAGCGAGAGTTTTTGTAACACCAAGGTGCGCAGCTATGGGATCATCATGACATAATTTGAGCACCTCACTGCGGTTAGCAGTAGGCACGACAAGTTTCCATTCAGGAATATTCGATATTTTATGTGGAGAAGAAGATACAAATTTATATAGTCTATTATTAGTTACGCGAAAGGTAGGGAATTTATCGGGATTGTCAGAAACTTTTTAATCATATTGAGATACCAGGTATCAGGAATTAAATTTGGAATGTTAAGACAGACAACATCACGAGATAAGGCATCAGGTACGATATTTAATTTGCCAGGCCTATGCCTAACATCAAAAGTGAATTGAGAGATACGCAAGTTCCATCTTGCCAAACGACCTGCGGGTTGTTTTAAGTTATTAAACCAAGTGAGAGCTGCACAATTAGTGATTACGGTAAAGTGTGTACCTTCAACATATCCTCTAAATTTCTCGATGCCAAAGATAACGCCCAATAATTCTCGTTCGGTAGCAGAGTATTTTTGTTCGGCAGAAGTTAAGGCGCGACTTGCATAAGCGATTGGATGTTCTAAACCATTGCTTACCTGGAAAAACATTGCACCTAAACCAGTAAGCGAGGCATCGGTTTGTATGTAAAATTTTTCATCGAAATTGGGTGAAATTAAGATAGGTGCTGAAGTGATTAACGTTTTAATTTGTTCGAAAGCCTGTTGAGATTCTAAATTCCACTCGATAGTTTGGGAATTCTTTTTATTTTTAATTAAAGCGGTAATGGGTGCAGATATAGTTGAAAGGTTGGGTAGAAAAATGCGATAGTAGCTAATCATTCCAATTAAACGTTTGATTTCGGTAACAGTTTTAGGTGTTTTGAATTTAGTAATAGCGTCGACTTTAGCAGAATCTGCTCGTAGGCCAGTTCCATCCATAGTAAAACCAAGAAATGTAAGGCACGAACAACAAAATTGACACTTTTCCCAGTTTATCTTAAAACCTGCTGCGTTTAAGCGTTCTGCAACCTCATTTAATGTAGCGATATGTTCATCAAAGGAACTTGAGATAACTAAAATATCATCCAAAAACACAAAGGCACGTTCCTGGTGTAAGATAGGACTTAACGTTTGATCCATAGTACGATGTAGGGTTTGTGGTGCGTTACAGAGACCAAATGGCAAAAAATTATACTCGAAAAGACCTCGGCCTGGAACACAAAAAACAGTTTTTTGACGAGAAGATAGGTCAAGAGGTATCTGATAAAAAGCTTGTCTAAGATCGATAGATGAGATAAATTTTGCGTTTCGAAGCCGGCTTAAAATATAGTCAGTTCTAGGTAGAGGGTAAGCGTCAGAAACAGTCACGGAATTCAACTTTCTGCCATCAAAACAAACACGCCATTCGTCATTCTTCTTACGAACTAATAATACGGGAGACGTCCAGGGGGAATTTGAGGGAGAGATAACACCGGATTCTAACATTTTATGTATTTCAGCATGCAAATGCTTTTGTAATGCAGGCGATAACGGATATTGACGTTGCTGAAAAGGAAGGGCATCACCTGTGGAGATGACATGTGTTGCAGTAGTAACGCAACCAAGTTCAGAGGTATTAAGTTTACGAAATTTGTCGATTGTAGCGTTAAGGGTTACATTTTGGGAATCAGTAAGAAAAATTTTGTTAGATATTCCTGTAGATGCACAGGAATTTGTTTTAAGAGAGGTTTGCCATGAAAAATCCTGGAAATAAAGCGACAGATTAAAAAGTTTACAGAAATCCACACCTAGTAGAAAAGGATAAGCTAATGCAGGGACAATCAAAAATGAAACGTCACGTTCAAGTGATTGTACTCGAATTTTTAACTTAATGGAACCCGTTACATATATTTGATTATCGTCAGCTAAATTTATGGAAGTTTTTTCGGAAATAATTTGAATTTTAATATTGATGTAAACCTTCGTTATTTATAAGGGAGCATGAGGAACCTGTGTCCAATAAAGCTAATACATTTAAGGAACCAATCGAGATGGATAAGTGTGGACGATTATCAAAGGGTTTCTTAACAAGTTGTAAAGCGGCAGACTTTTTATGATAAAAAGAATTAACGGTTTGTAACCAATTAGACCACTCTGATGGAGTAGTATAACATAATTCTTCTAATGAAGGTAAAGCATTTTGAACATTAACAGTAGCGGTATTATTGTTAGATAAATTTAATAACGGTACAGCGTTAGAGGTAGTTTTATGGTTTAAATTTATTGACGTCTGGGTCCGTTGAATGATTGGTGTTGAGGACGATTTTGATTTCTTGAAATATTCACGCCCTGAGTTGGAATATCTCGACGAGAGTTTCCCGATACGTTAGGTTTACAGTTCGTACAGTTAGATTTATAGGTATTTGCGCGACCACAACCATAACAAAAAATATTTTTGGGGTATGTGCAGACATTATAGTTATGTCCACTTCTCTTACAGTTCCAACAGGTAAGTGAGTTATTTGTTGCGGTAGAAGGAACATTAAGGGTAGATACTTTATGGGAAGCTCGAACTTGACAAGCTAAATCTGGTTTCAAAAGGCCAGATTGTTTTCTGGGGGGAGGACGGTATTTATCAATTCTTAACTTCACTTTCTGAAGAGAACGACATAAATCTTTAAAGTGGGCTAAAGAAGAGATGTGTTGTAAGGCCAGACGTTCAGAAAAATAAGGATTTAAATTTCTAAGTAACTGATCGATAATCTCAGATTCTGAAGGTTTATTATCGAGTCTACTATATAAGGCTTCTAATGAGGTAATGAAGGAAACAACATTTTCGTCAGGTCCTTGGGTTCGATTTCGTATCTCGTTCCAAAGGTCGGTAATATAGCCATGCGGAAGAAAATCTCGTTTTAAGCACGCAACTAACTCCTCCCAGGTAGAAATTTGATCCCGAATGTTTCGGTACCATATCAACGCGGAGTCGGAAAACAAGTCACCTGCTGAAACAAATAAATCCTGATCGGTACACTGGCGAGAAATTTTAAAATCATTAATTCGGTCAAGGAAAGACAATAAAGAGACTTGCGCGTCAAACCCTTGAAAAGTTAGACCCCATTTGTAAACAGGTATGGATTCTCCTAATGGTTGAGGTTGAGCAAGTACGAGATTTGAAAATGGTAACGATATATCTGCGTCTGCGTTTAGATTGAGTCTCTCAAGAACAATCCCTTCAAGTAATAATACATCTGACAATAAATTTTGTTTAGCTTGATTCGCTTGTTTATCATCATATAAGGACAATAATTCTATACGCTGTTTGACATGAGTTATTCTCGAAACCAAGCGCGTTAGCTCGATATCGCTGGGGCCAGGATCTATTCTATTTATTATACCAGTTATGTTGTCCAAAGACAGTTTAATTTCAGATACGTTAAGAGGCCAATCGGAAACGATTTTCTTTAAAATGGGGACGCCTTTCATTTCCTGGGCTAAAATGGCTCTAAGTTGTGATCGTCTATCATTTTGATTAGGTGCAGGGGTAATATTTCTGCACTCAATCTCGTAAATGAGCTCGAGGGATTTTAGATGTGCCATATTCATCTTGAATTTATATTTGAGACACGATATATATGAGATATACAATACTGAGGTAATTCAGAAGGTAAAAAACGGTAAAGCTACTTCAAGTCAATACGGTAAAGATATTTAAAGGAAAAATTTCTTATGAAAGCATTCGTGAGGAATAATATTTAAATTTAATCACGCTAAGTAACCAAAACACTAAAGAAACACGTTTAGAACAATACGAGGGCAAGGTTAGTGTTTAATAAAGGAATATATCATTGATAAACTACAAAAAGACACTCCAAATTATAAAAAACACGTAGGTAATGTGTTATTTAACAAAAGCAACAACCCGTAGTTTAACGTTTCTTAAAAAGATATTAAAAAAGCCAATTTATTTCGTTCAGTGCTTTTAAACACAAGGTTTTCTTGTAAAGATAATTGAAATATTATTAATTAAACAGGTAAATCACTAAGGCACTTTTAGAATATAACCACAAAGCAGTGTATTCACGGTTTCAAAAACGGTCTTTTAAAGTCGAAAAAACAGACAAGGGTTATGTTTTAATTTAATGTAAATTAGATAACTTCATAGTAAACCGTGTTTAATAAAGCATGCAATTACTTAAAATGCTTATGTATTTGTATTTATTCATATATAAATGATGCACTCACCTGTATAATTTAAAAGCAGGGTGAAGGTATAAATCCTAAAAACTTGCAGTTCTGTTTAGAACAACTAAACACATATTTCAGATAATTTCAGTTATCAAAAGCACACCATATTTAAATTGGGAAACCATTAAATCAGCCAAACATTTTAAATACACAAGCTGTATATTTCAATGTCAAAATGGCCGCCTACCTTCAGATTACCATAGCAACTGATTTTGACATCTAAAGGAATGTGGCGTGTTCCAAAACACGAATATAAGATCTCAAGGTTAACAGATATTAGATAATTGATTTTTTTAGTGAAAAAGCTATAAATCACATTAGGTAATACATTGTATAGTCATAAAAACAAAAGAAAGACTCGTAATTGCCATATTCACACGTTGAGGGCGCTAAATTCTTACGATTTATAACCGAATTCTTACAGTTAAAAAAACGTCGATAAATACATCGCGCAAGCGCGGAATAAAAAGCGACGCCACTGGCGGTTGGTAACGCTAACCTTTGTACAGATTTTGGCGCGCCCATCTGTCAATGACGTCACCAATGCACAAATTAAATTACGCAATATATAAAGTAAATTTACAACAATTAGGTCAATAAGGTATTCACATAATAGGTCCAGATTTCCACGAAGTACGCCATTCGTCCTACAGGATGGATAAAGATGACGTCAGCACATCCATAAGGGCGGCTTCTGGCCCTTGAAGGCAATTAACAGAGGGTACGTCTGACGTACATCCAAATGGCTTGGACTCGATCTCAGGGCTCCACTCCGGAGTAATTAAAGATGGTGCTACGGCGTGGAATGCGGTTCTGCCAACGGCTACAAATTCATAACCTACCTATGCAGGGAACGGAAAGGAAACATGGTATAAGGGCGACAAACAAAGATAATCAGGCAAGGATATCTACATAGATAAAGATAACGATACGTTACCGAAAGACGTCCACTGCACTCGAAGGTTCAGGCAAAAAAGTAACGTTACAGAGACTCACGGAAACTTCTCCCCACTTTGTCCCTACTCCACTCGCGTCGCGCGATCTGGCGCAAACGCACTGTGACGTGACGGAAATACGCGCCCCGAGTCTTTTGAATTTATGGCGCGGAACTTCCGCACATCAAAATTAACCTAAAACAATGTTTAGTGCCACTTTGGCACGTAACAAACTTCTGCTGTAAAAAACTACGTTCTTTCAGAAGCAAAATTAAAATCGAAACACTTTAATGCTCTGAATGAAACAATACATCACACAGCATTATTAAAGCCTGCCAAAAAAACATAAAGATGCCTGACCAAAACACTCCCTTTACATCTGAAACAATGTTGCACACAACTCAATCCCAGAAATTATACACACCATCCGTATCATACCGTTCTTTTCGACATATGCTGTGAAATCGATATAGTCAGGATTGTGCAATACTGAGTGTAAAAAGTAAAATATTAAGCGTTATGCAAAATATACACATCATCATATCAGTCATAGTGCAAAAATGTTCATAGTTTTTGAAATTTTTACAAGGTGCATTCTGTTGCGCATGTACGATGCAGTTATAAAGTACAAGGCAATCAAACAGCTAGGAATACTAACTTCCTTCGGTAGCGTATAAAATTAGTACACCTAGGAATGTGCAAGATTTTGCATAATCCTTTAGATTTTCTCCGGATTGACCTCACAGGATTATTGACTTAGTACATCTTAAAGTGCAAGTACAATAGGGTTTTTGACCGTGCATCATTACCTATTTTTATATTCTGAAGTTTGTTGCAAAACAAGTATACAAACCTGGAATACGGCATGATAGAAGTTGCATAGCAATTGTAATATGAAGCATTATACTTTTACTATGTTAAAATGCAATAAATTGCAAAAATATAAGTTTGCACAACATATTAATAACTACATTATAGAATTTTCTCCATGCATCCACAAAATTATAAACCACTAGTTATTTAAAAATCTAACATTATAAACTTGTTTGACGTCTGTAATACAAAATTAAAATTGCAAGAATAGACAACGAGCAATTTAATTCTAAAACCCTGGCGTGGGCAATCCTGGGTGTTAAAAGTGCTTAGTAAAAATTTTTTGAAGCATACTATTCATCATAAATGTTGTACAAAAATTTGCAGATGTTTTAAAATTTATATCGCAACATATTAAAATTTTCTTGCGGTGTATTTTGTGTATGTTTGGTAGCGAACAAATGCCAGTAAATTAAAAAAAAAAGCTGATACCTGAGCACCTCACATGTGGTGAAAAAAATCTTTAGGAAAAACAATACCAGCAATAATAGTATTGTCATATAGCTCAATTGGGAAAAGAATTTTATGTAATGGAATAATAGTTAACGCCAAAGTAATGCTGACTTAACTAATGGCAGTTATCAAATCAGTATGTTTTAAAGAGGTATTGAGAAACATGGGTCACGTGATCGTTATGCAACTCTCAGGTCGAAGTAGATCTGTGCGGAATGAAGTTTAATGTGCTATTTGGTGCGCTACATTTCAAGGTTAAGTAAATAGGGAGGTACTGTATCAAGATCATTTATGTGCAATAAGTTGACAGTATTTTGCTGAATCCTCATACTGATGTAACTTGCGTAGTCTATGGTTTTGACAGAAAAAACATGAACATTAATCATTGTGCAAAATATACATCTCGCAAGTCGTTTATGTGTTCAGATGACTTATTGTTTAGCAAAGACATGTAGGCTTTGTCGCTCTAACTGTTAACGGAGATTGGTGAACCAGTAATAGTTGAAATTGAGTTATTTTTATATAAACACTGAATACCTTCGAGCAGATGTGATTAAAAACTAAATAATAGTATTGGTTTTAACAAAGATCTTTATGTAAACCAATCAAGGTTCAACAAGGACTACCGTTAATATACGGGATGATTCACAACCACATCGAAATATTTTAAATAATGCTTAATAAAGGACGTCGATTGCTATTTACGAATAAAGAAATTATTTCTTAAAAATTACGAATTAAAATTTATATGAAGGTTTTTAAAAATGTCGGTACGTGTAGATGTTAAGTGAAAATGCGGCATGTTACAGAAAGTGTATTTACGTGGAATCGACTTTATTTTTTCTAACCAGCAGGTCACTTTACCGAATGAAGTTGTGAATCACGCATAAAATTCTTAACTTTGTGACAACAGCTACTTTAACTGATGTTTAAAAAGGGAGTAAGGTAGTTATTTATGAAAAAAATTTGATTTCTTTAAAATGAAACACTTTAAACAACTGTTTATGAAATATGTGTACTTACGTAAATTAAGGTAATTACTCACCAATTCTGACTCATTACACAAGGTGTTTAAAATGCTTTCCATTTGGTTGAATTTTCAAATGTGCTGTCCTACATTAGTTTTGTAACAGTGTTTAATAAAATTTGTGTCATAGCTTCGTTTTAGTTACAATAAAGAAGCAATTCGGCACAAGCTTCAAGCGTTTGAATGCAAAAAGTTATTCCGGGCCAATTCTATAATAGTTGATAAACAATAAGATGAAATGGAGTATTGATTTTAACTACATACATCAGTTGTGCTGATATAGGGAAATGCGTTAAGAATACCTACATTATATTGATAATTTACCTTATGTATTATTACAGCGTTCGTATTACCATCACTACTTATAAAAACACCTGTCGTTAGTCTGATTTTATGGCCCTTAAACCGCAACGTTTACTGTAGTATTATGTTATCTCAAGCCATTCGTGTGCATAAGTGCAGTGTTTGGATATTTTAGATCCTCATTTGATATAATTTTCTGCGCAATGCTGTTTAGGTACTTCTTTTGCGGATATTAATAATTAGCATTATTAATAAAGTAAGTGTATAATTTATTTGGATTGGGGGTATCTTAAAAGCTAAGGTTTATGACGTTAATGCAAACATTGATATAGCAGGGCATTTACGTCAATGTATTGGTGCGATGCAATGAAACTCATACGAAACTACGATGTTAATATTTTTCAAACTATTCTACAAAACTGACACAGAAAGGCACGTTTGTGTCTTTAACCAGATGAAGGGCATTTCGAACACCTTTGCAAGGAATCAGAATTGGTAAATACGTATGTACACACATTTTACAAGCATTTGTTTAAAGCTTTTAATTTTTAAGAAATATTTTTTGCATAAGTAAATCTGAATCATCAGTTAAAGTAGGTATTCCCAATAAGTTGAGAACTTTATAAGTACTTGACAAATTCATTGGATATAGTGACCTGGTGATTAGAAGAATAAAGTTAGCTTCTCGGAAATACACGTTCAGTGGTGTGTCGCCTCTTTACTTTACATATACATGTACAGACATTTTTAAAAACAACTGTTTGGGTTTCAAGTTATTATAATTTAAGAAATACCTTTTATGGGCAAAGGTAATCTACGTTCCTCTCTTAGCATCAGTTAAAATATTTCTATAAAATTGTGAATCACCCTGTATAGTTGTACCACGCAGTAAAAGTTAAAATATGGTACATATTTGTCATTCCTTTATTGCAAGTAATGAATGAGCTTGAGAATTGGAAGTTACTTGTAGTAAACGCGACCAGAAGCTCATATAATTTGTTTAAGTTTGTAGTTACGTTCATTCTGAGAAATAAACATATACCTTTGTTTCCTTCGAATCAGTTTAAAGTTTGTATCCAATAAGGAAACGTGTACAACTGAGTAACAAATACTAACACTGCACGGTAATAAAACATCTTTAACTTCCCATCATCATTAGGTCTTCAGTCCTGGAACTGGTTAAACGCGTACCCTCATTGCTGCCTATTCTGACTAACCTAGGCATTTCCCTGAAATTTGTACAGTTTGCATCTATCACTATCTGATCAAAGTCTACATCCACCTCCTTTTTCCTATCCCTGCTTCTAATATATCTCATACTATTCCCCAAAAATGCCTTAGAACGTATTTTGCCCTTCTATTTCCCCTATTTTTTTCCACAGATATCTTTATTCCCCTACTATTTCTATATCCTATTTGCTATTAACTTTGTCTGTCCATGTTATCATCCTCATACATCTTAAGCACAACATTCAAAAAGGCTGCTACCGTTTCTCTGTCTGCTTTTCCCACTACCCGTATTTTATAGGCAGACTGTGTTGTGCTCCACGCATATGCTAACAACAATTTTCTTCTTGTTTCTATGTTTGTTGTCTTTGATCATAGGCGCTGTTCTTTCTTGTTAGATGCAGTTTGGTCCCCTTCTATTGTTTTACAATTATATACCCTATTTCTCCGACATTCAGTGGTTGTAAAAGGGGGGCGGCTCCGTGGCGTAGTGGTATGTGTGTGACTACTGCGCCCAAGGTCCCGGGTTTGCATCCCGAGACGGTCCGCTTGAAAAATATTAGGGGAGCATTTTTCACAAAAATACACACTCGTTCGGATGAGAGGTAAAATGGGGGTCCCGTGGGCAAGTGTTGTCACGCACGTTAAAGACCCTTATCTTGCTTGGAACAGCAAGAGTTTGGCAAAATTCCAAATTTTTCAGGTAAAAGAAAACCCGCTTCCTGGTCAATGTACTACGTTCGGGTGGAGCATTGGAAAATCACATGTAAGGTTGTGAAGGGGGGTAAGCAGCCTGTGGCTGTCAAGTTCCCCCAGCACCTGAACATTTGCCAATGTAAAATTTTTTCCAATATATTTTTTCATACAGTCAACATTAGTTGCAGATATTTCACAACCAACACCTGTAGTTGTTTATAATAATCATCAGATTTATGTGCTCCTATTTTTTTGTTATTAGGTTTTCTGTCTCAAAACTGGTTGAACATGTATCTCCACTTATTTATATTTTGAGCTAGCCTACACAGTTACCTTTAATTTCCCAATAAAACAAAATAGAGATTTTTACAAAAGTTGTTTCCGTGGTAGTTTCGTAGAAATGAAAGTTGTTCAATTCGCACAAACCGTATTGAATAAGTTTTTGAATTGTAAAAGAATAAAACCGATTTCAAATATCAAGCCTAAGCTAACATTAGATTGCGGTATGTAGCTCTAAAGTAATTAATTGTAAAATACTCCCCCATTCGAATCTCCTGGAAGGAACTACTTCAGGTGGTGTGATCGGAAAGTTTAAAAAAATAGCCGGGAACATTGTGCGAGCCGGAGCGAGGAATGTTCAAAGCATGAATTGAATGGATAAGTTAGTACTAAACAAAAGTAAGGATTAGAGAAGTTCTGTGACCAGGGGCAGGAAATTTTGGGAACGGAGACATTCATACAGGATCGGAGGAATGAAATTAGGGTATGGGGATAGGTATGCGTAGAAAGATAGTAAGTACACTGTGTAGAAAATTACTTACAGAAAAACGAAAGAGTGGTCATAGTTAGAATAGAATCTAAACCGGTAAAAACAGTAATAATACAAGTATACATGCCCACCTCTAGCTACAGCGAGGAAGAGATAGGAGCAACCTTCAAAGATATTGAAGACATACTAAGATTCGTAAAAGGACATGAAAATTTAATAATTACCGGAGATTTTAATGCAGTGGTAGGTAAGAGCAGGGAAAGATCGGAAATAAGTTTAGGCACGAGAAACGATAGGGAAAATAGGCTGCTAGAATTTTGCGACAAAAACAATTTAATCATTATAAACACGTTATTTCAACAGCATGCTAGAAGACGATACACGTGCAAGATGCCAAGAGACATATGAAGATATCAAATAGATTTCATTCTTGTTCGACAACGGTTTAGGAATCAAATAAAAGGCTGTAGAAGCCACCCAGAATCAAATATAGACACTGACCACAACACAATAGTTATGAAAGTTGCGCCTAAATTTAAAGATTTGAAAAAAACGAACAGAAAAACGATTAAATCCTCACAAGAAATTTGGAAAATAGTCAAGAGAATTGCCCAAAGACGTCGGGAAGATTTCTGATAATAAGGAAGTAGAAACTAAATGCAATAACATTAAATCCATTTTAGACATGGCAGCCAGAGATATTCTAGGATATAAACAAAAAAAAAATCAGATGCTATGGGAAACAAAGGGTATTTTGAATTTAATATTAGAACGGCAAAAGCACAAAAATAGACAAGAAGAAGCAGGAGAACAGAGGTACAAAAAGTCATATAAAGGGCGCGTTAGGAGACATCATTATAGAAAACGTAGAGAATGTGGTTAGATGGCAAGAATATATACGGAATATATACGGAATTTATATGCTAGACCGGAATTGGAACCACTAGAACAGAAATCAGCCATTGAAAAGGATGACGAGGTAGCCCATAGTTAAAGATGAGTTTGAATTAGCATTAAAGGGTCAAAAAACTAATAAGGCACAGAGTAATAGGTAAGATACAAGCAGAAACTCTTAAAACCGCTGGACAAGCAGTAACAGAACTTTTCTTCCAACTTATAACTTACATACATGAGACAGGCGAGATAATCAACGATTTCAAATGTAACACTGTAGCCACTATACCAAAAAAGAGGGGTACGGATAGGTGTGAAAACTTTTAAACAATAAGTTTAACAGGATACATGTCAAAAGGATTAATTAGAATTGTACAAAAACTGTTGGAAAAACAGGCTGAAGAAATTCTAGAAGAAGATCAATTTGAGTTTCGGTGAAACAGTAGAAAACAGAAGGATATCTTAGCTTTAAGGGTGATAATGGAGAAAACAATGAAAACGGAGAAAGTATGTATATAAGGTCTTTAAATCTGAAAAAACTTTTCAACAATGTAAAATGGAAAAAAATGTTTGAAATACTCAGAGAGGTTGGAATGAGTGATAGGGATCGACGGATAGCACATAGCTTATACAAAGAGCAAACAGCTGTAATACATTTAGAGCAGGAACGTTAGAGAAGTAAATATTGGGAAAGGGGTGAAACAGGGATATGCTCTATTCCCGTTAATTTTTAACCTGTATATCGAAAAAGAAACGAACACTATCAAATACTGGAAGACACTTGAAATTATTATGCAAAGACAAACGATTGTTATACTTTGATTTGCAAATGCTATAGCGGTATTAGCATCTAGCATTGAAGTGTTAGAAGCAGCTATTAATGAAATGGAAACAGTACTAACAGAAGAATTCGGTATGAAAATTAACAAAGTAATACTGGTAGGTAAGGGAGGAGTATTTAAGTAAAAAACCAGAATACAAATACAAAACGAGAATTTACAAGAGGATACAGATTTCTGTTACCTAGGCAGTCAAATAGCTCAAGATGGGAAAAGCGCAAAAAATATAAAACAAAGAATAGCACAAGGTCTTCCTACATTTAACAAGAAAAAGCTACTACTGTGTTCAAACACAATAAACATAGAAACAAGGAAAACATTGCTGAAAGTATATATTTGGAGCACAGCACTGTACAGCTGTAAAACGTGGACTGTAGGGAAATCGGACAGAAAAAAGATAGAAGCGCCTTTAAAGTGTGCTGCCATAGATGTATGATGAAGATATCATGGACAGACGAAGCTAAGAACAGAAAGATTCTAGGAATTACAAGACAAGAAAGAAATATGTAAAAAATAGTATAAAATAAGAGAAATAGGATGTTTAGTCACATACTAAGGCATGAGGAAATAGTGCGGAATGTATTAGATGCAGAGAAAAAAAAGGAGAGGTAGAAGTAGAGCTAGATTAGACTATTGCACACAGATAGTGAAAGATGTAAGCTGTAGGAAATTTAGGGAAATGTGTAGGTTAGTTCAGAATAGAAAACAATTCCGGGACGGGACGCTTAAAAATGAAAAAAGTTATTGTATTTTTACCTGATGATTATCGCAAACAACAATAGGCGTTAGCTTTTATTCTCAACAAACGTTGATTGTGCGAAAGGAGTACTTGGAAAATTATTGATTCAGCAACTCTCTAAGCGATGGGCGATTCTCGTAGCAGTACTTCTGAATATCGATGCAGTAATGCATATTTTTAGAATACAATAGAAAGGGGAAGGAGCAAAAGTTATAAAAGAGATCAGCACTAGGTCGTGCTATATTGTACAAGACAAACAGCTGTGATGTTCGAAAAGAACAAAGATAAAAACAAGGAAAGTGTTGTTGAAAGCGTATGTGTGGAGCACAGCACTGTACGGCTGTGAAACCTGGACAGTAGGAGAAACGGACAGGAAAAAAATAGAAGCATTTGATATGTGGTGCTACATACGTATCATGAATATATCATGGACACACAAAGTTATGAAGAAAGAGGTTCTAGAAATGGTAGGGGAAGAAAGAAATATGTTGAAAATAGTAAAAGGTAGGAGAAAGTGGATGATAGGACATATACCAAAACATGAAGAAATAGTGAAGCCTATATTAGAAGCAGAAAAGAAAAAAGGGGAGAGGTAGATATAGATCTACATTGGAGTAAGGCACACAGATAGTGAAAGATGTAGGCTGTGGAAATTTCAGGGAAATGTGTAGGTTAGTCAGAATAAAAAAAACAATTGAGGTACCTGTCGAACCCGTTCTATGACTGAAGACCTAACGTTGATGAAGGGAAAGTAAATTTCGAATTAACTACATTAGGTTCACACATTTTCTTTTTGTTAAGAAAACCAAAAAACCAATTATAAATGTTTGTTTTCCACTTCTCTTTCACTGGGTTTATTAAAACCTTGTGCTAAAAGCAAGTTCGACCAACATTTTAAATTTCTGCGAAATTGGGAACCGAAAAGTTGTAACAATTTTATTTTCGATAATAATTCTTTGCATATAATTTCAAGAATAGTGTAACAATTTTATTAATAATAATAATTCTTTGCATATAATTTCAAGAATAATGTAACAATTTTATTAATAACAATAACAATTTGCATTCAACTTCAAAAGTAATACGCTAAGCCTGCATCGCCCTTTTATAATCTAGTTATATTCAGATATCTGTGTCGTATACAGCTATTTACAACCACATCTCTGTTTGATTGTTCCCCTCCTGACGGCGCGACCGCGCGAGCTGGTTATAAGATAGTCGGCCACAAGTGATAGAGATATAAACATGTTCCCTTGGTTGGAGGCCGGCAATCTGCAAATCCATTTCGAATAGTTAGGATATCTTCGAATAACGGTCGGTAATGTATATATTTTGCTAACTTGTATAATTTGAGATAATTTATTTAGTGCGACAAGTAGGATGCAACTTTTAAAGACACACAAGGACACAGTAAAACACATGTAAGATGCTACCTTTAGAAGGTGACGTAATTCAACTTTGAGAGTACGATTGCTGCTGAATGTAAGGCGACAGGATATGATTCGACACGTGGAACGCAGGAATTATAGAAGTTATTTTGGATGAATTGGTTTCAAATTGCAAACGCTGTTATCGTTGCTTGAAGAATGGTGATCCCGTCTTCCTTTGTCACAATGCGACAATTGCAGTTTTGGTTCGTAGATAGCTATAAGTTCTTTTTATGTGTTTCAAAATTTGGAACACGTTAACTTGCTTTGATGCGTAATACATGTACACTGAAAAAGTTTCAGCTAATTGTTAAGCTGGATTTATCAGGAGTAAAACAAAAGTTCATTGATTTAACGTTCTAAAAACAACATGCTTTGTTCCATATGAATCGTCAGTAATGTCAACAGGTGTTACTGACGTCATATTTTTCAACTTTGTATAGCTGACAGATGTTATTTTAAAAGCAAATGCTTTGAACAGCTTTAGTACAATATATGTAAACATGTATATTTTTATGATCAGCTTTATCTACATTAAAATTAGTATACATAATTTTGAAAGTTCAAATGCTAATATTGTTAGGAGCTATTAATTTGTTATCTACCTGAAAAGATCTGCCCAGGTCGGAACCCTATTTGTACAACAAGTTCATGTTTTAAAGTAAAGTGTTTGATTGATAATGATAAAGACAAACATGAAAGTTAAAATTTTAAGATTGATGCAGTTAAAGATTAAATTTTTTGTTACAAGTTATATTATTTTAAAAGAGATCTTTTAGTAAAGAGTTGGTCCAAGATTAAAGGTTTTTTATTTTGATCAAGGTGTGATCAAATCTTATTACATAAAGCTAAAACCCTTCTGAGTAATAAATTGACACCAATGTTATATTGGAAATACTTTTTGTATTATTTCTTTATGTATTTTTGCAGGACACAAATGGTGTCCCACTTTTTTATTTATTTAACTATCACAATTTCTTACAGGAGCTGCGTCTTATTTTATTAAGACAGGCTTTTGTCAGCGAAGGCGATCTTTTTTTCTTTGGGTTTCCACGCCCGCCCTAAGAACTATGCTATGCAATTATCGTGATTACATCAGGAATTGGTGGCGCCTATTTGATTTAGCTTAAGTTTGATCTGCAAATAAAATTCGACTTACCCCCCCCCCCCACTTCTTATTGCTCTACCCAGGAATAGACCCCTAGTTGTGTCGAAAGATTTTTGGAACAATAAATACGTTTCACTGACGCCCATGCGTGAGGCCAGCTATATATATAAAAAATTTGTTTCACTGATAAAAAATATTCGTTTCAAAGTAACGTATATAAAACTATACAACGAATATCCTTTGTTTGTTGTTGATATACAGCGTCAATGGAACAAAAGTTTCAGGTACTGTTGCGGGAAGACGGCTGATGGAAAAGCCTTATAAACTAACTCTGAATTTTACTTTAGTAGTTGAGCGATGAGCAAGAGGGGGGTCAGGGAGAAGCGAAAAAGACTAAGATAATGAAAAGGTTGACCCCCACTGCACCTGACTAAATTAGAACTATAAGCTAACATAGGGATGATGCAAATACCCTAGAAAATGTATGATAATGACAATCAAAAATCTGGAGTATATCCTTCAAAAAAAAAAACGCATTTTAACCAAATACAAACACGAGACTACAATTTGCGTTTCTAACTTTAAAAATAAAATCAGCAGTAAACAATACATATACATATAGTTTGAAAATAAAATTAAAAAATCAGTTCATACATTTAATTGTAACCTAGTTATTCAACAACAAAGGAAATGGACAGGAAAATAATAATTTATTTAATTGACCTTATTTTAGAACTTAAGAGATTTAAACTAAATATTTTATCAAACTATTGTATTTTGTATGTAAAACCTTTTTCTAATGACGTTAATCTAATCTAATCTAATAAAATTATTTCTAAAGTATGTTCAAAAGTTAGCAATTTCATTCATCTTCATAGACAAAAAGTAATTATCTAAGTTATGCAAACCCGGAAACGTTTACAATTAGCTCTACTTGAATTCTGCGGAGTTATCATATCAAATACTTAAGTTGCAAAATCGTGTATTAGAAAATCGATACTGAACAACATTCTAAAGATGTAAATATTTTTCATAGATTTCAATTGAATTAATACTTTCGACGCTGCAAGCAATTTTTTGTTTTACTTTTTGTTCTGTATGAATTGAGAAACTTATATAGACAAGCGATAATTCACAATTTTGTAAACATGTAAATAAGGTGAAAGTGAACCTTTGTTAATGTATCTACGTCACATGTGTTGAACTATAAATGGTATTGAGTAATTTTAAATATTCTAAAGGTAAAACGACGAAAACAGACTTTAAGGGTCAAACGACTGTTTGCCGGATGTGGAACTTAACCAATGTGTGGCACAATATTATTTAAAAGCCATTTACCAAAATATTATGAAAATTCTACAAACAAGAATTTCTTACCAACCTCTTAAGCTTGGAAGTTCATGCTTCTTATATTCAACAAAAGTTGGAAACTTTCAGATAACTATCAATCAAATGCCTTGGATACATATCAGGTGTTAAAGTTTCAATAATAAACTGTATTGTGGTTCTATAAAAAACAATACTGTTGTTTTCAAAACAAAATAACTACGATGCGAATTTTGATGCATCTTTAAATCTAATTTATATTTTAATGAAAATAAATAAATGACCGACTACCTACTTAAGCCCCAGCGGACCTTCGAAGAAGGTACTACAAGTACTACACCTAATGCTAAACGAGGAGGTTGGTCAACGAAAGCCAATTTTTACCTGGCATTGGGAATGTAATTCGAACATAGGAGAAGGAAAATTAATGTAAAAATTGTTGGTTACGTTGCAAAAGAAAGATCCGTGACCGGTTTTGCTGTTTTTGCAGCTCGTCAGACGGACGCATTTCTTTCTACAAAACAACAGTTACTAAAATTTTATTTGGCAATGCCATCTATATCAACACATCGGATACTTGAGCGGTCACCGATAGTTGGTTGGTTACATTCGGGTATATAGGGCGCATAAGGAATATTTTGCACCTTTAGATACACCAGGATTTGTGTATAATTCAAAATACTAGTTGGTTGTATTGCAGAAGAAATGCGTCCGTCTGATGAACTGCAAGAACAGTGAAACCGGTCACGGGCTTTTTTGCAAAATAACATACAGTTTTTACATCAACTTTTGTTCTTCTATGTTTGAATTACATTTCCAATGCAAGACAAAATTATTCATTACTATTTAACTGAAAACGCATTGGATTCCGTTGACCAACCTTTTTGTTTAGCATAGGGTGTACGTATCTTCATAGAAAATCCGCCAATGTTTCAGTTGGTAATCGGTTATTCATATATTTGCACTTTCAGCTTTGTCTTTGACCAGTTATTAAAATTTTGTCTGGCAATACCACCTATATAAACATGTCAAAGATTTGAACGGTCACCGATGGTTGGTTGCTTACATTCGGGCATAGAGAGAGCATGAGGAACATTTTGCACCTATAAATATACTAGGATTTGTGTATGATTCATAATCTTAGTTGGTTGTTTTGCAAAAAAAAATGTTGCAAAAAGAACTGCACGAACAGTGAAACCGGTCACGGGTTTTTATTTTTGCAAAATAATCAACAGTAGAATGCTGACAGGCTATCCAGCTCAATTTGTGTGGATAATCCCGTGTCCCGGTTCCCTGGAGGGTTTTGGGGTACCTGAGATATGCATCTAATCTAGAATTGCCCGGGCAATCTCACACTGTTAGAATTTTTAAAATCGGACCACCTCTTACAAAGTTAAACCCCTTTAAAGCCCCAAATTTCTAATTTTTTTGCTCGTCTATATTTAACTCCATCTTTAAAACCTTTTTTTTTCGCTACCCAAGACATATGCTTTAACCAACCATTTCGCGAAAATCTAAAACCACTGGAATTTTAGAAATAAACCCTTTATAAGCCATAAGTGTTTGCTATTTAAAACCATTTTCAAACAGTAATGTTCTGTTTTTAGAATAATGTAAAACGTTCCAATGTAATGTGCTTTTAATATATAAATGAGAAGGTCGAGTTTAGCAACAAAAACACACTCTTAAATTAGAATATTCCAAAACACGACTTTTCAAATTTTAAACAGGATAAACCTTTACACAAAATTTTATCAATTCTTTGGTTTTACTTTTAGTTAACTCGATACTAAATAGGTACTTAGGAAAATACAATTCATATGTGAACTAATTTCTTGTCGATTATGGATTACCCAAATTACATGTGAAAGCGGTGTATAATTCCTATTCAATGGACTTTCTATTAATTATCTTATTGTCTACATGTTTAGAGGAATACAAGGAATATATTTCAATGCCGTACATTAGAAACCGACGTATAATTGTTTGCGGATTATTAATTACTCGAAGTACTGGAAAGTGTTATACTTTGAGTAGATAAAATTTATTGACTAACCTTCGGCATCACCGAAACTTTTAAACCTTTTCGAAATCTAAGTACTTTTACAAAACTTTATTCTTCGGCTATGCATGATCCAACAAAAGTTTCCCTAAAATAACCAACATTCCAGTAGTATGACCTATCTAATAATATTAAAATTTCACTCAAGACCCTAATGCATTCTCTAGCGGAGGAACCAAGAAGTTATCAAAAAAAAATCTGTAAATAAAAAGAATCAGGGTGGTAATATTTTATTAGAAATATATATAAAATTCTTCACAAACTTGTATAACCTCTTCCCATTCTAATTCAATTGTTTCATCGTGTTCTTCTATATTCATTTTACCTGCATGTACTTCTTTGTTATCGTCTTCGTTATTCATCTCGTCTACTTCTTCATTATTCTCATTTTCAATTATGTCATTATTTTGTTCAACCATGCTTAAAAGCTAGCAAATCATAAATTCCAAAATTATAACGTAGAAGTATTTAAAATTTAATTGTTTTACCCTATAGACAATAGCATGACTTAAAACATCGTTTTAAATTTATCGAGTTTTCTTTAAAATTAAATAAAGGTAAATATAAGACATCAAGAAAGAATGCAACAGGAGTCATCCGCTTTCACTATTGTAATCGCATTAACAATACGTTCAATGACAAATTTCAGCATTATGAAAAGCAATTTGAAATTCATTGTCATTTTTATTTTTAAAGTACATAAGGTGGAATGTATGTACTACTAATTATTGATATGATTATAATAGGGTATTTGGAGAAAATAGAAATATTAGAGAAACTGAATATTAAGCTAATTGACGATATGCCAATTAGAAACGATTATGAGAAATATAAAAGAAATGTTGCAAATTTGTTATTTCAGTAGCATGCATAATATATCTAGTACCAATTAGAATTTTTGGTGATTTTGTTTAAAGGTAGGTACAATTTATAATATATCATAAGCTTTATGACCACATGTTTACTTTAGGTAAAACATGGTTAACGGAGACTCCGAATATGAAACAGAAGAAACCGAAATATCTAGCGAGGAGAAATTGGAGGAAATGGGTAATGACGAAAACGACTACGTTTTGTTATTAATCCCGAGTTATTGAATTATGCAATGGTTGAACAAAACAATGACATAATTGAAAATGAAAATATTGAAGAAGTAGATGAGGTGAATAACGAAGACGATAACGAAGAAGTAGATGCAGGTCACATGATTATAGAAGAACACGATAAAACAATTGAATTAGAATTGGAAGAGATTATACAAGTTGTGGAAGATCTTTTTGAAGTTTGTGAAGAATTTTATATAGATTTCTAATAAAATATTACCACCTTGATTCTTTTTATTTACAGTTTTTTTTTGATAACCTCTTGGTTCCTCCGCTGGAAAATGCATTAGGGTCTTGAAAGAAAATTTAATATTATTAGATAGGTCATACTACTGGAATGTTGGATATTCTAAGGAAACTTTTGTTGGATCATGCATAGACGAAGAATAACGTTTTGCAAAAGTACTTAGATTTTGAAAAGGTTTAAAAGTTTCGGTGATGCCGAAGGTTAGTCAATAAATTTTATCTACTCAAAGTATAGCATTTTCTAGTACCTCGAGTAATTGATAATCCACAAGCAATTATGCGTGGATTTCTAATGTACGGCATTGAAACATATTTCTTGTATTCCTGAAAACATGTAGTCAATAAGATAATTAATAGAAAGTCCATTGAATAGGAATTATACACCGCTTTCACATGTAATTTGGGTAATCCATAATCGACAAAAAATTATTTCAGTTACGAACTGTATTTTCCAAAGTACCTATTTAGTATCGAGTTAACTAAATGTAAAACCAGAAAATTGATAAAATTGTGTGTAAAGGTTCACCCTGTTTAAAATTTGAAAAATCGTGTTTTTGAATATTCTAATTAAAGAGTGTGGTTCTTGTTGCTAAACTCGACCTTCCGATTTATAAATTAGAAACACATTACATTGGAATGTTTTACATTATTCTAAAAACAGAACATTACTGTTTGAAAATGGTTTTAAATATCAAACACTTATGGTTTATAAAATGTTCATTTTTAAAATTACAGTGGTTTTAAATTTTCGGGAAATGATTGGTTAAAGCATGTCTTGGGTAGCGAAAAAAAGGTTTTAAAGATAGAGTTAAATATAGATGAGCAAAAAATTAGAGGTTTGGAGCTTTAAAGAGGTGTAAATTTGTAAGGGGTGGTCCGATTTTAAAAATTCCAACAGTGTGAGATTACTCGAAAAATTCTAGGTTAGATGCATATCTCAAGTACCTTAAAACCCTCCAGAGAACCGGGACACGAGATAATCCGCAAAAATTGAGCTGGTTAGCCTGTGAGCGTTCTACTATCAACAGACAGAATTATTCATTACTATTACTAATTTTATATTCATAATTACGCAGAAAATTCTTGATGCTCTAAAATTTACGTTTAAAATAGAACTACTCTTGGTTACTCTGTAATGAATTGTTAAATTAAAGTTTATATAGTTTTATAATACTTATCATTGTTAAAGGGATCGGACAGGGTAGTAAGACATTGCTGTGTTAACAGCTCTTTCAAAATTGGCTAATTTGTAACTGACCGCATACACTACCGAGCATTGGGAGGTAATCGATCTGGCAACGAAACGCCGTCTTAACTTTGGAACGCAAAAAATACATTACAAAAACGTATAGAGTATTCGATCCACATGCTATACTTATTGCTAATGTAAATCAATAACTTTTTTAAATTAAATACCAATATATGAGGGGATGACTATAATTATGAAATGAATGAAACCGTGTGGATTTTAAAGATGCTACAACTTATCATTAAAAAATAACAAAAAAAGCAGCTGAACTAAAACGAATGTCTTTCGAGCACATTGCGATTCTTATAAATTAATATTGATATTGAATTTAAAGACATTTCTTTAATGGAAGTTCTTCTAAATAGAACCAAACCGCACTTCAGACTTCGTTTGTTAATTGCATCCTGGCGCTATCTATAGCACAATTAAATTTTGTTTCATATCTTAAAATGACGTTGTCACAAGAATCATATTAGTCGTATTCTCGTTTTGTTTTGTGACTTTTAAATTAGTCCTGGCAAGTCATTTACAGCTTCGATAATATTAAAGAAAATGCTGTGTAGAACAAGTAAGTTTACGAAGTAGAAATGTTCAAAACATAATTTGCTATAAGTTTAAAAATTGACATTTTTAAATGGACTCTCACATTGCCGACCAAGCGATTTTGCTGAGAACTATGCACGCTTAAATTAAAAAATTGAAATTTTTTGGATCCTAGGAAGCAATTATTTTTAGACTAAAACACCAATCTCACTAAACAACAGAAACAAGCATGGGCACTACCTACACACATTAGTCAATAGAATAATCGAGTCACATACAGTAGGATAAGTAGAACCTTGAGAATCGGCTAAAAAATTAAATAAAAAGACTCATTTCGCGTTTGTAGATTTAGAAAAAGCATTTGATAGGGTTAATTGGATTGTTATGTTCATAGTTTTGCGAAAAATAAGAATCTCTCATAGGAAAATTATTTACAGTCTATATAAAAACCAAAGCGTAGTAATTAGATTTGATGAAATAGCAAAGGAAGCTAAGATTAGAAATGGTATTAGACAGGGCTGTATACTATCTCCCTTGATTTTTAATGTTTATATTGAGGAAGCTTTAAACTTAGCTAGAGAGAGAAAAAAGATAGGTATTAGTGTACAGGGACAGAAAATAGACATGTTACGTTTTGCAGCTGATATAGCCATTATAGCAGAGTCTAGAAAAGAGTAAGGAGAGTTTTTAAATATTTTAGATGAGATACTACAGAGTAACTGTAGTATGAGAATTAACTCAGGAAAGATAAAGATAATCCCACGTGAGTTAGAGCCTAGTTGTAAACCAAAATTAAAAATAGGTAACACCGAGTTAGAGGAGGTAGATGAATTTTGCTATTTAGGTAGTATAATTACAAATGGCGGACGTAGCAGAATGGATATAGTAGCTAAAATAGCTCAAGCTAGAAAAATGTTTTAATAAAGAAAGACCTACTAATAGCTAATAGTATTAACTTAGATAATAGAAAAAGTTTCTTAAAGTCGTACGTATGAAGCGTTCTTTTATACGGCAGTGAGACTTGAACAATTAAAAAGGTAGATAAGAAAAAGATAGAAGCTTTTAAAACTTGGTATTAAATGAGTATGTTAATGATTAGTTGGACAGATAGAGTTACAAATGAGGAAGTTTATAGAAGGATAGGTGAGGAACCCTGTATGTGGAAACAATTAAAGGTCAGGAGAGATAGAATGATAGGGCATCAGTTAAGACATGAGGGACTACTTAGTAAGGTCTTAGATTATAGACTACCAAATAAAAATAGAGTAGGAAGACCTAGACAAAGCTATATTAGTCAAATTATTAGAGATTTAGGTTGTGAATGGTATGTACACCTTTTTAGACTAGCTCAGAATAGAAAAGAATTAAGAGCTTCGTTAAACCAACCTTTAGTAAGTTCGAAAATAAAACAAAAAAAATGCATAAATAAAAATCAGTTAACTAAATGTCACCATGACATAACTCACAATTAGTTAGCGGTCTGGCATGTTGGCAGCGATTCGCTACTTAAGCCTTACCATAACATATAATTTAACACTTTTCCTTTTTTGGAGGGGATAACCAGGTAATATTTCATTTCCTTATAAATGGGAGTTATGTAAACATGTTGGACTTCTTTAACAACTATCAGGTTGCTAATATCTATGTAGAGCCAGGTAGATAAGAAAAAGATAGATGAGTATAGGAAGACCTAGAGCAAGCTATATTAGTCAAATTATTAGAAATTTAGGTTGTGAAGGGTATGTAGAACTTTTTAAATTAGCACAGAATGGAAAAGAAGTTAGAGCTGCCTCAAACCGACCTTAAGTAAGGTCGAAAACAAAATGATGATGTGTGTATTATATCGGCCCATATATAAAAACACAAAGTTATTACCTGTCAAATGTTTTCGATATGTCATTTGTATGTTAACAATTCAAAGATTACGCGAAGTTTAAAAAAAACACTTGTTGAAAGTAGGCTGCACTAATTTAATACAGTGCATTTCTTATTCGAATTTCTAGTGTTAGAAACTAAAATAGTAGATTAAGAAAATTTATGTTAGGATATTGGGGCTTAGTCGTCCTTAGTAATCATTAGTTTGTAAATATTACATGAGTAAAATATTATTAACGACATTTAAAACATTTGTTATATTAAGGATAATCTATTTCATGAAAAAAGCTCATAACCAAATGTTAATAATTTCTGGCAGATAAGGAAACAATATAGCTTGTTAGCGTACATGTAGTTTAACACATACTTTATTTAACCATAATTTCTAAGGTAAAATTCTAAACATTCTACTATTCTTCAAAGCAGGTGTATCATAGATCTGTCATTACCTTGTTATTCTAATGTGAGGTTAATGAAGATGAAAATGATAGAAAAAAATCATATGCAATTTTAGTCTTTAAACGCTTATCAAATTTCCTTATTTGTGTAGTAATTTTAAATAGCACACATGCTGAGAAAAGTTTCAATACAACAGATAATACATCAATCCCACTATTAAAAGTTATATAATTAGAGGAACAAAATGTAACAGGATGAGATTTCCTTCTGTGACTTAAGTGAAATAAGCCATCAACACGCTAATTTGCATAAATAATTAAAGTTGGTGGAACTCAATTAAAACAAACTTAGTAAATTTTTAATGTGGTACATAAAGTACTTTAATTAAACGTAAGGGTAATAATTTATTTTAATTCATATTTATATAAACTTTATAGAGCTCTTTGGACATATTTATGAATTTATGAATTTTTTTTAAGATTTCATTACTTTACCTTAAATTCTACGACATATTTAAGATTTTTGGTTAATACTACTCTACAAAAACCTTATGGCTTCATGAAGTAGTGTCGATTCTACATTTTAAAACTGCATGTTGGAGGAAGCTATCGATACTGGTGCTGTACAGAACATAATCGAAAGAAAATCTTCATTTTACCGATCGAGGTATCACGGATAAAAGTTGATTGCAACACACTACAAACAAGGTAAGAGATTTGCTCTATTTTTATATATGAAGAACATTAATATTTTATTGTAGAATTCGAAGATTTACAGTTGAATCTGAATATTAATTGTCTTATGTAGGGTGAATTTTACACTCAATTGAGTATGAACTATTAACATTATTAAATGGGAGACTTTTTGTGCACAAATATTTTCAGCATATTGATTAGTTTCCAAGTAAAGCAAGTTATAAACCGCGGTGTAAAGGAAACCAATTAAATCCCTACAAATTTATAAAGTATGATTATTTAAACTGTGCAGTAACTTATATAACGTAATTACGTTTCATTTCTTTATACTTATTTGGAGCCCATTAAAAAACTAAATTATGAATTACTTATTTAACGAACATTATATTTCATTCAATTGTACATATTAGACGCACATTAAGTGTTCGAAGGTTACGCATTTAGTCTTCCTTAGAGAACGAACAATCTGGAGGTTCCGCAAATTTGCGGAAGAGTTTCAAACCTACAGGCAGACAGCTAGCTAGGTATGGGTAGTTAAAGTGGAAGTTTATGGGAACTTTTTGCTAACGTGACTCAGTTTTTTCAATTTATACTAAAGACGCCATTATCTAACTGAGCATCCCTGTAAGGTTAATTGTATTGTATTGCAATCAAAACATTTTTTTTATGCAATCCGGAATAAGCTAATAATGGTGATCTTCTATATAAATAGTAGGGAACAGCAAATTTTTTGTACCCTGAAGCATTGTGCTAAATTTTATACATCGCTTTTAAATTTACTGGCATATATTCCCTACTACAGTTGCATAAAAATACGTTTTATGCTAATATTAACAAATGTTTATTAATACAAGGAACATGAGCAAATTTTGGTATTGTACTTAAGAAGCACATTTTAAGGAACCACATTGCATATTTCTGGATCCTTAATTAAACTTGGTTGTTTTATTTCTCAATTTTAATTTTGTATTGCAGATGCTGATTAACGACGTATGTAATTATAGACTTCTAAATAACCTACAGCTTGAAATTTTTGCATACAAGAACAAAGAAACTTCTAAGTGGTCACTATAGTAGTCATCTGTATAATCTAATATATTTTGTGAATTGCAACACGCGAAATGGTAGATAATTTAAATAACACTTTTTCGGCAATTTCGTATACGCAGTATTGCACATTCGCAAGTATAGGTTCTTATTTTACAATATATGTCGTTATAGTGGAAAATAGGTCATAATACGATTTCGATGATAAGGCCAGTGGTCAACGAAAAATTTAAGCTTCGTAACGTCACGATCTTAATGACACTGAAAGATGATTCTTACGAGGAACCAGAACTCGCCATACTTGAATACTAGAGGTTATTTTGTCAACAATCTTTGCTTATTATGAATTTTTTATATTATATAAAAGTCCTGACCTTTCTTTTACGAAATTTTTACGGAGGTATTACTTTTCATTTTTGTTTTTTTTGTAAAAATGTTCATATATGTCAAAAATAACTTAGAAATATTATTTGAAAAACAAAGTTGCAATTAGTGCCTGAAATGACATTCAGAGGTGTTCACTACAGCCGGCATCGAGTAAGTAGGAACAAAATTAATTCATCGACAAAGCTAATAAAACAAATGATATTCTAGGCATTATAGAAACCAAAACAACTTATGCACCCGTTCAGTTTTTAGACTATTGTGCAAATTACTAAGAAGAGTGCTAAAAGTTTCCCATTCTATTTTCTGTATAAACGTTGTTTATGCGTTAGTTTATACTAGATATTAAACACAGAGGTTGTCTGGGGGAGGGCTGGGTGACTACCTAGGGCCCCGCATACAAAAGAGCCCTGCACAGCTCAATGCATGGGGTCAAAATTCTTTATGTCTCATAAATCTTAAATCTATACAATACCTAGTGAACATTTTGTTGTTAGCATTTATAATTCTTAGGTAATTTTCTTTGAAAGGATGTGAATTAGTGTGAGAAAGTTTGATGGTTACAAAAACAAACCATGAAACGTTCCGTTAGAAGCAGTGATAAATAAAAGAAAACACTAAATAGTTACATTATTGTAAGATTAATAACACTAATCAAATAGGAATGTTTTATTCCCTGAAAGGTAATAACAATTCCGAGTACAGTTCTTAAACCCTAACTCCTTGTGTCTGTCACTCGCTCAATCCACCACTCCACTGCTTCGTTCCGTCTCGTCACCATCCTACGTTTATAAACCCTCTTCTAAAAATAAAAAGGTGCCTACCTAGCACTCGAAAGTAACAATCGTCCTACATAAATGCAAGTGTCTTCGGGTGATGCTATATACGCTTCTTTGTCTTACACTCGACCATCCTTACGTAATCGCCTGTCCTCAGGCGTCACAGTGATCTACATATGAAGAGAAATAAAAATATTCTCATTTGGCTTCAAGTATCAAATGAACATCACTAGAGATCGGTTGACCTGTATGTTAACAAGATCCGTTGACCTTGTGACGTATAGAGATCCGTTGATCTACCTTAATTAGAGATCCGCCGATCTCCATTTTGACAGGATATGTAAAATAACATAAATAATCAAAAGCCGTGTGCTTTTGTCAGCTTTTTACAAGAAACATTCAAAATTGTCAACTCACTTCAGTTGTCACATTAATTTATCAAAAACTTACCTTTACTACTGAAAGATAAGCCATTTTTTTTTATATTGTCTGCTGCTGCAGCAGTACGTGTACGTTTTGAATTATCTCTAAGGTCCTCAACTTCGTATCGGTCGTTATTAAGTACCTTGGTCACTCAAAACCGTCTTTTGTTTTTTGGTAGTAATTTCCGACTGCTACCAGTAGCGGCTTCACTCGTAATTCTCACCATCACTAACTCACCCATATCGTACTTGATTGCATTTTCTCTTATTTTGTCGTATTGTTCTTTTTGTTTTCTCTGATCTTCAGTAATATGGTCGGTAATTTTACTACGAAGTTCTTTCAGGTCTAGTGTGGATGGATTTTTGTTGATTGCATTAAGAATCCGCGGCATACTTCGGGTTATAACCGATTAACACTTGCATTGACGTAGCATTAATAGGTTGATTAAAAGCCGTATTCATTGCGCTTTGTACTTGCTTCAATAACGATCCCATTTGTATGGGTCGCGGCCTGCAACCGGTGTCGCTAAAGCACTAATTATTGTTTGATTGTATCGTTCGCACTGACCGTTAGCACGAGGGGTTGCAACTGCGTTTAAAATATATTTTATTATTCTGTAGCATTCACAAAATGTTTTAAAAGTAGTAGATGTGAATGCTGACCCGCGGTCACTAACGATTCGATAAGGCACACCAAATAAACGTACTAAGTTTTCTAAAGCGATGGTAACGTATTTTGTATTCTGGTCTCTAACGGGTTCAGTTACACAAAATTTTGTAAATACGTCGACTGTAACAAATATAAATTTGTTTTTCTTTTTACTTGTTTCAAACGGTCCAACGTGATCTATATGAAGGGTGTGAAATAGTAGTGGTTGTTTTCAATTGGATTTAATTTGCCTCTATTCACAATCGAACCGGTATATTTATAGTATGAACAACTTCAGCAGGCGCTAACGTATTTTTTTACGAATCAAGTCATTTTCGCAAACCTATGTTTTTCACGTATCCTTTTTATTGTTTTTTCGGCACATAAATGACCTGGGTCATCGTGGCATAAACAACAAATTTGAATTAGAGCCGCTTTTGGTACCACCCACAATTTTATACTGTCGTTTAAGTTTCTGTAAATCTTATTATTTTTTAAAGAGTACTCTTTGAAATATGGTTTGGTTTCGTTTGTCACCACACCATCTTCAAGTATATTTCTGAATTTTTTTTTAATTGATCATCTTGAAGTTGTGCTCCAACTATCCACTCGCTTTCAGTGTTATCAATTAAATAACTTTCACAAACAATATCCGTTGGACTTTTGCTTAATGCATCCACATGTGCCATTTGCGTCCCTGGTCCATACTCAATGCTAAATGTCAATTTCTGAATTTCTAACCACCAACGCACGATTCTTGGTAACAGATTTTTTTTTTGAAAGCGTCGTTTTTAATGAGTTGCAGTCAGTAATTATTTTGAAATCAATACCTAATAAGTAAACTCTAAAATATCGCAATGCTAAGACAGCCGCCATCGTTTCAAGTTCATATGAGTGGTAATGGTGCTGATCGTGGATCGTTTGTCTACTAAAATAAGATACCACAAGTCGTTTCCCTTCATCATCAAATTGAACTAATATTGCACCTACTCCTAGGACACACGCATCAGTGTGTAGTTCGGTTGTTAAATTAGGATTAAATATAGCGAGGATCGGTTCCGTTGTAAGGATATCTTTAATTCGTTGAATAGTTATACCCCCTGAGGGTCCCCAGGACCATCGTGTATTCTTTCGTGTTAAACGCGTGAGCGGTTCTACAATCTTGGCATAATTTTCAATAAATTTTTTAAAATAGCTGGATAGTCCTAAAAATTGGCGTATTTGTATGACGTTGTTAGGTGGTGGTAAATTTAAAACAACTTCGATTTTTTTTTACAGGGTTTTATGCCATCAGGATTGATTTCTCTCCCTAAGTATTCAATTTGAGATTGACAAAATGAAAATTTACTTATCTTTAGTGTAAGATGGTGCTCCATAAATTTTTGTAAAACTAATGTGAGTCTTTTCAAACCTTGTTCTATAGTTACAGCCGGTATAATGATATCATCAATGTATGGAAAGGCCACGGAATTTTTTAGATTTTCCAATGCTGTGTTCATGAGATGCTGAAATACAACGGGTCCGTTAGTGAGCCCAAACGGAAGGCGCACAAATTCAAAATGGCCGTCCGGTGTAACAAAGGCAGTTTTTTCTATCGAATTTTCTGCCATAGGTATCTGATAAAACCCGTGGGCCCTGTCTAAAGTAATGAAGAACCGATTGCCTCCTCCCAACCGGTCAATTTGGTCTTCGATTATAGGTAGTGAGTATAGATTTTTTATAGTGATGGCATTTAATCTCCTATAATCCAAGCACATTCGGTATTCTTTTTACTAGCATTGTTGGACTCAAATATGGAGAAGAAGATTCTCTAATAATGTTGTTTTCCAAACATTCCGTAATAATTTTTCATAAAATGCATTTTTCTTTTTTGGGGAGTTGGTACGGATGGTACACTATGGGCAAATCGGATATTGTTTCTATTTCCATAAAAACGGTATCAGTTTACCCAAAAGACACAAGATTGATGAAATGTAATCTAAAAACGAATTTAATAAATCAACGCATCTTGATTTATCGTTATCATTAATATTTCCTAAGGAAATATTCTTTATGGTAATGACACTGTTAGTCAAACTGCCAACAATGTTAACCGATACCTCCTGGAGGGTTGGCAAACTTCTAAATATAACACTATTCGCTTCTTTGACCATTAAAATGTGTGGCTGTTCTATAAAATCTCTTCCAATTAATATATCTTGGGTTAGGAAACTATCATCGACAACTTTTGCTTCTACTATACCTGTTGCTTCAGCAATCTTGATAATGACGCGCGTTGTTTCGCTGCATACGACTGAAAGTTCCAGTAAAACTACGTAAATTATAATTTTTTAACGAGGTTATAACAAAATGAAATACTTTTACAGTCGAACGTTTAATAAGGGTTTTCGTGCTGCCCGTGTCTACAAGACAAGAGAATTTATGACCGTTCACAATCGCTGTTTTTAAAAACATATTGTCTGCGCTCTTTAGGTTACATTGTGTTACTAAGTTAACGTTTGTTGCGTTTTTCTGCAAGGAGCACGTGTCCTTTGAATGTCCCAGTTTTTTGCAGTTGATGCATTCCAAACGAGGTTTACGACACTCTCTAGCATAATTCCCAACATTGCCAGTTAAAACAGGAAACAAGTTGCATTTCTCGTTTTTTATTCGCGAAAGTATTGGAACTCTTATTTGAATATATTTGAGGGTGTTTTAATGGGGTAGCTTTTTTTTAATTGC
The DNA here is from genome assembly GCA_036346225.1 of Platerodrilus igneus. Classification (NCBI taxonomy): domain Eukaryota; kingdom Metazoa; phylum Arthropoda; class Insecta; order Coleoptera; family Lycidae; genus Platerodrilus; species Platerodrilus igneus. The sequence goes on along the minus strand of JARFIW010001040.1, from coordinate 2,848,465 downwards.
TTCCTGATATGGCATATTGCTTAAAGCATTAAGATATGCAAATAAAGTATCTGGGCTCCGATGTTGTGCGGATCAAACTGGGGGCGCAATATTTTCGTCCTTAATACCTTCAATTACGGCGTCAATTAAAAATTCATCAGGAATGTTTAATTCCAATGCTCTCAACTTAGTTAACTTTTTAAAATAATAATCACCCAAGTTTTAACCAGATCTTGTTTCGTAATTGCGAGCATCTCTTAATAAATTTGCAAATGGAACAGACTTACGAAAATGATTTGTTAATCCGAGTTTTATTTCAATTCATAAGAAGTCCTTCTCTGTTTGCTCGTAATACAATTGACGTGCGTGTCCCTTGAGCCTACCAGCAATTTTCCGTACAATGTGATCGTCACTCTGCCGAAATCTTTCTACTTTTGTCACCCACGTTTCAATAGTCATTTCGTCTTTCGATGAATCGAATATCGGAATCATACACTTATCACCGACGACACTCGCGGTCGTCGGGGTTGATGGTTTATTACGCAATTCTTCGACTTCTTTCTTTAATGTTTTTAATTGGCTTTTTAAATCGCAGTCGTCACTTTCTACACTGGGGTTAATACTTGTCGATCGAGATCGTTCACGTGTTCTTCGTACGCGGGAATCGTGATCGCGTCGTTCATGGCTCGAGTTTTTAGCTTTTTGTGGGCTTTGTGTTTCCCCATTGTTTATACGATACCGTATTTCTAAAATTTTTTTTAACCGATTCTATAACGTTAATGAATCCCACTTTCGAATGTAAGATTAATAACACTAATCAAATAGGAATGTTTTAATCGCTGAAAGGTAATAACAATTCCGAGTACAGTTCTTAAACCCTAACTGCTCGTGTCCGTCACTCGCTAAATCCACCACTCGGCTGCCTGGTTCCGTCTCTTAACTACCCTACGTTTACAAACCCTCTTCTAAAAATAGAAGGGTCCCCTACCTAGCACTTGAAAGTAACAATCGTCCTATATAAATACAAGTGTCCTTGGGTGATGCTATATACGCTTCTTCGTCTTACATTATATACCAACAATACAATACATTTGAAACATCGCACTTATACAACCTTTTCTATCTTCTGTAAGGCGCCACTATAATATATCTTTTGTTGTTGATTACCTTCCTCTAGATAAACGGTGTTCAAACAAAATACGGGTTACTTTTCTACCAATAGATCTATTCTGTCTCTGGAAACCGAAATATAAAACTTTGTTAGTTGTCATTGAGATTTTCATATGTCAACAACCCTTTGAGTTTATCAATTTAGTGTGTGGTGCGTGCTATGAGACGATATTGTAAATAAATTGAATTAGTAGGTATTAGACGTATTTTTAATATATTGTGTTATTGGTTTTAGTACATTGAATAATGATTTTGTGCAAGCAATACTAATGAGTTTTAATACTAACTGATCTAAAAAGAACTAGAACGGTTATTGTAAATAAATTATTAGGTTTTAAAGTAAAATTAAGTTTATTAACATAAATGGCAAATGAACATTGAATATCTTCTGAAAGAAAATAATATGGTATAATACAATAGCCACTGGGAAGGAAATTATCATTCTATTATACTTTTGAAATTTTGGTTCGCCGACCGACAAGTTTGAATGTTTTGCATCAATTTATTAACTAGATCGACTTTATGTTTTGTTAACTTCGTTATTAAAGTTTTTATCATTATGTAAAATAACGCATAGTGTGAAAAATAATTTTATTCAATGGGTAGCTTCCACACTGTGTAGCATATTTTTTTAAGAGATGGCTTCACGCGAACAAAACATTTGCAGAAAATATGAGTCAGGAAGCTCGAAAATAAAAAGATCTGAAAAATGAAAGAACAAGCTGAACAACTAAGCGGATTTCTCGAAAAGTATTTAAAAACAAGAATAGTTCAAGACAAACTATCTAAATGTCATCCACACCAATCAATTTGACAAGTTTAACATCTGTTGAAGAATTATATTCAACAGTTCTTCCCACCGAATCTTTACCGGAGCCTTATGATTTTCCAAACCATTGTCTGCGTTTGGGTCACATACTTCATTGTTATCAGCAGCCTTAGAGTATGAATCAGCTGAAAATTTAAACCCGCCGGTCAATACAGATATATTACTGATGCAGCACGGTCTGTTATTGTGCGCAAATGCTCAACTGTCGTAGATATTAATTTTCCTGCTGACAGTCAAGGGCGACATTTCAGAAAGTTTTAGTATACCCGCACCTTAAAAACGGTGAAGAGTACAGACATTAGTTGGTATGCTCAAAGCTGAAAGACGTTATATACTATTTCGTATGCCGACTATTTGGTAATTGCTCATCAAAATTAAACTCCGGAGGAGGATTAAATAAATGGAAGAATGTAGGCGATCTCTTAAAAGAATATGAAGTTTCTAAGTCACACAAAGAATGTCTTCTAAAATGGTTCAACTTACAAAAAGCCTTAAAATGCAAAACAGGTATTGGCGATTCTTCAAAATCTAAGATTGAATCTGAAATACAACGATGGAAAGATATTTTAGAAAGGTTACTTGCTGTACAATTTTTAGCCTCTTATAATTTAGCATATAGAGGACACTGAAGAACTAGACGATATATCCAGCGGTAATTTTCTAGATGTCATTAAATTAATTGGTCGATTTGATTCTATTTTAAAAACTCATTTGCAGCAAGTAATTTAAAAAAAAGGTAGTGATCATTACCTAGGAAAAAACATTCAAAATGATCACATAAAACTGATTGCAAATCACATAAAATCAAAAATTATAGAAAAAAATACAAAAACCTAAGTAATTTTCTGTAATTCTTGTTTGTACTCAAAACATTGATGAACTTAACAACGTCAATAATATTAAGATTTGTGAATGTAGATAATGATAACATTTAAAGCATTTTATTGGTTTTATAATCGTAGAAAAAACTACTGCAGAAAATTTAACTAACTACATTTTAACTGAACTGGAAAACTTAAGACTACCATTAGAAAAATGTCTAGGTCAAGCTTGTGACAATGGCCCAAACATGCGTGCCGAAAAAGGTGGCGTTCAAAAAATTTTGACTGCAAATCCTTTGGCGTTGTTTGTACCCTGCGGTTGTCATAACTGGAATTTAGTATTAGGTGATGCCGCATCTTCTTGTGTTCAAGCTCAATTTTTCTTTAAACTTGCAACGGCTTTATACGCTTTTCTCCAGTTCCGGTGGAAGATGAGCTATTTTAAAGTAAAATGTTAATATTTCGCTAAAATCTTTATTGGAAACATGGTGGGAGTGTAGAGTAGAATCCGTAAAAGCTGCGAAATATCAGTTAAGTAATGTATGTGATGCTCTAGAAAGTTTAGCCGGAACAACAACAGATTGTGCCTTAGTTAGTGAATGCCAGTTAATCGATAAAGAAAAAACGTTTTTTGAGTTTAATCGCTTTAACAATGTGGTACGATATACTACACAAAATAAATTTAATTAGTAAGATGTGGCAGGTAGAAGGTATGCATTTAACTGTTGCTTTACAACATTTGCAAGTTTTTATTAAATGGATAGACGAATACCAAGATACTGGCTTTCAGTCGGCATTAATTGATGCAAAAAGGTTTGCTAAACAAACAAAAATTGAACCAACATTCAAATTTAAAAGAAGCAGGCGAAAGAAACGATTTTTGGATTATAAAGCAAAAGATATGAGTTTTCAGCTACCAGAAAGCAACTTTAAAAATAATTTTTTTAATGTGATTGTTGACACTGTTAGAGTAAGCGTTCAACGTTGATTTGAAGCTTTTAAAGAGCACAGTAATATATTTGACTTCATGTATCAAATTCGAAATTTAATTCATATGAACAATGAGTCTATTTTAAAATACTGCAAAGATTTGGATGTTTCTTAAGCGTTGGAGGAAACAAAGATATAGATGGATTAGAACTATACGAAGAGTTAAAACTATTTGTAATTTGATGGTGAAAACAGTGCTATTTCCGCGTTAAAATACTTAATTGAAAACGATTTGAAAGAAGTTTACCAAAATATTCATGTTGCTTTAAGAATTTTATCTACATTTCCAGTGACCGTTGCCTCCGAAAAAGAAACTTTTCAGATTAAAATTAATAGAAACCTATTTGTGGCGTACAAAGTATCAAGATAAGCTGTCTGCTCTTGCATTGATTTCTATCGAAAACACGTTGGTACCTCGCTAAACCGCCAATATTTGATAGAAGAGTTTGCTACAATATAAAATAGAAAATGTGTGTGACTGAAAGGTTGTATAAAAATCTCAAAATTTTTCTTATTTATTAGTGTAATTTTTTATTAATGGTTCTATTTTTGTTTCCATATTTTGTTTATTTTCAACATTTGAATTAACGTTATCTTTAAACATTACATTAAAATATATTTTATCCTCACATACACTTCACGTAAAACATTTCATTAAATTAACAATACATTTTTGATAATATTAATATATTTTGTGCTTATACCAAAAAACCTAAGTCCACATTTCATATTATAGCTTTAAATTTTTATTTTTTTATTTTTACGAAAAAACTCTCGCAAAAAGTTTTTGCTCAGGGCCTTGCAAAGTCTAAAGCTGCTTCTGATTACACATATATAATTTTGTGCTTTGATCTTACGTACCTGTCGTTTAAGAGATTGGAGGAGGTTAAGAAGTTCATCCTTTCCAACTGGCTCAATACTTTGTCCTTCAACCTGTTCTGAATGCATTGACAGTAGCAGGTATACGCCCATCCTCTAAACAATAGAAAATATAACTTGTGTTAGTACTGTGGAATACATATCCAAATTATTTTCAAATAAGTCACACTACTGATTTATTTTACTCAAAAACATCGATTCTTAAGTAATTAATTTGAAGTTTGTTTCTTAAGTGTAAGACGTAGATAATCAAAAGTAATATTTTAAAATACTCATATACTAGATTATAAAAAGTTATTCGGCACACTCTAGAAATGTTACCACAGTGACTAAACATAATTTTTTTAAAGTAATTTGTAAAAGTTTTAAATTTGTACCTTCTTGACGTACTATTTTTTAGCTTATTGTTTAACCAGTTTTTATTGGATGCAGGCTTTTTATAAGATTTTTGTGACTTAGGTGTTTTTGTTTTCTATTAACTATTCGCTAGCAGATTCTGCACTACCAACGGTTTCTGATGCTCTAACAGTTTCGTTTGTGACGTTTATGACGGAAAAAATATAGTTGAGGTACCTTTTCAAATGCAGAAAAGGGGACTAGGACCATTTAGTAATATTACAGTTTTTTCATATTTCCCGTTTACACATTAATCTTTTGGCAAAGGAATCGGTTCAGTTAAATAAATCGGACTAAGATATTTAAAGTAGAATATTGTGTAGAGACGATTCTTTCATCAAACATATGTGACGTCACCTATCTCATAGTTATCAGTAGTAATGTTAAAAATTAGTTGAACTTAATGTTGTAGTGACTTGATTGACTCAACTAAAGTGGTGTTTTTTTCGTGCTTATGCGTAATTTGCTTTATAGTACGGTAGCTCGTGACACTTATGAATGGCCTATTTCATAACTTGCATGCGATTTTCTAATGCTCCATCGGAAGGTACTACATTGGCCAGGAAACGAGTTTTTGGAATTGGGAATTTTTTGCCGAACCCTTGCTGTTTCAAGCAAGGTAGGGATCTTTAACGTGCGTGTCAACACACACACGGGACCTCCATTTTACCTTTCATCCGAACGAGGGTGCATTTTTCCAAAAATGCTCGCCTAACATTTTTCAAGCGGACCGTGTCGGGTTCGAACACGGGATCTTGGGAGTAGTAATCACACACATACCAACTACGCCACGGAGCCGCCATAACTATTTCATACCAGTTGATTGGTAATTTTTTCAATAATTTCAATAACCCCAATTGTGTAATTGCATTGCTGCAAACCGGTTAGCGGGACAGCCCGTGGTGGATAGGCAGATAAAACTCAGGAATTGTTAATAAATACTCCCTGTATGTTTGTTGTGGTTTGTTTAGTATTCTTCTTAATCTTCTTTGGGGATTAAACCACTCATAGTTTTTAAAATTATCTTTATTAACGTTTCGATCCATGACCTAGGATCGTTTTCAAAATAATAAAAACTTCAAGTTTGACATTTATGACATAAATTGAAGGTGACTTTGATTTATTGATGTTTGAAATATTTGGTTTGAGTACACTAAACAAAAATTTTTAAAGTTTAAATGAATCTCGGTGAAATAAGACATGAAATTAGAAAACAATAGAAGGGAAGCTAGCTCAGAATATAAATAAGTGCAGGTACGTGTCCAACCAGTTTTGAGATGAAGATCCAATGATGATGATGATGAAGCATATTAACAACCCCTGTAAAACAGCATTGGTATTTGACAAGTGTAAACCCGCAATAAGGTTACCTCAAAACCATATACAATCTCCGTTAAACAGTATTGGTATCTGACAAGTGTAAACCCGCCATAGGGTCGCCTCAGATCCATATACAACCTTCATAAAACAACATTGGTATCTGACAAGTGTAAACCCGCCATAAGGTCACCTCATAATGATTTCCCCTTCAAAATAAATATAAAAAAACGACTACTTAAGCCTTTTAATAATGCAATTGCACACTTCTTTAATACCATCCTCTAAATTGTATAAATAGAAACATGTTAAAAATGTTTTCCAATTCCCAAGTTATTGAATTTTACAATAAAATTAATCAGCTGATTTCACGTTAAGCGTATTGGCTACCTAAAAAGTCGGTCCCAGGCCGTAACACAAATTGAAGGCAATCATTCATTTAAACTTTAAAAATTTTTGTTTAGTGTACTCAAACCAAATATTTCAAACATCAATAAATCAAAGTCACCTTCAATTTATGTCATAAATGTCAAACTTGAAGTTTTTATTATTTTGAAAACGATCCTAGGTCATGGATCGAAACGTTAATAAAGATAATTTTAATAACTATGAGTGGTTTAATCCCCAAAGAAGATTAAGAAGAATCAGGAATTGTTTTCAAAAACTGGTTTTAGTCGCGGAAAACGCAAAATAATGATTTATTTTATACTTTACCATAAGCTTTTCAAACTCTTTTCCAAAATCTCTTGGTAAATTTGCTTTCACTGCAATATTATCTTAGAACATTTTTTCTAATATAATTTCCATTGCATTTGTCACTCCCAATGCAGTTTTATTTTTTAAAGGTTGAGTCACTGCACATTTTGAATAACAGTCGAGTACACCCTGAATATATCTATGACCATTGTTCTTTCGAAAATATGATTCAACTTCACATAAATCAGTGCGAATAAGATCGCCCTTCACTGGTCTAAGAATAATATGTCTACGCAAGAAATTCTTGAGTGCTGGTTTGAATAATTCTTCTACGATAATTTTCTTACTCATGTCTGGATAATACTGACTCTACTTTGTTCTTTTTATCAAGCTTCCCACATTACTAAGATAATCTGTAACAGCTTGTGATATTTCGAATGCAGAACCTTAAATGCTTATGTTAGATAAATATAAATTTTTACGGTCTGCTGCACTACTCGCATAGTAAAATGATATATACGCCTTTTCTAATTTTTCAACATTTTTCCATATTAGATCATGCATATATTTGTAAATTTGACGATCAAATCCTGTGTGCCTTTAAATAAGGAACTAAAATTTCTTTTCAATTCGGCGTCCACGTAGTTTTTACTTACGCATCCGCTTCATCAACTGGCTCACCAACCATTGTCATTGTTTAACTTTTTGCATTGCAAACTTTAACTTTACGTTTAAATAGCCTCTTTGGTACTTTTTAAGCAATCAGAAAAAACATTTTTCACACAACTAATTACAAATTTCTTATTAACACACGTGGACCTTATAATCACAATATATGTACAATAAGCCAAATACGCTTTACTTAAGTTTGTCTTTACTCCAAATATACCAAAGATCATTTATAATTAATTAAATTAGAGCACAGAAAATATGGCACAAATGTGCATATTGTTGTTTAAAAATCATACTTAAAAAAGTAATCTCAAAACTAAGCTAATAATTGAAAGGTGGAAAATATAAGGTCCCGAACAGGATTTGAACCTAAATCTTAGGCTTTCCGGGCCAATGCGATTTTCAGTTATGCCACCGGGACAGGTGACGACAATTGGAAAATTAATAAATCTAAATCATGTGCACAACCCTACATCAACCTAACTTTGAATTACGTTTGGCTTTTCTGTCAACCATATCTGACAGTATCAAGTTTTTGACTTATGTCAGCTATAGATAGGAAGCGAAGCTCAAAATTACGACTATAAGCCAAGTATTAAATATATAGAAATACTAGGTAATTAATTACACAAGGTAAGTTGATAAATACTAAAGTATTATAGTTAATAAGCTGAAATAATAACCTAGACTTTTATGCAAAGCCCAAAGGATCATTTCAAATCGAGTTAGTAATTGAAAGATGGAAATATAACATCCGGAACTTTTTGCTACCATACGCCCCAAGAACTATATTATCCATTAACGAAACCTTCAGCAGTGTTTGAAAAATGGACTTGAACTAATGCTGTTCATCGGTTATTGCAATTTGAAAAAACACTGTGGATAATGCCATATATTAAATTAAATGCTAGTCTTCGAACCAAAGCCAACAACGCATTTGAAACAAATCCTTACAAGTTAATGAACACTGCTATTTTCGGTAAACAATGGAGAACGTAGACAATCGTGTGGATGCTACGATTGCTACAATGTGGGACCCGGAGGGTAAAAAGTTGTGTGGTGGCAGTTTGATTACCAGACCCAATTTTAATAACTGTACCGTATTAGGATAGGATTTGGTTATCATCCACATGAATCGGATAAAAATCAATTATAATAAACCTATATGTGTAGGTTTTTTCAATTTTAGACATATCAAAAATGTTTATGTACGAGTTTTATTATAATATAATAAAATCTGTGTATGGTAACGGAATCCTGCTCTTATATACAGACATCACTTTTTTGGTTTAAAGCGCTAATACCCTCAATTTCTATAATGATGTTTGCGCCAACACAGACCATTTGGATACGAGTGACTATACCCTCGATAACAAATACAATATTCCCTTTGTAAACACAAAAATTCCTGAAAAGTTCAGGAAAAAATTGAATGGCGACTTAGGGTTAGAGTTTGTTGCCAGAGCCAAGAGTTATTGTATAATATGTGAGAAAGGCGTTATCAAAATAAATGTGATGGCAGGAATTGCGGCAGATAGCTTTAAGGACATTGTACATAATAATACGACCGCCCTCATGCATACAATGGTATGCATATAAATTAAAAACATGAATTATATACCCAGTTGAATAATAAAGTCAGTTTATCAGGTCAGGATGATAAACGTTATATCATCACCGGTATCACGTCAACTTATGCAACGGAGGCACAAAGATATAAATAAGCTTTATGTTTTGTAGTTTTAGTTAAGTTTTCTGCATATTTTTATTTGTATATAGTAGTTTTAAGATTTTCCGCATTTTTCACCCAAGCCTTCAATCCCATCCACTTCAGGCAAACAAATGTTACCTCCACGTTGTGTTTGCTGGGCAACTACAATATTAAACACAAAATGTTGTAGGCTAACAGCACACCTTCAATTTTTCTGTAATAATCCAATGTTTTAGAATTTTAAATCCAAACCAATTTATGAGATGTAGGTGTGAGACAATCGCTTACACAATTACTTGGAAAATTGGATATTCTCGATTCCGAATATCACAGTGGGTGTTAGTACAAAACTTGTATATATTTAATAAAATTATAAATGTTTTCTCCTAAAGTTTGTTTTATCTATTGCCAAAGATGTTCATGATACATTTAATAAATTTTAACATCTTTATTGCGTTTTTATTGTTAGGCGGTACTACATTAAAAAATGAATGATTAGGTAGTCGAATGATGGCGTAGTTGAAAAGATTATTTGTCTGAACGTATTGACAGAAAATGATGCCCGTAAGTAAATTGAGTTGACAAAGTGGGGTAATTAAAAGAATGTCAAAGTGTTCGGTCTAAAATTCTTTTAAGTTAATCTTTAAATTAAAAATATAATCTGTACATTTGTTCGTTGGTTAATATATTTAGTTCAATTGTTCAACATTTAGAAATCTTAGATAAACGTTTTTCTCTGTTAATGACTCAAGGTTGCATAGAATTGATAGTGTTGCATTAACCTTTGAGACTAATTTTTGATATTATGAAACAGTCCAATTTTAGCGTGACAGAAAATATCACACGTTCCTCTAACCACCTGCGCAATATGTGCAATATAAAAGTATAGAAAATTCTGTCGAAACTAGATTAATAAAAACGGCTAAAAGCATTAAGAGCAATCCTTTGAATTAGGACCTGTGAAGAGAACTAATGAATCTTAAGAACCAGGTGATAAAATTCCAGGATAAACAGTTAACAATACCTAAAATCGGTTGTGGGATTAATAGTTTGGATTTTATGGTGGTACCAAAATGCTAGAAGTGCTGTTCCAGGTAGCCAGAGTCTAAATTGTGGAGTCTGGTTTTAATGAAAATGGCACGGCACCTGCTATTGAAAATGTCGTTTGTTACTTCCATAAATATGGGAAATACAAAAATGGTTCCGACTGTCCTCACATTCACAGAGATTTTCTGCATCCGGGTCAGAGTGTTCTAGAAAAAAACAAGCTTAAGATAGTTACTAGGATCGAATCCAATGGGAAGAAGCGAGAATGATGCGCTGATTTCTCGTAGTGTGTAGTAAGCTATCCAAGTCTGTGGTTATGTATATCGTCGGTGCTGATGGTCAGTCGGTTCAGTTTGCGCCTTAAGCTGAAAGTAATATGAAATAGATTGAATGTTTTGTCTGAGTTACCAAATAAATACGTTTAACGTTTATGTAAATTATGGTATTAGTCAGTTAGTACTTGTGTAAATAAATTAATGGAGCGTAGTACGCCATTAAATTAGTAATAAGTTTAGCGTAATCATCGTTTTAGGAGAGAATTTGGTATGGTTGATATTGTTGTAATTATCATCAATAATCTCAGTACCGGTGTTTCCGTATATTAGAGATTGTCTGTAAAATATATGTGAATAATTAGACTTGTATTGCTCGGAATAATGTAATGTAAATTGAAATACGTTGAGTGGTCCCACGACGCATGACACCGCTAGCTTGTAATTGCAGCGCCTGATTGTCTTTAGGAATACGAAACATAGGGATTTACTAATGTTAAAGAAATATTTTTAAATCGGCTTTCCAGCTGACGTGTTTTGTTCATTTGTTCCAGTATATCGTTATTCTATATGTTACGGTATTCCGCACAAACACAAAAGAAAACAGTAAAAGTAAGTAAAGAAATCGTTTACGCCGAATACCGCAACAAAACGAGGACAGAATGGTAGAATTCGGGCTAGCTCAAAAACGTCGTAGAGGGGCGTGAAATAGAAAGAACACATTGGAAACCTCTGTATAACTATATTGTTAACATCCAATCTCGAAAAACTATTTACAAAGCAATAAAATCCAATAAGTTGCGTAATCGTTTGTTACGTGCTGGTAAACAAAGCGACATAACTTAAGCATATAAAATTAGTAAGTAAAATAAATATAACATCTTATAACCTAAATACTTACTTAATGGTTCACCTTAAATACATACAAAAGAAAATAAAACATAAAATATACAGTACTTCAGGAAAAGAAATATACATAAGTTATATATACATGCTGCTTTGTGAAGTGCACCTCCTCAAAGAATAGTATAACCTTAAAATTAGACACCCTAACTTAAATTAATCAAATATTAACTACTTTTAAATTGAGGCATAAGTCGTTTTCGTTAATGTTTATACAAAAAGACAAAAGAAACAGTAAAACGGACCCTAACACAAACTTTAAATAATTAATTTTTAATTTGAAGGGTGATTATTACATCGTCGCTCGTCCATTGTGAATATGTTTGGTAACGTGGTGTTGGTAATTTATTGGATATTTTTGAGTAACAGCAAATGAAATGTCTATCCTCCACAGCAGCATCAAGACAAAATTACAAAAACAGAAAACTGTACCTTGAGCAATCGGCTTCGTGCTGAAAAAATGCGGCTGCATTTCTCTATGGGCTGGCTGCCGGAACCACTAATACAACTCATGCTAACACAGAAAGCGTTTTAGTAGCGCGACACAACATGTATCTTCGGTAAGAAGATGTTGTCTTTTATCTTCTCTTTCAAAGCACGGTCTCTATTTTATAAAGACATAATCATGTATGGGGTAGGCTATTTGGGTTTCAAAGATATCGCCGATGAATCATGTGTGAAGAATTCCCAGACAACGGCTGCCCAAATATAAATTGTAACAGCTTGCCAACAAGCAGATAACGCAATTATCAAAGGATTTTTAAACAAAGGAAAACAATCTTGTTACTTTGTAACATCTTAACAGCTGCAGAATACCAGATAACAAGTCCATTGTAAGCGGATGTAGACAGGTGGTAAGTGGTCTTATCTTTTAGAAGAAATCTGTGCATTTACATGCAGCTTTAAATTAAAATGTAATCACTGCAGGTGCTAGGAAATATTGCAACTACTTTGTAACGCAATGTTTCCTAAGCAGCTGTTTGATTTTATAAGACAAACTTTTATACAGAGTAATTACTTGAGAAATTTTATTAAATAACACTAATTCAAATAGCGGGAAATCGAGCTTGTTGAGAAATTTTAGGGCGTTATAAAAATGAAAGCAGAAAAATTACTTGCAGGGTTTAGAACGTAACAACTCCTTACTGTTGGTGCTATTGTTTATCATTCGATTATGAATGTACGTTATTTTAATACCGATCCGTTAAAATTGTTTCAAAGCTAAAGAAGGAGTCAGCATGTCATTATTTTAAGATTTGAAGCATAAGTATAAGAGCAGGTAATATAGTTTTGTTTAAGATTATTTTTCAATGTGTAATATTAATTTTCAGAAATTTGATTTTTGCTTTTTGGAAATAAAGAACTGTGTTTTTTTATAATATGACTGCTAAACAAAAATTATTGATTGAATATGAGGGAATCAACGCCGAAATAATTTTCCAATTACAGATAAAAGGTTATCAAGATGATCAAAAAAATGTTGCTGATACTTTCATTCTCCTGGGGTATAATATGTTAAACGGTGTTTCAAATGCAATGTAAAATAGGGTAAAAATAGGTGTCACATGTGCAGGACAAGTTAAAATATTTGTGGTATGCAATAAATGAAGACAGTGGTTTAGTAGACCCTCATTCAATAAACGATTTCAGATTTACCAATAATTACCAATAAAAAAATGAAATGAGAGCAATATTGATTTAAGTTACAAATATCGGTCATCTAGATATTCCGGACAAGCATTTAGAAATGCCGTAAAACAAATGTTATCTAACCTGAGCGACAGCGGCGGCCTTAGACTCTGCGGGGCCCTGGGCAAAAAGTTTTTGCGGGGCTTTTTTATCGTAAAATCAAAATTTAAAGCTATTGAAATGCGGACTTAAGTTTTTTGGTAAAAGCCTAAAAATTTTAATATTACCAAAAATACTGATTTTTTTATTGTTAACACAATAAAATGTTTTACATGAACTGTATTAGGATTAGAATCAGGATCAAATGGATTTTAATTTAATATTTAAAAGTAACCTATATTTAAATGTAGGAAATGAAGAAAACATGAAAATAAAAAAAAAACCATCAATTAACAATTCGATGAATAAGAAAAATGTTGAGAGTTTTTTAAACTTCTCAGACACAAACTTTTCTACTTTTTATTGTAGCAAAATCTTGTATCAAATGTTGATAATTAAGCGAGGCAGCAACGTAGTTTTCGATAGAAATTAATGCAAGAGCAGACAACCTGTCTTGAGTCATTGTAGTCCGCAAAAATGTTTTTATTAATTTTAACCTAGAAAAGCTTCTTTCTGCAGACGAAACGGTCACTGGAATTGTAGATAATATTCTTAAAGCATCACTTATATTTGGGTAAACTTCATTTAAATTGTTTTCAATGATATATTTTAATGCAGAAATGGCACTGTTTTCACCATCAAACGCTCTTATAAATAGTTTTAACTCTTCATATAGTTCTAATCCATCCACATCTTTGCTTCCTTCAACGCTTAATGATATCTCCAAATCTTTACAGTGTTTTAGAATAGACTCATCGGTCATATGTATTAAATTTCGAATTTGATACATAAAGCCAAATATATTACTGTGCTCTTTAAGTGCTTCAAATCGACGCTCAACGCTTCCTCGAACCGTATCAACAATCACATTAAAAAAATTATTTTTGAAGTTAATTTCTGGTGTCTGGGAACTCACATCTTTTGCTTCATAATCAAAAAAGCGTTTTTTTGCCTGCTTCTTTTACATTTGAATGTTGGTTCAATTTCCGCTTGTTCAGCAAGTTCTTTTGCATCAATTAATGCCGACTGAAAGCCAGTATCTCGGTATTCGTTTATCCATTTATTAAAACCTTGCAAATGTTGTAAAGCGACAGTCAAATGCATATTTTTTACTTGCCACATCTTGCTAATTAAATTTATTTTGTGTAATATATCGTACCATATTGTTAAAGACATTACGAAGTCAAAAGAAGTTATTTCTTTTTCGATTGATTGGCATTCACTAATCAAAGCACAATCTGTTGTATTTTCGGCTAAACTTTTTATAGCACTGCATATATCATTTAGCTGATATTTCACAGCCTTTACGGATTCTACTCTACACTCCCACCTCGTTTCCAATAAACGTTTTAGTGAAATATTAACATTTTCCTTTAAAATAGCCCACCGTTCACTAGAACCAGAAAAAAGCGTATAAAGCCGTTGCAAAAATCCAAATAAAGGATTGAGCTTGTACACAAGAGGATGCAGCATCACCTAATACTAAATTCCAGTTATGGCAGCCACAGGGTACAAAAAACGCCAAAGGATTTGCAGTCAAAATTCTTTTTTGAACCCCACTTTTTTCTCCACGCATGTTTGCACCGTTATCATATCCTTGACCCCGGCAGTTTTCTAATGGCAACTTTAAGCTTTCCAGTGCAGTTAATATGTAGGTAGTTAAATATTCTGCAGTATTTTTTTCTGCGGCAATAAAACCAATAAAATGCTCTTCAATGTCACCACTATCTACATCGACAAATCTGAATATCATTGACATTTGTTCAATTCGAGCAGTGTCTCGTGTACAATCAAGAATTATGGAAAAGTACTTAGACTTTTGTATTTTTCTATAATTTTAGATTTTACGTGATTTGCAATCAGTTGTATGAGTTCATTTTGAATGTTTTTCCGAGGTAGTGATCGCTAATTTTTTTGAAGTTACTTGTTGCAAATGGATTTTAAAATAGGATCAAATCGACCAATTAACTTAACGATATCTAGAAAGTTACCGCTGGACGTATCTTCTAGATTTTCAGTGTCCTCTGAATGCTAAATTATGAGAGGCTAAGAATTGCACTACAGCAAGTAGCCTTTCTAAAATATCTTTCCATCGATGTTTTATAGATTCAATTTCAGACTTTGATGAATCATCAATACCTGTTTTGCATTTTAAAGCTTTTGTAAGTCGAACCATTTTAAAAGACATTCCTTGTGTGATTTAGAAATTTCATGTCCTTTTAAGAGATCACCTACATTCTTCCATTTATTTAATCCTTCATAGGAGCTTAATTTTGATGAGCAATTACCAAATAGTCGGCAAGCGAAACAGTATATAACGTCTTTCAGCTTTGAGTATACCAACCAACTTCTGTTTTGCTCTTCACTGTTTTTTAAGGTGCGGGTATAGTAAAACTTGCTAAAATGTCGCCCATTAGCATCAGTAGGAAAATTAATATCTACGATACTTGGACCTTTGAGCACAATAACAGACCGTGCTGCATCAGTAATGTACGTAGGCCACATTCCTGGATCATTTTCTATATTTTATATTGAGCGGCATGTTGAAATTTTCAGCTGATTAATACTCTAAGGCTGCTGAAAACAATGAAGTATGTGACCCAAGCGTAGATGATGATTTGGGTGACTCATCAGGCTCCGGTAGAGATTCGGAGGGAAGCATTGTTGAATGTAATTCTTCAACAGGTGCTAAATTTGTCAAATCGATTGATGTCAATGTCAATGACGATTCCATATCCGTTTGTCTTGAACAATTTCCTGTTTTCAAATATTTTACGAGAGATCTGCTTAGTTGCCCAGCTTGTTCCTTCCTTTTCTCGGATCTTTTTCTTTTCGAACTTCCAGACTCATATTTTCTACCAACGTCTCGTTCGCGCGATGCCATCACTTTAATATATATATATATATATATATATATATATATATATATATATATATAGATATTACACAGTGTGGAAGTTACCGATGGAATAAAAATATTTTTCACTTTATGCATTATTTTAGACAATAATAAACACTTTAACAATATCGATTTCGTTAATAGATTGATGCAAAAAAATTCAAACTTGTCTGTTATTAAACCAAAATTTCAAAACATAAGTGAATGATTAATTCCAATCTATTCCTATAGGTATTGTAACTTACCTAATTATTTTCCTTCAGAAGATAATCATTAATCAGTGTATCTGCAGTTTATGCTATTTGCTATTGGACATAATTTTAATTTAAAACACTAATAATTTATTTACAATTACAATCAAATCACGTGATACTTAATAATTCATTAGTTCATTACATTTATTTATTGCATGCACTTGCACAAAACTATTATTCAATTCACTATAAAACTAATTACACTATTAAAATACGTCCTTTTCGCCACAATATTAATTCAATGTATTTACACGCACATAAACTAAATTAGTAAAACTCAAAAGGTTGTTGAATATGAAAAGCTCAATGCTCAACGACAACTGAACTAACTTAAAGTTTTATTATTCTGAAGACTCTAAATTTACTGATATGATATGGAAGTAACCCGTACTTAGTTTGAACACTGATTATCTATGGGGAAAACAACCAACAACAAAAGAAATATTACAATGGCATGGCACTCTACAAAAGATAATGAAGTCTGTAAAGTGTGCAGTCTTAAGAAGTTTCATAAGTATTAGGTACACAATGTAACTGCTTAGTGCTTTCTTTTATTTATCTTTGACCTTTACAGGACGTTTCATTGTTTCTTATTGTAAGCATGGAAGTTTCTTATTCTTACAGTGATTCATCCGCTCGAAAAAGGTGACTAGGATTATAACTGTAAACTACACAATATGTACTAGGTATTGTATAGATTTATGATGCATAAAGCTATACTCTGAACAGTTTTGCTATCGTTTTAAATAAAGTGTAACACAAATTTTTAAAATATGCATTGCGGTGCGCGGGGCCCTTTTGTTCGCGGGGCCCTAGGCAGTCGCCCATTTTGCCCCCAAGGCCGCTGCTGCTGAGCGATGCACCATAGTTTAAATTTTAATATTGGCTATTGTTGCATGATCTAATATAGCGTCAAAATATAGCAAGTGTGAATAATGGCCGTGAAGCTAACCTCATTCAAATGACAAATATGAGTAGTTTATTCGCTTTCTTAGAAACGAGATTGTGGGACGTATATCAAATGTCCGAGTTAAGCTAATGTTGCGATTTTGTGCGTTGTGCTTATTAAGAATATAACAAATTTCCCAACTAGTTGAAAGGTTTGCTATACAGTTTAAATTAGAACTGAATATATGGTTGATGGACGACGAAGTATTATAGAAGTTAGACATGGTATAGGAACTTTTTGTACGAATACTTGATGTACGTTTTGCAAGCAAAAAATATTCAAGTTCTTTTGCTACATCTTCCGGAAACTGGTAAAAGTATAATAGTAACTATTTATGGTCTGCAGTTTAGTGGAGTAATTTACTACAAACCATTTATGCCCTTTGTTTATTTGTAATGTAAATTAAAAGGATTATGTCGGTTACCATTTATAACAATTACAAAATTGCTGTTAAGGGATTTATTAGTTCAGTAACTTCAATGTTTGCACTGGAAGAATGAGAGATGAAAAATAGCGGGTGAGAAGTTGGATAGAACGAGAGGAGCTATTCATCAATCAACCGGCCGGCTGGGCGCAAGAAGCTCGCCCTATAAATGCCAATAAAATGTAGCACACTTACGCTCAAAACGCACCAAATACGTACTCGCCTTACATAAATTTTAGCATAGATAGGTGAACGGTATGTCAACCAATTGGACAGACGTAAGTACCCAATTGAAATCTGATTTTGCGTTTCGCAGCCACTAACAAGATCGAAAGTTGGATGTGTTAGTAATTGGCAGTAGTAGGTAATTTTTAACAATTTACCCGCCTCATTTCCTCCAGCTTCACTCATTTCCTCACACATCTGGACCAAATTTACATGTAAATTCCCATAAGGAGGATATGAGCAGAGGAATTTTCTCCTTGCTCCCTCCTTGCTCTCCTTCTTGCTCGGACACCCCCACATCAACCATTTTGATTACGTCACACCCGCCTTCTTTCCACCCGCGAGATAAATATTTTTCCACATTTCCACCCACGAGATAAATCCTTATTGTTTGGTACCAATTAATATTATATTTTTCTCGGCTACCCAGATCTCTTTAAATTTTTCAGATAGCATCATCCCCCAGAGAGCTACCTTTATTTTAAGATTTATTGCTGGTAGCGATTTTTGCCCGTCCGCATAAATTTTATAGCCATGCGAAGCATCAAATTAGTCTAGAATTTTACGCACAATCCGAATATGTAAACATATTTGAAATAGGACCACCCCTTACCGTTTTACACACATACCTTCAGGCGAGCATACCGCCACCGCACCACTACTCGCTTTTAATGTCATACCGTACTCTCTATCTTGTTTAGCTCATCTTTTGAGATAAATATATTTTGTTTGGTATCAACTAATATTTCTCAGCTACCCGAATCTCTAGGAATTTTTTAAGATTGCATCATCGCCCAAGGAGGTAGCCTCATTTTAAAAATTTTTACCAGAAGCGATTTCTAACTGTCCTTATAAACTGTATAGCCATGCGATACATCAAATTAATCTAGAATTTTACCCAGAATCCGCATCTATAAATCGAACCACCCCTAACCGTTTTACACACATACCCTTTAAATTATAACTTTCCTGCAGCTCAGACCTATAAGAAAATCTAAAAACCATTCTTAAAACTTTTTATTACAGACAATTTTTACTAATACAGTTTAAATTTTGTAAACCACATTTCTAAATACATATTTACAATTTTTATTCTTAACCTAGAACTCCTCACATCGGCTTATACTTATTAATACTTGTTTCTAAATAGAGCACCTTTTCCAAAGACCAACCGGACCCATGTGTATCAAATTCCTCTGATTTTGTTCTCATGGTTTTGCTTAAGACCTCGTACATATTTTCTAGATTACCAGAAGACGTTATAACCACAATTTTTGTGTTAAAGGATTTCACATCGGTAGTCTCTTCTCCCATTTTTGTGTAGACGCTGTAAAGTTTGCAATTAACTTTCATTGCTGTATGTTGTGTTTTTTTTTCATTAAGTAATCGAATAAACCGCTCTTTTTGCTTCCAAAGAAACTCGGATACTCCATCGTCGACACTGGCGTTCTTTATGCGATAGATAGCCATACGGTTGTAAAACGATGTGCTAACCATTTCTACACCATCGTCGTTAGTAGCGGTAACTGTTGCATTTTTATGTCTGTTGCTCCTCAAGTGTGCGGCATATGTTGTCTTTTCCATTTCAAAATCGCATACTTCATACATAATTCGTGGTTGTTTCGTACAAGACCCTTTAACAGCTGGCGGAGCTGAGCGTTTACTGTTTAATGACATACCGTGCTCTTTTTCTTTGTGCCGTAGTAAGTTGTCCCTTCTCGTAAAAGCGATATCGCAAGACACACAGTTTAAGTACTTTGCTGCTGACAGACGTATAAACTTAACCGTGGACGATGTTACACCACAACATTTGTTCACCCTATGAGGCAATTTTACCCTCTGAAAAGCACTAACAAACTGGGCAAGGGAGTAAAAGAAATTATCGGAAAAGAAAACACCGAAAGCATTAATAAATAATTTCAAAATCCTATATGTGTTAGGTATAAAGTGGAACTAGCAGATTTTAAGTTGGAAACTTTATTGGAGGAACTACCAGATATATTGAAGGAACTCAAAAAAATCATTACTATCTTTTTGACATGGATGTAACCCAAGATTTTGTAGCCATATTTAGCAAAATGGAGATGTGTAATTGTATTTAACTACAAACCATAACTTTTGCTGCAAGGGCGAATATGAAGAAAAGTGCAATATTATAGTTGACAACGATAAAACTGTGGGAATCGATTGTTTAACATGACTAACAATCAATGCAAGAATTAAGATATACAACATATTTGTATGTCAGATAACAAGTCCTGATGTTAATAAACAACTTGTCAATCATATACTAGATTTTTTACGCTGTCCGGATGTATGTTTAAGGGAAACATTTGCGTCTACTTTGGCCAAAGAACATGGTATTGCGCGATTGGAAGCGAAAATATACAGTTGTACAATTGGATACTATGTGAGTGCGGAAAAGGTGTATAATCCCTTAAAAAACTGTTTAACCTTATTGGAAGATAGTAAGTTATACTTCCTAAAGGCGCCAATGTATTCGATACCACTTGCCAAAATGTGGAGTAAGCTATCGGACAAGCTACAATATAGCTGTTGTTTAGTGTATAATAACCTACTACAATACGTGTATTGGGGTAATGACAATACAAGAAAATTGACGGGCTTGCAAATTAAGTTGTCCGAAAAACCAGAGGAAAGGGAAAAATAGATAAAGTATGTGCTTTCGACTTTTAGTTTTAACTATTTACCTGTAAATTATTTGGAGGTAGTAGAGGAGGAAGACAGCCAAGATAAAATAAAAATCTTACAGAAGTACTACATTAAAGCAGGTAGTACATATTTTACACAATCTGCAACACCATATTCTACAATTCCAAAAGAAATAATCATTTCGGAATTGGGATTGATAGATACGCCTAACGTTTGCCCAGAGGTTGTACGACAACGCGTAAATATTGGCAGTAAATTCTATCCGTTTACGCTAAAAGAAATTGCCCCATTATGCATAACATACGCTGTAAGTGGAAGAAAAAGACAACTGAAATTAGAGGAAATGGATGCAAAAAGACGAAAGTTGGACTACATGGAAAACACTGCGACAATACGCGAACAATACAAAGATGTGTTAGACATAAAAATCTTATTAGAGAAAATGAGGAAGAACTAAAGGATTATTTTATGTGCCGATGGACTGACTTAAATACATCCGGGTTCTACAAGCTGTATGCATTTGCGGTTAGTAAGAAAGAATCTTTTAGTTATGTAGGCGTCCTTGCGGAAAAGGATGGTTCTAAATCCGTATACTTTTTAAAAGGTTATTCTAAAAACGTATTTATCAAAATGGCAGATAATAAAGACGAACTAAGGAATGCGGGTTTCGTAACCTTGGCGTGCACCACACGCAAAGGGGTTCCGCTAAACATTGTATATTCGCCTAGTAAAGAACTTTTCGAATCATTTAAAGCCGAGGACACTACAACCTATAACGACTATATATTCCCAAAAGTGGTAGACATGCAACTACACAACAGCAAGTGGGAGAATAAGGATTCCTTCCAATACCTACAAGGAGAAGTAGATCAAGCTAACAAGATACGTATGCAGGATATAGTGGGAAAGCTGCGATTAAAAGATTGTCATAAGTTGCAAGAATTACACGAAGAAATGGATCTGGTTGTCGGTGGAATCAAATACTTTATATGGAGAGACTTCGGTACATTTTGCAATTCGCATACCTAGACGGCCTCTATGCATCAAACTATTGGCTTAAGTGTCGATTTAAATTTTAAGCTGCGAATAAAATTAGATAAAATTAAAACCACTCCAAATAAACATAAAGAAAGAACTGTCTTCTGTGTATAACTTTGTATTAAAATTAAGTTTAAATGGCTCCATGCTTGGTATTAAATATTTTTAAATTTTGTTATGTATAATGTCAGAATAAAAATTTTAGAATATTATTACATTGCTCTTTATTTACAAAAGACTATGACGTCATCACGAAATAGAAGTCACAAGGGTGCTCATGTGCTGGGATGTGTCTGGGCGTACACGAGGGTAGTGGAAGTGAACAGTCACCAAACATCTAATTCCTATCTGGGTGGTATGGAGTACTTGCCGGCGTATGTATCCGGAGTAAAAAAACACGATTTGTACACGCAGTTTATCAATAAAATTAGTTTATCGAGCGAAGATGACAAGCGTAACGTCATCCCTGGAAGCATATCAATCTACGCATGGGGGCTAAAGATATAGGTCTAAGATGGTTGTTTATATTTGTATAGATTTTGTAAATCTATTGTATATATTAGTTTTAAGATTCTATAATTTTTAACCCCACCTTCCCTTCTTCCAAATCCTTCCTGCTTCTATCCTGGTGGACAGAGTATACATGTTATCTCCACGTGGTGTTCGCGGGACACATTGGTTTTAGAATTCTCGGGAAATGTTTGGTTAAAGCATATGTCTTGGGTAGCGAAAAAAAGGTTTTAAAAATGGAGTTAAATAAAGATGGGCAAAAATTAGAGGATTGGGTCTTTAAAAGGCGTAACTTTGTAGTAGGT
Organism: Platerodrilus igneus; assembly: GCA_036346225.1. Taxonomy (NCBI): domain Eukaryota; kingdom Metazoa; phylum Arthropoda; class Insecta; order Coleoptera; family Lycidae; genus Platerodrilus; species Platerodrilus igneus. Next base: position 2,825,718 of record JARFIW010001040.1, on the reverse strand, counting down.
GATCCTATTTAAAATCTATTTGCAGATTTGGCCGTCCTATAAAAAGCTAATATTAGTTGATACCAAACAATATATAGTTATCTTAAAAGAGTGACTATCCCACGGATAATAAATACAATATACCGCTTGTCAACAAAAAAAGTTGTAGGGAAACTCAAAGACGAGTTTAATGGGGATCACGTTATAGAGAATATATGACCACTAATTTAGAACTTATCTCAGCACCTCATAATACATACGATGAAGTGCCTTACGAAAGTTATCCGTACGCCTTAACCAATCCATTTGAAACAGAGAAGTTTTTTTATAATGGTAATAAAGATAGTAGTTTATCAACATCTTCTCTTTATGTGAAAGCAATACTCTATACTTTCTCTGAGAATATCAATAACCCAATGAGTTTTGATAAAATTGCTGTGAGTAGCAATAAAAAATTACATGGAACAAAATTGAATGAAATAAAACCTGAGTTCTTAGCTAAGCATTACGCAATGCTGCTACAGATACTTTAGGTCCTTTATAATTCTTACCTAAATATCTTTTTCCTTTAAAATGCGGCTGCTTTACAGGGTGATTTGGAGGCTCAAAAGAAATTGCTTGATGATTCACAACAACGGATAAAGCAGTTAAAGAAAGAGATTAAAGTGGAATTGTTGAACGAAAACTTGTTACTGTTGGAGAGCTTGTTACACAAAAGGATAAAATAGTCGTTCTTTATGATATTCATATTATCATGGTTGCGTTTGGTCTTGATGAAAGCGACTATCGGCAATTAATAGAAAGGTTTATTACTATGTTTGGCATAGAGAAGATGTCAGCATTGCTTGGGGATCGGAAGTTTATAGGTGATTTATGGCTAAAGTTTTTAGCCGATAAAATGATACCATTTTATATTAGAATCAAAGCCAATATTACCATTGGTAGAGCAGAAGATGAGTTAGTTACTGCTAATCATTTAATTAAGAAGTTACAGAATGGTGAAAATATGTTGTTTAAAGAAAAAAGATATTTGGGTAAGAATTATAAAGCACCTAAAGTATCTGTAGCAGCATTGCGTAATGCTCAAGGAGAATTAGTAATCATATAGTTAAACATATTGCATTAGGTAGAAAAGTAATTGATGTAATCAGTTGATTGTATGAGCTATCTTTATAATCTTTGTCACCTAATTCAGTGTATTTAACTATAGCTACCAATGATAACCCTAATATAGCACTAAATATATATAAAAAAAGATGGGAAATAGAAGATCTTTTTGCTTGCCTTAAGACGCGGGGCTTCAATTTTGAAAATACCCATATAATACATTTAGATAGAATTAGTAAATTGCTTGGTTTACTTGCTATAGCATTTACCAGTAGAACCATGCGAACGGTGAGACACAGATACACCATGTGAAGCTTCAAGTCCTCTAAAATTATGCCTTTTCATACTACCAGCAAAACCTTTACCAATAGTAGTACCTACAACATCTATAAACTGAGCAATAACAAAATGATCCACATACAATGTAGAACCTACATCAAGGAAACAATTTGTTGGTAGTAGGGCTAAGTCCTACTGTATTGTAAGCGGGAAAGACACGATTAAAAAAATAAAAGGGGTCTCACGAAGTGTAGTTAAGTAAAACCGAGGGTCCTACAACCTATAACAAGCATATATTCCCAAAAGGGGTGGGCATGCAACTACGCAACAGTGCGTGGGAGAATAAGGATTCTCTCCAATAAGAAATTAAAGTTTCCATGTGCGTAGCACCAGTCATTGGGAAATGGTAAAAATGTTAAACCTATAAAGGTGATTATTAATTGTGGTTTAGAAAAATAGTAGTTTTCTTGGACTAAATAAAATAGCTTAGACTGATTAATGTATATGGTTACATATCCCCGTACACATCCACAAACGTCCACATACGGACATGGCGATGCCGGTAGTTTTTGTTTAACAAATAGTAGGAAAGATAAGTTAGGTGTTAGTGTGTGGAAGCCCACCGGATCGTTGGATTAAAAAAAAACTGTGTGGCAGAATGTATGGTGGTTCCCGTTTGAATAACCGAAAGTGGTTAACCGATCGTATTAGATGTTTAAATATGCAAAAGTGTAAAAGTCTACATGAGCAAAATTTAATTATCAGACAATAAAAAGTGCGCGATGTGCTATATTTATAAAGAAAGTACAGAATGGTGCTTCGCAGCGGTCCTAGCAGTAAAAAGACGACTGACTTTTTGAAGCAACTACAAAAATAGCAGTAGTGCAGAGAAGGGGTATGTATGTATTAAACAGCGCACTGTTACTATAAAATATGTTAGTTTACCGGTAGCTCGACCGTGTAATTGATCACGACTTATAGATCCCTCGGAGGTTTAAAATTCTGAGACCATTGTCGTTTGAAAAATGTTTGAAAATTATCAGAACGAGAGCGGGTCAAAGTATAAGAAAGATGGATGATTGACCGAGTTTTTTCTACCATTTACGAGGGAATCGGAAGTTAACAGACATCGAACATCTAATTCTCTATTTAGGTGGTATCGAGTACTTGCCGGTTCTAGAAATAATTACGTGCTATTGATCGCTATGCGGAAGATTTGGTTTTAGGAAATGAGCAACCTACAAAAATACGGAACATTTGGTATTAATGCTAATTGGTTTAGTAACCGCACTTGTGCACTCTTCAAGTGTCTTCGGCAATCTTCGATTGTTTCCATAATGTATATAAACCATTGCGCTATCCATGGAAGCTGATCGAAGAAAAATGTCATCCAAAATTATTTTTAATTGCAACTCCTGTGGTGCTTCCTATACCTGGAAAAATGCTCTCAAACGGCACCAGAACAAATGTCGTGGTGTAACATCGTACACGGTCAGCAGCAAAGTACTTAAACTGTGTGTCTTGCGGTATTGCTTTTACGAGGATGAACAACTTACTACGGCACAAGGAAGAACAGCACGGTATGTCATTAAGCCGTAAACGTTCAGCTGCGCCAGCTGTTAAAGGGTCTTGTACGAAACAACCACAAATTCTATGTAAAGTATTCAGTTTCGTTATTTAAAACAAATTAAATTTTAATCTATAATTAGCCGCGCTCGTAAAATGAAGAACTAATGGTTAATTTTAATGCCGCTAAGCATATAATTTCGCTTGGTTGTTCCTTTAGAAAATATTCAAGCCTGCCATTTCCGAAAATATGACGTAGAAGTTATTTAAAATTAAATTGCTTTATTAGTAAGTATCCTGTAGACAACGAGTTTGGTATTCCCTTAGTAAAGGTTTAAAGTGTTTTATTAAGTTTATGTTTATAGTAGCACTGCATCTTCTACCGCACGACTTGCAGCCAATTTGTGTGCGTGAGCTACCACCCTTTTGGATTTTTAATATGCACGCGATGCGATTGCTGACCCGTTTAACAAAGAAAACGTTTCCGGTGTTTCTACTAACTTCATTTGCAGCATGGATGATGAGAACCGGGCGCATGCATTGATGCTAAATGTACTGGACGAGCAGCAAAGATTGACAAAAGATGACGTCATTTAGTTCCCCGCTGAATCCTCAACTTTGTTCGGCTGTCTTCGGAAACCTTTGGTTTGCATTCTATAGGGTACATAAAACAGGTACGCAAGAGTAAACTTTTTAGTTATAAGTTAGTTCGCTTACAAGTTTTACCAAAATCCTATAGTGCTGATTTTGTTTTGTACTAAAATGCCCTCCAAAAATATATTTAATTGCAACTCTTGTGGTGTTTCCTATACCTGGAAAAATGCTTTCTAACGGCACCAAAACAAATGTTGTGGTGTAGCATCGTCCACGGTTAAGCTTATACATCCGTCAGCAGCAAAGTACTTAAACTGCGTGTCTTGCGGTATTTTTTTACGAGAATGGACAACTTACTACGGCACAAGGAAAAACAGCACGGTATGTCATTAAACCGAAAACGTTCAGCTCCACCAGCTGTTAAAGGTTCTTGTACAAAACGACCACAAATTCTATGTAAATTATTCAATTTCGTTATTTAAAACAAATTAAATTCTATTCTATAATTAGCCGCGTTTGTAAAATAAGAAGCTAATGGTTAGTTTTAATGCCGCTAAGCATATACTTTCGATTGGTGATTCATTTAGAAAATATTCAAGACAGCCATTTCCGAAAATATGACGTAGAAGTTATTTAAAATTAAATTGCCTTATTAGTAAGTATCCTGTAGACAACGAGTTTGGTATTCCCTTAGTAAAGGTTTAAAGTGTTTTATTAAGTTTTTGTTTATAGTAGCACTGCATCTTCTACCGCACGACTTGCAGCCAATTTGTGTGCGTGAGCTACCACCCTTTTGGATTTTTAATATGCACGCAATGCGATTGCTGACCCGTATAACATGTAAGACGTTTTCGGTGTTTCTACTAACTGCATTTGCAGCATGGACGATGCGAACCGGGCGCACGCATTGGTGCTAAATGTACTGGACGAGCAGCAAGAATTGACAAAAGATGACGTCATTTAGTTCCCCGCTAAATCCTTAGCTTCGTTCGGCTGTCTTCGGAAACCTTCGGTTTGCTTTCTATAGGGTACCTAAAACAGGTTCGCAAGAGTAAACTTTTTAGTTATAAGTTAGTTCGCTTACAAAATCCACCAAAATCCTCTAGTGCTGATTTTGTTTTGTACTAAAATGCCCTCCAAAAATATTTTTAATTGGAACTCTTGCGGTGCTTCATATACCTGGAAAAATGCTTTCAATCGGCCCCAGAACAAATGTTGTGGTGTAACATCGTCCACGGTTAAGTTTATACATCCGTCAGCAGCAAAGTACTTAAACTGTGTGTCTTGCGGTATTGCTTTTACGAGAATGGACAACTTACTACGGCACAAGGAAAAACAGCACGGTATGTCACTAAACTGAAAACGTTCAGCTACGCCAGCTGTTAAAGGGTCTTGTACGAAATCACCACGAATTATGTGTAAAGTATGCGATTTCGAAATGGAAAAGACTACGTATGCCGCACACTTGAGGAAAAACACACATAAAAATGCAACAGTTATTGCTACTAGCGACGATGGTTAGCACAGCGTTTAACAACCATATGGATAACTATCGCATAAAGAACGCTAGTGTCGACGATGGAATGTCCGAGTTTCTTTGAAAGCAGAAAGAGCGGTTTATTCGATTACTTAATGAAAAAAGAACACAACATACAGCAATAAAGGTTAATTGCGAACTCTACAGCGTCTACACAAAAAATGGGAGAAGAGACTACCGATGTGAAATCCTTTAACACAAAAAATATGGTTATAACGTCTTTTAGTAATCTGGAAAATATGTACGAGGTCTTAAGCGGAACCATGAGGACAAAATCAGAGGAATTTGAAACACGTGGGTCCGGTTGGTCTTTGGAAAAGGTGCTCTATTTAAAAATAAATATTAATAAGTATAAGCCGATGTGAGGAGTTCTAGGTTAAGAATAAAAAGTGTGAATTTGTATTTAGAAATGTGGTTTACAAAATTTAAATTGTATTAGTAAAAATTGTCTGTAATAAAAAGTTTTAAGAATGGTTTTTAGAGGTTTTTAGGTATGAGCTGCAGGAAAGTTATAATTTAGTGGGTATGCGTGTAAAACGGTAAGGGATGGTTAGATTTTAAATCTATTTACAGATTCGGATTCTGGGTAAAATTCTAGATTAATTTGATGTATCGCATCGCTATACAGTTTATAAGGACGGTTAGAAATCGCTGCTGGTAAAAATTTTTAAAATGAGGCTACCTGCATGGGGGATAATGTAATCTAAAAACTTCCTAGAGATTCGGGTAGCTGAGAAAAATCTAATAATTGCTACCAAACAAGATATATTTATCTCGAAATATGTGCTAAACAAGATAGAAAGTATGGTATGACATTAAAAGCGAGTAGTGGTGCGGTGGCGCTATGCTCCCTAGAAGGTATGTGTGTAAAACGATAAGGGGAGGTCTTATTTCAAATCTGTTTACAGATTCGAATTGTGCGTAAAATTCTAGACTAATTTGACGTATCGCATGGCTAAAAAATTTATGCGGGCGGGCAAAAATTGCTACCAGCAAAAAATCTTAAAATGAGGGTAGCTCCCTGGGGCATGATGCTATCTGAAAAATTTAAAGAGATTTGGGCAGCTGAGAAAAATCTAATATTAAAAAGTACCAAGCAAGGTACATTTATCTCGTGTGTGGAAATGGCTAGTCGAAGAAAACTATTTGGTTCAGAATGTTAGCGGTAAAAAAATCTTAAAATTGGGGTAGCCTCCTGGGGGATGATGCTATCTAAAAAATTTCTAGAAATTCAGGTAGGTAAGAAAAATCGAATATTAATTGATACCAAACAATATAGATTTATCTCATGGGTGGAAATGTGGAGAAAGATTTATCTCGCGGGTGGAAAGAAGACGGGTGTGACGTAATCGAAATGGTTGAGGTTGGGGTTTCCAAGCAACGAGAGCAAAGAGGGAGCAAGGAGAAAATTCCTCTCCTCAGATCCTCCTTATGGGAATTTACATGTTAATTTGGTCCAGATGTGTGAGAAAATGAGCGAAGCTGGAGGAAATGAGGCGGGTAGACTGTTAAAAACTACCTACTAGTTTGTCATATTACTTTCGCACGGAATACTAAAGTATTTGGTAGCAGGACAGATATTGTGTATCTGCTGTCATTAGTAAACCCCTATCAACCAATTTTCTACGTCTTAGACATATTGTATGCAATTGTTTTCTTGCCATTATTGCTGGACAGAGATTTCACCCAGCGTCTGCAGCGTTATCACATTCTTTTCGTCGAAAATCTTTCTTTTAAAAGAATCATTAATCTGGCTGGTAGTATACCGTTCTCTAGGTGTTAAAACTCGTGACTAACTGAAAAATCTTTCACTTTACGGATCTAGATAATTTACTGGCGACCTTGAAGCATTATATTTGAAAGTACAGGAAGCTGATTTTCTTTATGAGAAATGATGCTCCAATATTAGAGGGATGTGGATGATGCAGGGGCTGGGTTGAAGCTGGTGGATGGGCATGAATGGCGAGGAGTACTGCATACTCCAACTACTCACCTTGTACATATGTATTAGTCAAAATTAGGTGTCTGTTATGGTGTGTGTTTGAATTCGAGGGTTTGTGGTAAATAACCTTTGCCTATACCAAAAACGGTCTTTTTGAACCTTGAATTTTCTTATAGAAACTTAATTTTAAAAAATAGTCGATTTTGATCCACAATGACCACACCTGATCTACTCACTCTAAACTATTTTTTAGGCATCTTCAAATCTCAATAAATAGTTAAGTTATATGATTTTAAAAAGCTCTCGCTTACTGGATTTTGTTTGTCACTCAAAAATAAAATGGAATATATAAAATCAATTATTTCCATTTAACTCACATTTGCATTATCACTGAGCATGTACTGCATTAATAAGGTTTAAAAACTTTCAACAAGGGTTCATGTGTGTATAAACAAAGTGGTTTATTCAAATATACGGAAACGACCGTATAAATTGGTTAAAGGGTTGAGTAAGGAGGAACGTAAACATTGTTTGACCTAATTACAATTTTAAGAACATGCATATTTTATTTAAATAAAAATTATCTCTCTTGGTATTAATCGATATTTGATTTTCTGCTAATTATTTATGCCTTACTAAACATTATATTTAGATAAGATTCTCACACTCGATCCAACACAAGAGCTTTTTAAATGCAAAGAAAAATCTAGAATCACCCCAAGCTTTTTCAATAAGGCACGTCGAGCGAATAATAACATGTAATTTGTATATTGTAATCAAAGGCCTAGCAAGGGGTCCGAGCCCTTTAGACCGCCGACAACTCAATTTATTACTCTATTGCGCAATTTATAGGGTTGTAGGTTTAGCGTTAATGGACAGGTACTGTCATTCAAAATCAGCAGTGCAGAAATATAAATCCCTTTACGGAATATGCATTTACTAATGAGGAAGATTAGAGCCATAATTCCCCTTAATTAAAGGCAATTATCGTTATGCTTAGTGATTAGTGGTAAGCGTAGCAAACTATATGCACATTAGTACATTTTCGATATACTCGAGTCTAATAAATGCGTGCTGAATAAATTGCAGGTTTATGTATTTTTACAGACTCATGTGTGACAGTTCTGAATCGTATAGAATGCAAATTTTGCGTCGTGTTTATCGCAAGATCGACCACACCTCACTCGCAATTAACCCTTGTTTCTTGTCTGGGGTCGTTTTCGACCCCAAGTGCAATGAATTTTTAAGTATTAAAAAAATTTATTAGCCAGTATGGACAATGTTTTTTGACTTTTTTTCTATATGATTGACCTTTAAATTTCCAAAAGTTTGAATATCCAGCATCTATCGTTATTTAATTATTTTAAGTTAATTACGCGTGAGTACCCTATAGTAGGGGATAAAGAATACTACTATAGTAAGCCTGCTTATCGTAAAAGGCGATTAAAAGGCGCAGCAAGAGGCAGCAGCCTTGCTGGCTAAAAAATATTGGAGGAGGGTCGGTTGGTCTCGGGCGATGCTCAATAATTTACAAGCTTGTTGGGGGTTGGCCGTGACGGATACGGCTTTCTGCTAAAATCTTTAAAAACTGCGTTGTGGAAAGATATGGGAGCCTACCACAATATTTCCCAGGTGTGCGTGGCCTAAAACACGAAATACATATGATGGAGAGCTAACAAGTAAAATTCTTGTCCGAGGTAAAATACTCCTCATTCGGATCTCCGGGAGGAGTACTTGGGGCTCGTCATCGTAAGAATATAAAACAACAGTTCGATTTAGTGATAGGGACTTGGAATGTAAGGTCATTACTTAGAGTAGATAAGTTAACGAATTTATTAGTCGAAATGAGAAAGGAAAAGCTGGACATTTTAGGTATTAGTGAGGTGAGATGGCCAGATAGTAATGACTTTTGGAAAGATAATTATAGAATAATTACAACTTTTTCAACTAATGGACAGGCAGGGGTAGGAATGTTGTTAGGTAAAAGATTAGGGCATACAGTTAAAGAGTACTTGCAATTTAGTAATAGAATAATTATGGTTAGATTGAGTACAAAACCCACAGACACTGTTTTAGTACAGGTTTACATGCCAACAACTCAGTACCAGGATGAGGAAGTAGAAAAGGTATACGAAGATATAAATAGTATAGTGAGAAAAGTAAAAGGAGTTGAGAATTTAATAGTTATGAACGATTTTAATGCGTCAGTGGGAGAAGGTAGTGAGGGGAAAATGGTAGGAAAATTTGGGTATGGCAGACGAAAGATTAGTTGAGTTTTGCCAGGAACATAGTTTAGTAACTGTAAACACCCTATTCGAACAATATGTTAGGAGAAGATATACCTGGAAAGCGCCAGGTGATAGGGCTAGATACCAAATAGATTATATTTTAGTTAAACAAATATTTAGAAACCAAGTTAAAAACTGTCGTAGTTATCCAGGGGCTGACATACATAGCGAACATAATTCAGTTAAAATGAAGTGTAAGCTAAAATTCAAAAAATTGAAAAAGGTTAAAAGAGAGGGATGGGATCTAGGTAAGCTTAATGATAGTAGGGTAAAAGAGGAATATAAACAAGTATTAGATAATAAGAGCAAAGAGATACCTGTAGGAGGGAACGTAGAAAATAGATGGAAAGAAATAAAACTGACTATACATGATACAGCAGCACAGACTATAGGTAAGAAAAAAATAGAAGCGAGAAAACCCTGGGTAACAAAGGAGATATTAGATTTAAACCTTTCAGAGAAGTGGATAGTGAAAGTAAGCAAAAATATAATACAGTTAGAAATAAGATAGTACATGAGTGTAGAAAAGCTAGAAATAATTAGATGGAGGAGAATTGTAAGGGAATACAGGATGATTTGAGAGTAGGTAAGACAGACAGGGCTTACAGGTCAGTTAAAAAGTTTTTTGGGGAAGATAGGAAAAAATATAATGGTATTAGAGACGAGAATAATGAGCTTCTAATAAATAAAGTTGAGGTAGCAGATAGATGGAAAAATAGTTAGAAGATTTATAAAAGGGAGACGATATGGATGAGTTAGAGAACGACCAAGAAGAGGATGTAGAAATAGGGTTCTCAATATTAAGAGAGGAATTTGATAGAGCTGTTCGGAATCTTAAACTAAATAAAGCGCCAGGGATAGACGATATTCCCGCAGAATTAATAAAATATGCAAGTCAGAGAACTTTAGACAGATTATATGAACTAGTAAAAGTAATATATGACACAGGTGAGGTTCCAATAGATTTCGAAAAATATATTATTATCCCAATCCCAAAAAAGTCAGGAGCTGATAGGTGTGAGAATTTTAGAACGGTTAGTTTAACTTCTCATGCTTCCAAAATACTAACAATAATAATTAAAAATAGAGTAGAAGCTTTGACTGAGAATTATTTAGGCGAAGACCAATATGGTTTTCGTAAAGACAGAGGGACTAGAGAACTGATACTAATGATTAGGGTAATTATCGAAAAAAGGTTACAAAAAAATAAAAAGATTCATTTCGCGTTTGTAGATTTAGAAAAAGCATTTGAAAGGGTTAATTGAATTGTTATGTTCAGGGTTTTGCAAAAAATAGGAATCTCTCATAGGGTTAGAAAAATTATTTACAGTCTATATAAAAATCAAAGCGTAGTAATTAGATTTGATGAAATAGAAAAGGAAGCTAAGATTAGAAATGGTGTTAGACAGGGTTGTATACTGTCTCCCTTGATTTTTAATGTTTATATTGAGGAAGCTTTAAACTTAGCTAGAGAGAGAAAAGAGATAGGTATTAGTGTACAGGGACAGAAAATAGACATGTTACGTTTTGCAGATGATATAGCCATTATAGCAGAGTCTAGAAAAGAGTTAGGAGAGTTTTTAAATACTTTAGATGAGATACTACAGAGTAACTATGGTATGAGAATTAACTCAGTAAAAACAAAGATAATGACAAGTGAGTTACAGCCTAGTTCTAAACCAAAATAGGTAATACCGAGTTAGAGGAGGTAGATGAATTTTGCTATTTAGGTAGTATAATTACAAAGGATGGACGTAGCAGAAGGGATATAGTAGCTAGAATAGCTCAAGCTAGAAAAATGTTTTTAAAAGAAAACTTACTAATAGCTAATAGTATTAGTTTAGATAATAGAAAAGTTTCTTAAAGTCGTACGTGTGGAGCGTTCTACTATACGGTAGTGAGACTTGGACAATTAAAGAAGTAGATAAGAAAAAGATAAAAGCTTTTGAAACTTGGTGTTATAGGAGAATGTTAAAGATTAGTTGGACAGATAGAGTAACAAACGAGGAAGTTTATAGAAGGATAGGTGAGGAACCCTGTATGTGAAAACAATTGAAGGTCAGGAGAGATAGAATGATAGGGCACCAGTTAAGACATGAGGGACTATTTAGTAAAGTGTTAGATTATAGACTACCAAATAAAAATAGAGTAGGAAGGCCTAGACAAAGCTATATTAGTCAAATTATTAGAGATTTAGGTTGTGAAGGGTATGCAGACCTTTTTAGACTAGCTCAGAATAGACAAGAATTTAGAGTTTCGTCAAACCGACTTTAAGTTTGAAAACAAAACAAAAAAAAATAAAAATCAGTTAACTAAATGTCAACATGACATAACTCACAATTAGTTAGCGGTCTGGCATGTTGGTAGCGTTTCGTTGCTTAAGCCTTACCTTAACATATAATTTAATAAACGTCACCATGACATAACTCGCAATTAGGTAGCGGTCTGGCATGTTGGTAGCGTTTCGTTGCTTAAGCCTTACCATAACATATAATTTAATAAACGTCACCATGACATAACTCACAATTAGGTAGCGGTCTGGCATGTTGGTAGCGATTCGTTGCTTAAGCCTTACCATAACATATAATTTAACACTTTTCCTTTTTTGAAGCGGATAACCAGGTTATATTTCATTTTCTTATAAATGGTAATCATGTAACGATGTTAGAGTTCTTTAACAACCATCAGGTTGCTAATATCTATGTAGAGCCAGGTGGATAGGAAAAAGATAGAAGGATATATGCAGACCTGGACCAAACTATATTAGTCAAATTACTAGAAATTTAGGTTGTGAAGGGTATGTAGAGCTTTTTAGATTAGCACAGAATAGAAAAGAAGTTAGAGCTGCGTCAAACCGACCTTAAGTAAGGTCGAAAACAAAATGATGATGATGATGCGTGAGGTACAAAATGACCCCAGACAGGTTACATATTTTTGTTATAATTGCACCATCTGGGCAACAATTACATCGATGTGTGCAGTTTAATAACTTGATAACCATTCCATCAACTGGCACAGTGTATTGTATCATCTCGGAAACAAATTCGTCATCGTGCGCAGTGTTATAACTCAATAGCAATTGCATCTTCTGGCGTACAAGTGTATTTCATCATCTCAGTAACAATTCCATCGTCGTGTGCAGTGCGCTGCATATTTTCTAACGCGTCAAAATAGACGCTGTTACCGTATTGTTGGTATTCGGATGTAAAGTCAGTGTAGAAAATGGCAAGCACAAGTTGACAAAATGCATTGCATAGACATGCTAAATTCGGAGGAGGTGACGAATTAATTTGACCAAAGTGATGGAAGTAATGCTAAGAACGATATGTACTCTTTGTAATAAAGCAATTCTACTCTATGTATAAATTTACTAATTGTCCCACGAAGTGTGCAATTCGTAGCTAACAGGCAATAAATCTAATCAGTAACAACAAAATAACGCTGATACTTTCGTATAAGCGGATGGGTTAATTAAAAGCAAGCATTAAATTTAAGAACTTTTCCTGGAAGTATTTGACCAGAACAAACATTAGCGTACATAATTTCAAATTTTGTTTATCCCGGCGTATGTTCGAAAGAAAAAACAGTCACATACCTGTGCCTCGGAGCGTATTGACAGCATCGAAGCGGTAGTCAGCAACAAACCTGTTACTATCATAATCGTAACGGCGGTCTACGTGTCCAAGAGGTTGATTTACATCAAAAAATAATCGGGCCACGGAACAAGCAAATTATCCTTCAGCTAAGAGCTAAAAAAGAAAATTTTACTAATATTAACGACTCAGGAGCGTTAACCGATACACAAACAAAAATCTACACAATTGATAGAGGAGAAACGTGCATCGCTCTTGAAGTTACAGAACGAGTAGTTTTTACTAGTGCATCAATGCACACGCTCTAGAATCAAAATCAACAATAACACGAGCTCGCAAAGCAAACATTAATTTCATTGAATCGCGATAACTGGGAAACCCAAAATATATCGAATAATGCGCGAGCACTATCTCAACAAGTCGTTAACTTGGAACAATAGAGAAAACTATTATACGGCGGTCGTTAGATATACCAAGATAGCGGGTACCTAAAAACAGGATATAACTATTTAATTTATAGCGTAAACTTGTTGTTTCGAAATAACTAAGTTCAACATGAAAATTTGTAGAAAGCGTATTTATTATTACTTATGAATTAGGTTGAAGGATTTAACAGATTTATGGCAAAACGGGCTTATGAAGTAACAAGTAAACTATATATGCGATTGTTCAAGAATTTAAGAAATAAAACGGAATTTATTCGAACGAGTATTAAATTAACAAGAGAAAAATTTAAAACAAAATTGAACGTAACAAATCCCCCCCCACTACCAATAAGACTAACAGATCAGGGTAGGAAAACAAAAGGACGGGAATGGACAGGACCAAAAAAAACCCAAATAGAAAAAAGAAAAAGAAAAACCCCCAAAGAGAAAAAGAAACAAAAACCCAAACAAAAAACATTCTCTTAAGAACTAAAAAAAAACTCGTTACGAAAATAAACAGACCAAAAAAAAAGAACCACTCAGCAAAACACACAAGAAATCTTCTATCCGGCTTGAAGGGCCAAGAATAGAAAGGAAGAACAAAGAAGAAGAAAAAAAAAGGAAGGACAACGGGTAAGGCGTAAGTAACGAGGACCAAGATGGAACGGCATGGGCACTGAAAAGTCGTCAGAGGACGGATGTATCTCAGAAAGACATTAAAGTTTTCCAACCTCAAAAAAAGAAGTGGTTTCATGCAGAAAACCAAAAAGCAAGAAATGAAATGAGGAAGAAAACTACCAGTAGCCAAAACAGGACAAAATTGTCTAGCCTTAAAAATGTAAAGGAACAACAAGGAAGGACGATAGGAAGAGAAGAGGGACGCTGATAAAAGGAAACGATGTACTCTGACTTGTGGCAGTCGAAGCCGAAGAACCGAAGAAAAAAAATGCTAACTAGTCCTAAAGTCGACTGAGTCGTGATTTCCGAAGAAAGAAAGACGGACTAGAAAGCACCTACCACAGGAGCGGATGGACGAAACACAATCGGAAGGCGTCCGACTGCAAAGAAGACCAGCAAAAGGCTAGGAAAAGGAAAGTGGAACGAAAGGAACGAGACAAAAAGAAAAAAAACCAAAAAGAATAACACCATCACCAAGTACAAAATCCAAAAAAACTCTCAGAATCGTATAAAAGAAAATAAAACAGAAGCCCAGTGTAGTTATGTATGAGTAGGTGTGTGCGTGTGTGTGGGGGGGGGGTGTAAGAAGGGTATGTGTATGTATTATGCGTGTATAAAGTGTGCGTGTGTGAATGTGTTTGACCGCTGTAGTCGCCTCTTACGACAGGCAGGTTATACCATAGGGCTATTCTATTCCCGACCCTCACGGGTGAAGGGAGTACAAGGAGAAAACGAAAGAAAGGAGAACCAAGTAGAACTGTGTGTTTATTAAATGTATGGGTGTATGTGTGTGTATGTAAACAGTTTGGGTATGGATTGGACGTATATAAAATGTGTGTGTGTGTGTGTGTGTGTGTGTGTGTGTGTGTGTGTGTGTGTGTGTTGGACCGCTGTAGTCGTCTCTTACGACAGGCAGGTCGTACCGTGGGACTATTATTTTATTCCCGGACCCACACGGGTGAAAGAAAAAGCAAGAAAACGAAAGAAAACCCCGTAAAACAGGGAAGCAAAACGAAATCGTAATAGATAGATAGATAGATAAATTACTTTATTGTGGAATATACCTAGGCCAGAGCCCATACTAGCCGTACAATATAGTATTTATATGTATTTAAGACCATAGAATCCATAATTCCTGACAAATGGGGTTCTTGAAGGTTTGGTGAAAGAGATTTGTGCCCCTACCTTTGTCGTCGACTGTGCACGTAAAGTGGGGCTGATTGTGTGCATAGTGCAAGTGTAAGTGTGATGTGGTAGTGAATTGCAAGAGTGTATATTAAGTGTGTTAGTGCCCCTGGTTGTGGGTGGTCTGTTTGGTTAAAAGGATTTCATTTAGGAAATGGTTTAATTCTTGAGGGTAGTTAGTGACTAGGAAGTTTATGTTAGGAAGTGGGAAGAACGGGTCAAAGTTTATAGATTGCTTGAGATTGAATTGTAGTAGAGATGTTAGGGGACAGGAGTAATGTCGTAATGTCCAAAAATCATGCCCGAAGGAGAGCAAAGTCGTCATAATCTGGGGCGCGAGGACTAGATATTAGGCTTATGGCGTCTACGCCGCCAGAGGGAAAACAGATCAAGATCGGGGACATTAGAATTGTCCGGATGGGCAGGTTTCAAATTCTTAACGTGCCAAATGGACTTGTGATTGGAAGGATCAGTAAGTTTGTAGGTCCAGGGAGAACGAATTTAGAAATGGGAAAGGACTGATGAATCTAGGAGCAAGTTTGGCGTTAAAATGACGTGAAGCGTCGGACCGAGCGAAATTACGGCGCCAAACAAAATCGCCTAGTTGATAAGAAACAGGACGATGGCGGAGATTACTGCGGCTCTAAATTTTTTGATACCCGGCAGAAAGTTTTTTGAGAACGTGGGATATTCTTAAAGGGGTCACGATCTGGGGAAGGATGTTCAGGGTCAGGAATAAACATGTCGTTTATTTCGGACGACTGTCCAAAATAATTGCGGAAAAGGATATGCTCACGATCAAATAGAGTGAAGTACGGAGTGCAGCCTATGATTTCGTGTTTGGAGGTGCGGATGGCACAAGAAATTTTTGGGAGGTTCACATCCCAATGACGTTGATCGTCGCGTACATAGGAAGCAATCATGGTTTGTAGGACTCGGTTAAGCAGGATTGGCTTGGGGATGGTAGCGGGCGATGAAGAGGATTATGGAGCGATAACGGGCACACAAGGAAGCAAGCTGATGGCTACGGAATTAAACACCGTTATCTGTGATAAGGTATTGCGGGACACCGAAAATAAGGAAATCTTGATCTGCGAGGACTTTGGTGACGGATTGTACAGTGGCTGTACGTAAAGGAAAGAAAAGAGAATACTTAGTAAAATAATCAGTGGAAAGGCCTTGTCAGGAGTAGGATGATTTGGCCCTAGAAGCGAACAAACCCGGAGGGGATAACTGTTCAACTTTGTGAGCAGCACAAATCGGACAACGTCGGATGTAACAAGCGACGTCAGCTCTGAAACAGGGCCAGAAATATTTTTGAAGGAGACGAGCAGAAGTTTTGGTCACGATACAATGACCGGAAGTAAGAGGATCGTGATGGAGGGATATTAGATTTTTACACGTTCAGAAGGTACGACGATCTTTCAATCGTCCAGAGAATCGGCAGCGATAGAAATTTTGTGACGACGGAAAAGGACATTGTCCACTACGGACCTGGAAGAAAACGTGTAACGGCGTTAGAAACTTTTCCGTGCATGGTGTTGTACCAGGGATCCGGAGTAAGTGCCTGTGGAAATAGAAATTGGTTCAAAGACCGAAACAGAATGAGAAAGGGCATCAGAAACAACATGATCTTTGCCCTTACGGTGAATAATGGCAAAGTCATATTGCCGGAGACAGAGGGACCAACGGGTTAAGCGACCGGAAGGACTTTGGAGTTTATTGAGCCAAATGAGGGAACGGTGATCAGTGATAACGGAAAAATGGGAACCCTCGACGTAAGGACAAAACTTCTCAATCGCCCACATCACCGCCAGCCACTTCTTCTCAGTAACTGAGTAGTTGCGCTGAGACTTGGTGAGTGACCGACTGATGTAACACGACTTTCTCGCCCTCGGGATAGGGTTGGCTAAGGTTAGCACCCCAAACCGAAGTGAGAGGCGTCAGTTTGGATGGTGAAGGGTAAGGTAAGGTCAGGACAGGAAAGGATGGTTGCAGAAATTAGGCGTTGTTTAAGGAAAAGATAGGCAGATTGACAATCGGGGGTCCAAGAGAAAGGGGTGTTTTTTGCGGGTAAGGTTAGAAAGTGGAGCTGCAAAGGTGTCAAAATTCGGGATGAAACGACGGTACCAATTTGCCATGCCAATCAGTTGACGAACGCGGTAACAGTGGAGGGAGGAGAGATCTGAAGGATTAAAGAAACTTTGTCGGGGTCAACAAGGAGACCATCCCGGTTAACAATGTAACCAAGATAACGGAGCTCGGGAAGACAGAAATGTAAGAGACGAGAAAGGACTAGGTCAAGAATTCGGAGGTGTTCTTCGAATAAAGGAGTGGCAATGATGATATCATCTAGGTAGGCGAAGCAGAATGGTTCCAGGTCAGAACCGATGACCTGATCGATAAGACGTTGAAAGGTGGCAGGAAAATTATGGAGGCTGAAGGGCATACGACAGAATTGAAATAAACCTCGGTGACAGACGGTGAAGGTAGTGATGGGTTTGGATCCGGGGGACAGAGGAATTTGCCAATAGGCGGAACAGATATCTAGCGAGGAGAGATAACGAGCATCACGGAGCCGGTCTAGGATGGTAGAAAGAGGATATGCGTCTTTTTGGGTGACTTGGTTGATCTTCCGAAAATCAATGCAGAACCTATAGGAATCTTAACTAGAACAATGGGGCTAGACCATGGACCAGTAGGAGGTTCGACGACCCCTAAGCGGAGTATTTCATTGAGTTCTAAATGGGCTACCTCAAGGAGGGGAGGGGATAGCGGATAATAACGTTGTTTGATGGGCTCGGCTGACATGCGCATGTAGTGTTGTACTAAGGAAGTACAGCCGAGACCAGAAGGTTGTTGGGAGAAGGAGAAAGTGATCAAGGAGTCGAAGTTGTTGTTCGGGATCAAGGTCGGAAATAATGTGGGTAGGAGCGGAAGTAGTGATGGTCAAGGAGGAAAGAGGAGCAAAAGTCCATTGACCATCCAGAAGACCAGGTACACACTGCGCTAAGAGCTAAAAAAGAAAATTTTACTAATATTAACGACTCAGGAGCGTTAACCGATACACAAACAAAAATCTACACAATTGATAGAGGAGAAACGTGCATCGCTCTTGAAGTTACAGAACGAGTAGTTTTTACTAGTGCATCAATGCACACGCTCTAGAATCAAAATCAACAATAACACGAGCTCGCAAAGCAAACATTAATTTCATTGAATCGCGATAACTGGGAAACCCAAAATATATCGAATAATGCGCGAGCACTATCTCAACAAGTCGTTAACTTGGAACAATAGAGAAAACCATTATACGGCGGTCGTTAGATATACCAAGATAGCGGGTACCTAAAAACAGGATATAACTATTTAATTTATAGCGTAAACTTGTTGTTTCGAAATAACTAAGTTCAACATGAAAATTTGTAGAAAGCGTATTTATTATTACTTATGAATTAGGTTGAAGGATTTAACAGATTTATGGCAAAACGGGCTTATGAAGTAACAAGTAAACTATATATGCGATTGTTCAAGAATTTAAGAAATAAAACGGAATTTATTCGAACGAGTATTAAATTAACAAGAGAAAAATTTTAAAAACAAAATTGGAACGTAACAAATCCCCCCCCACTACCAATAAGACTAACAGATCAGGGTAGGAAAACAAAAGGACGGGAATGGACAGGACCAAAAAAAACCCAAATAGAAAAAAGAAAAAGAAAAACCCCCAAAGAGAAAAAGAAACAAAAACCCAAACAAAAAACATTCTCTTAAGAACTAAAAAAAAACTCGTTACGAAAATAAACAGACCAAAAAAAAAGAACCACTCAGCAAAACACAAGAAATCTTCTATCCGGCTTGAAGGGCCAAGAATAGAAAGGAAGAACAAAGAAGAAGAAAAAAGGAAGGACAACGGTAAGGCGTAAGTAACGAGGACCAAGATGGAACGGCATGGGCACTGAAAAGTCGTCAGAGGACGGATGTATCTCAGAAAGACATTAAAGTTTTCCAACCTCAAAAAGAAGTGGTTTCATGCAGAAAACCAAAAGCAAGAAATGAAATGAGGAAGAAAACTACCAGTAGCCAAAACAGGACAAAATTGTCTAGCCTTAAAAATGTAAAGGAACAACAAGGAAGGACGATAGGAAGAGAAGAGGGACGCTGATAAAAGGAAACGATGTACTCTGACTTGTGGCAGTCGAAGCCGAAGAACCGAAGAAAAAAAATGCTAACTAGTCCTAAAGTCGACTGAGTCGTGATTTCCGAAGAAAGAAAGACGGACTAGAAAGCACCTACCACAGGAGCGGATGGACGAAACACAATCGGAAGGCGTCCGACAGCAAAGAAGACCAGCAAAAGGCTAGGAAAAGGAAAGTGGAACGAAAGGAACGAGACAAAAAGAAAAAAAACCAAAAAGAATAACACCATCACCAAGTACAAAATCCAAAAAAACTCTCAGAATCGTATAAAAGAAAATAAAACAGAAGCCCAGTGTAGTTATGTATGAGTAGGTGTGTGCGTGTGTGTGGGGGGGGGGTGTAAGAAGGGTATGTGTATGTATTATGCGTGTATAAAGTGTGCGTGTGTGAATGTGTTTGACCGCTGTAGTCGCCTCTTACGACAGGCAGGTTATACCATAGGGCTATTCTATTCCCGACCCTCACGGGTGAAGGGAGTACAAGGAGAAAACGAAAGAAAGGAGAACCAAGTAGAACTGTGTGTTTATTAAATGTATGGGTGTATGTGTGTGTATGTAAACAGTTTGGGTATGGATTGGACGTATATAAAATGTGTGTGTGTGTGTGTGTGTGTGTGTGTGTGAGTGTGTGTGTGTGTGTGTGTTGGACCGCTGTAGTCGTCTCTTACGACAGGCAGGTCGTACCGTGGGACTATTATTTTATTCCCGGACCCACACGGGTGAAAGAAAAGCAAGAAAACGAAAGAAAACCCCGTAAAACAGGGAAGCAAAACGAAATCGTAATAGATAGATAGATAGATAAATTACTTTATTGTGGAATATACCTAGGCCAGAGCCCATACTAGCCGTACAATATAGTATTTATATGTATTTAAGACCATAGAATCCATAATTCCTGACAAATGGGGTTCTTGAAGGTTTGGTGAAAGAGATTTGTGCCCCTACCTTTGTCGTCGACTGTGCACGTAAAGTGGGGCTGATTGTGCATAGTGCAAGTGTAAGTGTGATGTGGTAGTGAATTGCAAGAGTGTATATTAAGTGTGTTAGTGCCCCTGGTTGTGGGTGGTCTGTTTGGTTAAAAGGATTTCATTTAGGAAATGGTTTAATTCTTGAGGGTAGTTAGTGACTAGGAAGTTTATGTTAGGAAGTGGGAAGAACGGGTCAAAGTTTATAGATTGCTTGAGATTGAATTGTAGTAGAGATGTTAGGGGACAGGAGTAATGTCGTAATGTCCAAAAATCATGCCCGAAGGAGAGCAAAGTCGTCATAATCTGGGGCGCGAGGACTAGATATTAGGCTTATGGCGTCTACGCCGCCAGAGGGAAAACAGATCAAGATCGGGGACATTAGAATTGTCCGGATGGGCAGGTTTCAAATTCTTAACGTGCCAAATGGACTTGTGATTGGAAGGATCAGTAAGTTTGTAGGTCCAGGGAGAACGAATTTAGAAATGGGAAAGGACTGATGAATCTAGGAGCAAGTTTGGCGTTAAAATGACGTGAAGCGTCGGACCGAGCGAAATTACGGCGCCAAACAAAATCGCCTAGTTGATAAGAAACAGGACGATGGCGGAGATTATTGCGGCTCTAAATTTTTTGATACCCGGCAGAAAGTTTTTTGAGAACGTGGGATATTCTTAAAGGGGTCACGATCTGGGGAAGGATGTTCAGGGTCAGGAATAAACATGTCGTTTATTTCGGACGACTGTCCAAAATAATTGCGGAAAAGGATATGCTCACGATCAAATAGAGTGAAGTACGGAGTGCAGCCTATGATTTCGTGTTTGGAGGTGCGGATGGCACAAGAAATTTTTGGGAGGTTCACATCCCAATGACGTTGATCGTCGCGTACATAGGAAGCAATCATGGTTTGTAGGACTCGGTTAAGCAGGATTGGCTTGGGGATGGTAGCGGGCGATGAAGAGGATTATGGAGCGATAACGGGCACACAAGGAAGCAAGCTGATGGCTACGGAATTAAACACCGTTATCTGTGATAAGGTATTGCAGGACACCGAAAATAAGGAAATCTTGATCTGCGAGGACTTTGGTGACGGATTGTACAGTGGCTGTACGTAAAGGAAAGAAAAGAGAATACTTAGTAAAATAATCAGTGGAAAGGCCTTGTCAGGAGTAGGATGATTTGGCCCTAGAAGCGAACAAACCCGGAGGGGATAACTGTTCAACTTTGTGAGCAGCACAAATCGGACAACGTCGGATGTAACAAGCGACGTCAGCTCTGAAACAGGGCCAGAAATATTTTTGAAGGAGACGAGCAGAAGTTTTGGTCACGATACAATGACCGGAAGTAAGAGGATCGTGATGGAGGGATATTAGATTTTTACACGTTCAGAAGGTACGACGATCTTTCAATCGTCCAGAGAATCGGCAGCGATAGAAATTTTGTGACGACGGAAAAGGACATTGTCCACTACGGACCTGGAAGAAAACGTGTAACGGCGTTAGAAACTTTTCCGTGCATGGTGTTGTACCAGGGATCCGGAGTAAGTGCCTGTGGAAATAGAAATTGGTTCAAAGACCGAAACAGAATGAGAAAGGGCATCAGAAACAACATGATCTTTGCCCTTACGGTGAATAATGGCAAAGTCATATTGCCGGAGACAGAGGGACCAACGGGTTAAGCGACCGGAAGGACTTTGGAGTTTATTGAGCCAAATGAGGGAACGGTGATCAGTGATAACGGAAAAATGGGAACCCTCGACGTAAGGACAAAACTTCTCAATCGCCCACATCACCGCCAGCCACTTCTTCTCAGTAACTGAGTAGTTGCGCTGAGACTTGGTGAGTGACCGACTGATGTAGCTTACGACTTTCTCGCCCTCGGGATAGGGTTGGCTAAGGTTAGCACCCCAAACCGAAGTGAGAGGCGTCAGTTTGGATGGTGAAGGGTAAGGTAAGGTCAGGACAGGAAAGGATGGTTGCAGAAATTAGGCGTTGTTTAAGGAAAAGATAGGCAGATTGACAATCGGGGGTCCAAGAGAAAGGGGTGTTTTTTGCGGGTAAGGTTAGAAAGTGGAGCTGCAAAGGTGTCAAAATTCGGGATGAAACGACGGTACCAATTTGCCATGCCAATCAGTTGACGAACGCGGTAACAGTGGAGGAGGAGAGATCTGAAGGATTAAAGAAACTTTGTCGGGGTCAACAAGGAGACCATCCCGGTTAACAATGTAACCAAGATAACGGAGCTCAGGAAGACAGAAATGTAAGAGACGAGAAAGGACTAGGTCAAGAATTCGGAGGTGTTCTTCGAATAAAGGAGTGGCAATGATGATATCATCTAGGTAGGCGAAGCAGAATGGTTCCAGGTCAGAACCGATGACCTGATCGATAAGACGTTGAAAGGTGGCAGGAAAATTATGGAGGCTGAAGGGCATACGACAGAATTGAAATAAACCTCGGTGACAGACGGTGAAGGTAGTGATGGGTTTGGATCCGGGGACAGAGGAATTGCCAATAGGCGGAACAGATATCTAGCGAGGAGAGATAACGAGCATCACGGAGCCGGTCTAGGATGGTAGAAAGAGGATATGCGTCTTTTTGGGTGACTTGGTTGATCTTCCGAAAATCAATGCAGAACCTATAGGAATCTTAACTAGAACAATGGGGCTAGACCATGGACCAGTAGGAGGTTCGACGACCCCTAAGCGGAGTATTTCATTGAGTTCTAAATGGGCTACCTCAAGGAGGGGAGGGGATAGCGGATAATAACGTTGTTTGATGGGCTCGGCTGACATGCGCATGTAGTGTTGTACTAAGGAAGTACAGCCGAGACCAGAAGGTTGTTGGGAGAAGGAGAAAGTGATCAAGGAGTCGAAGTTGTTGTTCGGGATCAAGGTCGGAAATAATGTGGGTAGGAGCGGAAGTAGTGATGGTCAAGGAGGAAAGAGGAGCAAAAGTCCATTGACCATCCAGAAGACCAGGTACACACTGCGCAGACTGCCAGAAGTCAATGCCAAATATAAGTTGGTGGGAGACATCGGGAATAACCAGTATATCAAGGGTAACCACGGACTCTGGGAGAGTGATGGGAAGCGAGACAAAACTTAGGATTGGGCATTTTGAGTTGTTTGCCAGGCTGCAGAAAGATGATGAATACTTATGCAGAGAAAGGTTCAAAGGACGTAATTGGTGCCAACCAGGACCACCAATTATTGTACAAGTGGCTCCTGAATCTAACAGCCCAGTAAAGGAAATCCCCTTAGATTTGGACAGATAAATATGGGCGTAGGTCGCCCCGGACACTAGTGCACAGATAGTTTAGCACCGAACGAGATTGGTCCTCGAGTCCAGAAGTAGGGATATCCGAGGACAAAGGAAGAATAGGGTCTT
The DNA here is from genome assembly GCA_036346225.1 of Platerodrilus igneus. Classification (NCBI taxonomy): domain Eukaryota; kingdom Metazoa; phylum Arthropoda; class Insecta; order Coleoptera; family Lycidae; genus Platerodrilus; species Platerodrilus igneus. The sequence continues at coordinate 2,801,999 of JARFIW010001040.1, read as the reverse complement.
CGCCTCGGCCTAAGAACCCTCATGTTGGGCGGTTAGTTCGGGTAACTCCCTTTCTACAACAACCATAACAATATCGGACTTGCGGACTAGGACAACGAGTAGAAACATGTCCAGTTTGGTCACAATTGAAGCAGGTAATCTGACGAGTAGGAGAAGACGTAGGGACAGGAGCAGACAATATGGCAACAGGAAAGTTTTGTCGAATCGGAGGTGTAGGACGGGCCTTGATAGGTCGGTCAGGATGACTGAGTGTATGTGGGAAGCAAAGCGGGTACGAAGACAAAATCTGGTTCTACGTAAGAGTTTTTGTCTTGGCTAGGGGGTACGTAGTTCTCATCGTGAAATTTTCTGCGTTCTAGTTGTAAACACTCGGTTTCTAACTCTTGGGGCGATCGAACCGGAGGTAACCGGCTGAAATAGAAGGGAGATAAATTTCGGGAAACAACATCTAATTGTACATCATCCGGTATACTTTCGTGATGACGGAACAAGGCAGCCATACAAGCTAGGTACTCGATAATACCTTCCGTTGAGTCCTGGGTTCGTGTTAAAATGTCTTGCAATAATCGACGTTTATTATCCGGTGGTTCGAAATGTTGGATCAGTAAATTGGATAGACTTCCAATTAGAAAACCTATGCCGATTACCCCGATATCAAAGCAACGCTTTAGCTTCGAATAAATCTGGTGCGGCCTCAAATAACTGCAGTCCCGACACATGTCAAGCTCGTCGGAGTTCTTCCACACATTCTAAGAAATTATGCACAGACAGTGTGTTCGGGTCGCCAGAAAATTTTAAATTCCACTTCGACACCAGGACGTATTGGTGGAAAGCGGATCAAGGAGTAGCGGCTAACTTTCACTCAGCCTTCGATCTTCTTTGGTGGTCTAAACTTCTTAATCAACTTAAACAAGCCAATTTATCTTCCAATCTTTACCTCTTAATAAAATCCTTCTTCTCATCACGAACAGCCATCCTAACCTTCAATTTCCACTTGGTTACTAAACCTCTACTCAAGGATGTCCACAAGGTTCTCGTTTATCACCTACCCTATGTAACCTCGCAATCAATTCTCTCTTAGACCTAAACATCCCAAACACCTCCACCTTCGTTTACGCCGATAGCGTAGCTTTCCTTATCCACGGCTACTCTCGTGCCTCTATAGAATCCTCCGCTGCCGTTGTAATTAATTCAATCAAATCCTGTTCCTCTTTGAACAGACAACCACTCTCCCCATCCTTAACAAAAATGCTCCTGCTCAAAGGCTACCTCAGCCCAAACCGAAATCCTAAGATTCACATCCATAACACACCAATTCCCTTCTCAACAACAGCTCCCTACCTTGGACTCCACATTGACACGCCTAAAAATGAACTCCCATCTATCCAAACTTCGAACCAAAACACAAATCATACTCCATAATCTATTTCACGCACTCCCAAAGTCAGTCCACCTCACCAATCCAACACGAAGACTAATCATTAACCACATCATAATCCCAATTATCAAATACGCAGTAGATTCTTGGCTCCCGCTTATATCCCCCTCCTCCAAACGTACGCTCAACACGATCATAAGACCGTTTTTACTCTACACCGCAAGAGCGTTCAGAACAACCTCCAGAGCGTCCTTGTACACTCTGCTTCATATTCCTTCGATCAAAATCCAACTAAACTCCTCATTTTAAATCCGAAACCTCAAACATAACCTACCAGTCATCCTACACGACAGAACACTTCACTATGAGGAATACCGTACTCTCCCTAAAACTGACATAAAATCCCAGAAACGTAACTTCCTACTCCATTCCTGGCAAGATCTTTGGTCCCACTCCACCACCGCAGATATACATTTGATATCTTCCCTAATGTCACAAACATCCCTCCACACATTCCTTTCTGAAACCCCCTACAATGCAACTTCTGTCCGGCCATGGTAACTTCCGTAATAAACTTCATTAATTCCTTCCCTTCACTGTTCTTGCAACAATCAATTTCTAGAAACCCCACAACACCTGATATACTCCTGTTCCCTAACCTCTCTACTACAAATCAACCTCAAGCAATCTACAAACTTTAACCAGTTCTCCCCACTTTCTAACATAAACTTTTTAGTCACTAACTACCCTCAAGAATTCAACCATTTCCTAAATGAAATCCTTTTAACCAAACAGACCACCCACAAACAGGGCACTAACACACTTAATATACGCTCTTGCAATTCACTACCACATTACACTTACACTCGCACTATGCACACAATCAGCTCTACACCACGTGCACAGTGGACGACTAAGGTAGGGGCACAAATCCCCCTCATCAAAACTTTAATAACCCCAGTTGTTTTTAAATTATTGATTCTGAGTTCTTAAATATATGTAAATACCTATAATGTACGGCCAGTATCGGCTCTGGCCTAAGTATAGTCAACAACAATAAATTAATTTATCTATCTATTTATCTATCGGGATCAACGCATCGAGATGCTAGTTTGTATTGTAGCTCAGTTTTTCGCAACCGATTTGCATGGATGCGCCGATATTCCATGGTACACCAAGAAAAAGGATCAACCGATTAATAAATGGTATTTCAAACGATTTGGTGACCCGTAGCACAGTTTAGAAAAAACGAAAAAACCAACTCTAGACTTGATGGGGAGAACAAAATGCACCCAGAGGAGAGGAAGAAAAAAGAAAAATCTTGGGCGCCAGCGTTTTCAGCAGATTAGGATTATTGGTGAAAACACAAATCCTATAATCTGAAATTAATCAACCGATAATATCGAGCGATTAGGAAAGAAACAAAATTAAAATTTAAGAAGATTGAACCGCATGTGGGTGACAGCAAAGAGCCGAAAGAAAAAATAAATAACAGTCCGAACGTAAAGAAAGAAAAAAAATAAGCAGCATCAGGCCGAGAAGCAAAATAAAAACTGGGGCAGAAATTAAGCGAAACAAAATCGAAGCGAACGCTAACCAAAACCAAAATCAAGGCAAAAGTTAAGCCAACGTTACACAGAACAAAATCGACGCACAAAAAAATTAACTAAAACAAATTCGCAGCTGAAATTAATCACCAAAAAAGAATCGCGGTCCCCGTTGGGTGCCAGTAAATATGCTACGTACAATGACGTAGCCTGAAGAAAACGTAAATGTACCAGGCTAACTACCAACGCGGAGAGGGGTGGGGTTTCTAGCAACCCAAAAATAATACATCACCAACGATCCGTAGGAAAGTATCATTGACTATTTATCGTGTATGGCGTCCATGTTCCGCCGATATGGTTCTGTACCTGAGGATGTTCAATTGGATATTGTGACTCGTAACCTTGATCTCTTTTATACAAACCAATTGCCTGCGGTCTGCTCCATTGAAGAAATAGAGGACAAATGTCTGAAGTTGAAGCTGAAAAAGTTTAGGGTCGATAGTTATGTTACCTAAGAGGAGAAGTAATTGTGTAGAACCTGAGTTCGCTTTTGGACAGACCTCGCCTCCTAAAAATACTGCCGGTTTCCATGGTCATCCTGCCACCACTCGCCGAACACTGCCTACAAGAACCAAATTTCTTCTGTGCATAGTTCTAGGTTTGCTGCTGTACTCCATCATTGCCGTCCTAATACTTCCAAAACGTACTCTTCTCCAGTAAACAGGTCTTCGAATAATATTTTGAATTATGCTCTCAGATGTTGGAATTGTGATCAAATGGTGTATATTTCTTCTCATTGTTCTCGGCCCCTGGTCTTGCATTTCTACGGGTGCGGCCGCGAGGTAGTAACCCGGCACGACTGCCCGCAGCATTGTGGGAACCCATTAAACCGTCGGTAGTGTTTGTGGACCGAGAAGAAATTCTTACCTTGTCTTTAGTCTCGGATTTTCCCTCCAAAAGTTTTAATGATCAATCCCGATTTTTGTTAGATTTTGTGTGTGCCAATGTTCGTGGCAACGAACACCCATATCTATCCGTCCAAGTTTTTGAAGTTTCTTTTACTGGGCTTCTGAACTACGGAGCTTAATTCGTGTCCGATCGTATTCCCGCACAACGACGTAAGTTAGATTCTATTATTTCCACTGACATATCCAACCAGCATCCTGGTCTTGGTTACACCTCCTTAGTCCAACACCGTACATCCGCAAAACCTAACATATAACGTTATTATTCTCTTACCGCTCCCCTTCTTAAGATAGCCCATTCAAAACTCGAGGAGTTGATTTGTTTCGGCGTTGTCAAACTTTCCAATAGTTCCTGGTTCAGTTGCATTGTCCTAGTAAAAAGAAGACGATTCCCGTATGTTCTGCATTGACTTCCTCAAAGTTGTAAAGATATCTCTCCCCTTTCTTATATCTATCTCCATACTGTCCTAGATCTTCTACGTGATGCCAGTTTCCTCCCTTTCCCAGACATTCGCTTTACCTACTAGCAAATTCGTCTCGCTCCCGAATTCAAGCCTACCACTGCTTTCACCGTCCTTTGTCGTGGTGTGTTCTAATTTTGCCGCCTCTCCTTTGAACGCTATAATTCTCCCGCTACCTTTCAACGCCTGATCGATAAGGTCATTGGTTGTGACCTGCAACCAATATGCTTCGCTTATCTCGATGATATTATAGTAGCTACCCTTTCCTTCGGCAAACACCTCCACATCGTCAACCTAGTTCTTTAACGTCTTTTTTCGTCGGTCTTACCGTCCGTTAGGACAAATTTCACTTCTGCCTTACTGAACTCTATTCTGATAACGTCGTTAAGCTACATTGTCTCCTAGTTGACCCTGACAAAAGTTTCTGCTATCCTTAACATACCTCCTGCTTCCTCGGTCAAAGAAGTCTGTCGATTGATTGTCATGACCAGCTGGTACCGTATCTTCAGTCAAAATTTTACTATCTTCACTTCCCCACTTTCTAAACTCGCTCGAAAAAATGTATTTTTTCTTTGGTCTCCCGATTGTCAACCTACGTTCCTTTTCCTTAAATATCACTCTGTTCCAACTTCAATCTTAATTACCCTGACTTTACTTTGTTTTTCATCATCCAAACCGATGCCTGCCACTTCGGTTTGGGTGCTATCCTAAGTCAGATTTCCTCCGAAGACGAGAAGGTCGTTAACTACATCAGTTGTTCACTTTTCAAACTTTAGTGCAACTACTCAGTTACTGAGTAGGAGTGCCTGACAGTGCTGTAGTTGATTACGAAGTTTCGCTATTACATCGAGGGTACTCACCTTTTTTATCATTACTGATCGCCATCCCTCCTTTTTCTCAACAAACTACAAAGTCTTTCCGATCCCCCAGGCCGCTGGTTCTTCCGCCTCCAACAATTTGACTTTTCGATTATCTACCATAAGAGCAAATTTCACGTTGTCTCTGATACCTTTTCTCGTTCTGTTCCAGTCCTTGAACTCATGCTTACTTTTGCCATTGCCTTCGTCAAAGTTATTCTTCCTACTTGTGATCCTTGGTATAACTTTAAGGTCTAAAAAGTTTCCAACTCCCCGAGACGTTATCCTTCCTGGTCTGTAGTTAACAATATCCTTTTTTGTCGTCGTATAACTTCTATCGATGCCGATTCTTCAAACGATTGGAAAATTGGTGTACCTACCAAGCAGTGTAATCATCTTATATTCCTCCATCACGATTTTCCTACTTCCGGTCATTGTGGCGTAACTAAAACTTCTGACCGTCTCCTCTAAACATATTACTGGCCCTGTCTCAGAGCTGACGTCGCTCGCCACATCCGATGTTTTCCGGTTTGTGCTGCTCATACAGTTAAACAATTACACTCTCCCTGTCCCTTCGTTCCTAGGGCCAAACCATCTTGTTCTTGGCAGTTCATATGACATTGTAGATTCTCTTCCTCGTTCCACACGTGACCATTCCTATATCCTTGCAGTTTCCGATTACTTCATCAAGTTTTCTCTTTTCACATTTGAAATACCACAATTTCTCTATCCAGCATTCTTCACTTTCCCTACTATACCTCGAGGCTTGGCAGTTATTGTCTCATTTTGGCTTTTGCTGTTGGTTTGCTTCCTCGTCTCCTTTCTTATTTTTGGGTTTGTTGTCGCTAGAAACAAATTCTTTTTATTGAGGTTTGAAAACTTTACTATTTCTTTACCAGAGTTATCCCTTCTCCGACGACTTTCGTTGACTAATACCACATCCTTTCCCTTTTTCTGTTTTCCTCTACCGTTTTCGCTTAGTTTGGTATATTAAGGCTTCAAGCGGGATAAATTCTTTTGTTTTTCTTCTTTTTCCTATTAGTGTACTGCTTAATCCGTTGCTTCTGCTTCTTATTCCGACCTTTTAATTTTGCTAGGGGAGGAATTTGCTGCAGTTCATGCATTTAAATGTTTATTAACAATTTCATCCGCTTTTTCAATCTTAACGATGGTTTATTCAGTACCCAGTTGGTTTCTACTAGTACATGTAATTATAATTTAAAGTATTGCAATCTTTTTTATTTCGAAATAGCATCTAAAAGCGTGGTATTTAGTTATTAGAACATATTGCAATTAGCTATGTACGTGTTCTCTACAAGCTTGTTTGTAAACACGGGCTTCGATCCATTGAAAGTTTTGCATTGAAGATAAACTAAGCATTGGTTCATATTACATTTTCTATAATTTTATGCAAACGCTGGGCAACTCTTCTTGCGTATCATCTATAAGTCCTTGAATTGCAGTTTCTTTCGTGTTGCTTGGAACTTTTACGATATAAAAGATTGGGATACGAGTTAAATTCTTTTTTCATTGCTGTGCTGGTTCCTTGCTCGGGAAGTTAATGTTTGGTTGTACGTGTCATCTCCGATGATTTTCATGTAGCAAGTATGGGCTTCGTTGGTGTAACATTAGAAATATTCTATTTTCTTTAGTAAAGAAATATGAGAATGATTTTTACTCGATAGAGTTCCTACTAAGCAGTATGTATGTAAAACTTCCGTTTAAGTTAAAACTTACCCTACCGCAGATCCGGCTATTTTTTTCAAATTCGTACACTTAACGACAAGTGAATATGTATAGGCGACAATGCATTACTTCGCGTCACTACTAGATTTCAGTAATGTCGACTACAAAAGGTTGTTGTACCCCAGCAGAACGTCATATCCAGTTGTAAGGCTTGCTGTTTGTCCTCTGCATCGTTTTGTGGATTTCTCTCATGATCGCCGGAATATAGTTACACTATTGTTTAGGTGGCGCTATTATATAATTCTGTCCTACGACTAAAATGTATTTCAGCTGGTAGAGGGTTTTTCATAATTTCTGGGGTCCACTATTACATTAAATTTTTTCAAGTTATTTTTAAGTAGTTTTGGACACTCAGTAAGTATACAATTATATAAATTGTTTTTTGAATTAATATTTATACATATATAGAGGATTTTAAAGAATTGGATTGAACACAATCCACTATACATTTCTTTTTAATTTTTGTTTTATGTAAATACGAGAATTTAAGTTAAAAATTAGTTCTAGATAATTAAAAAAGATATTGGTTATAATTGCGGCGATTTTGTTATACTGTGTAAATCCTACGAGATATGTTTGTTAAATATTAATTTTTTGCAAGCTGTTTTCCTTTTTATTTTGCAACATATTTTTTTCTTTAAGGTTTGTAAATAGAATTCTTTTTTTGAGGTTTCCTCTTTCTTTCTTTGTGACCTACCCCACTCTACCGCTTTTAGCTAGTACGGCATTCTTTGGAGTCTCTTTGTCGCGGTATTCGGTGCAGGTGATTTTCTTTGCTTAGTTTACTTTTCTTTCTGATTTGCACGGAATACCGTAACAAATTCTTGAAAAACGTTTTTAACAAAAACCAGGTAACACTTCATGACTAAAAATTATTTCAAATGTATAAATTTCCTTAAATTGCTTAAAAATTAAATTATTCCAATAATTGAAATGTTTAAGTACTGAGATATTTTTACATATTAATTTTTATTCATCTCAGGTCTGAGGTTTAGTGCACACTTTACATTTATTCTTTCCTAATAAAAGAATTTAGCACAACACATATCCAGATGGCATTATGTTTTGAACAAGTGTCTTTCATGTATTTCAAACACGCTATAATAATAAACAACAAATAATATTTTATGTACAAATAAATTCAAGGTTTAGACCTCATACAAATAATTAGATTTTTGCAACAAAAATTATATCAGCTACAATCTCATATGGCCATACTCTACGATAAAACAAATTTGGCACTGTAACAATTTAATTAATAATAGATCTGTATGTTTAATTTAGAATAAATTAGTTATTAAAGTTTTGCTAAATTATTACACAAGCATTTGCCTGGCACGTCAATAGTTGTAAAGGCAAAAAAAGAACATCCCGCAGTCATTCAATAGTTGAATATTAAACAACAATATTCTTAGAACCGGTACTTTGAAAAGATAACAAACACCATAATAAATTCACATTTTTGACATCCCTTGCTGCAAGTCAAACTGCAATTGACAAGAAAGAAAGCAACACAGTCTTGAACTTGAAGTTAACAAAAACGCAGCTGGTCAGACACCAAGAATAACTGCACAGCAAAACGCTCTTTACAAAGCATATGATCACATCGGCACCACCTCCAAGTGATAATTTAAATTAACCAGGACATTTAATCTTCCAATACGTTACGATGTAGCAACTTTCTGGCGAGAGTCGGGCACACGAGTACAACTATTTTGTTGTTGCTTCCAATAGACTAGCGAACTTCGCGATATTCACGGCTTAATCTGGGAATTACCCCAAGGGTGAGTGTTACGTCATCATCGAACAATTCGGTATTTGTGACAATAAACACCATCAGTGCGTGCATCCTACAGTTTTCAGTGAAACATTTTATATACCGACAGTGGAAGTGCGTTGAAGAAAACAGTCGCATTCGAACCCTTGCAGAAGCCGGTTGTATGAGAGCTTTTGAAAGCGACACCGACACCAAATCGTGCGTGTTACTGGTTGTCCGTCGAAAGCTTTTGTGTGTGAACGTTATTGCCCACAGCGGCACAGGATAAAAGGTATTTATACCCTTTATTAAGTAGTTTGGTGTAGTTGGTTTTTAGTTATTACATAACCGCTCCACCGCCAATCGGTATTGCTACAAAAAGCAATTGGTCCTTACCTGTAATTAGCATATTTATATCATCTCCTTAATCCCAACAAGCCATTGGTCCTTAGTACGATCCGGATTTACCAGATCTATGGTATACGCATGTCCTAAATTAAATATCATTTTGCACACCAGCGAGCTTTTAAGTAATTAATATTTTAGCATCAAATTTGTTAGTTTTCAGTTTTAAATATATTTTAGCGGTATATAAAGCACACAGCAACCTGAAAATTATAGTCGCTTTATACTTCTTAAATAAGAAAGGAAAGGGATTTGCTTTGTATTTAAAAGTCATTGCACGTTTTTGTATTACACACAAACCTGCTCGGTTTGTAAACCTAAAATATTTAATACATCTGCAGAGTAATAAGGTTGTAAAACTGCATTTTTCGGCAAATATGTTAAACCACATGTTTAAACGTTCCTGTGAGCTTTGAGGGTAAAGGCCGCCCGGGTTGTAAGCTGTAAATCTTATCTTTAGGCTTTGTTTGACAAACCGGTAGGTTTTCGACGTCTCGTTTTAAGACCACATTGCAGGCTAATAGTCATAAAACGTGATTTATTGGTTTATACGCTATCTTACCTTTTCGTGCCTTGAACAATTCATAATATTTTAATATTTCTCAGTGCACATTTGAGCTTTACCGTTTTAAAGCATTTTTATAGTGTAGGCTTTCAGAATAGCTTTCAGAATGGCTCCCAAGAAAATACAGGTAGCCGAACTAGAATTACTGAAAACACGTATTATAGAAATGTTGGAGCTTAGTAACGCTATACAAAGTGACCCAACTTTAAAAACGTTGTTCCTTATTCAAACAAGGGGAGTATATGACCTTTACAGAGATTTCAATACAATTTTAGTTGCTGTCTTAGCCTCCTGTGACGAGGCAGAATTATTAAATTACAACGCTTTACGGAAGGAAGTAGATTCCGCTTATTATTGCATACTGCTGCATCTCGAAACGATGCAAGAAATGAAAGCACCACAAATCATTGAAAATGCTCCAAGCAGCTCGGGATCAAAATTGTTACCGTTTAAGCTCCCACTTTTCAATAATGAGGTAACGGAATTTTTCGTCTTTTATCGATTTATTTGACAGTCTGGTCTATAATAACGCGTCGCTGTCCAATATCGAAAAGCTAAATTACCTTTTCAATTCCTGTAGCGGGGAGTCTTTGAAAATCATTAAATCGGTACCCATTTCGGGGGATAATTTTATTATCTCATATAATGCCTTGCGTGAGAGATTTAGCAATCCGCGTTTATTGGCAACTTTGCATTGGAAAGCTATGAAAGACTTTCCACCTTTAAAATCAGAAGACCCTAAGAAACTTAGGGCACTTATTGATTGTTTTTCAGAAAACCTTGCTGTTCTAACTAACTTAAAGTTTCCCACGGAACATTGGAACTTTATTCTGGTCGATTGTCTTTTAGAAAAACTCGATCCGTTCACTAGAAAACGCTTCGAACTCCAATCTGATCCGAAGCAAATACCCAATTTCGATGATTTGAGATATTTTTTAACTCAACAATGTGCAGCGTTGGAAACCTTTTCTTCAACCGCACCTGTTTCTTATTCGACGACTTTCCATACATCTCACACATCAGTGCCTAAGAAATCCTCAGCGTTTCAATTTAAACCAAAGGTTTCTTCTAACGTAGTTTCAATGGACACACCAAGTAGCTCCAGTGACTCAAAGAATTCATTTTCGCACCATTGTCCTTCTTGCAAGGGCAATCACTTAATTTACAGATGTCAATCGTTTCTAAAAAAAACTCCGACAGAACGTTTCGACATTGTCAAACGCTTACGCCTTTGTTTAAATTGCTTACGAACAGACCATGCGTCCATGCAATGCAAATCTTATAATTCCTGTCGAACTTGCGCCAAGCCGCATCATACCTTGCTACATTTTGAAGCGCAACCTGCTTCTAGCCGTTCAGCTGAACCGATCGCTACACCTATGCATAAAAATGCCAATAGGACGCAGTCAGCCTCTCCTATTCCGGCAAATGTTTTGTCTTCACAGACGAATTCAAATCTTGGGGTTACTGTCTTACTCTCCACTGCTGTTGTGGAAGTTCAAGACCGGTCTAGTAGACACAAACCGATCAGGGTACTCTTAGACCCTGGCTCTCAAGCTAGCTTTATTCGAGACGATTGCGTGAGCAAACTTTGGCTTCCACGCATACGTTCTCAAGTTCCGATTTATGGACTTGGGCAGACAACTTCAGCAGTCAATAGGGGTGCCGTCAGCTGCACCATTCGCTCTATGTTAGACTCTGAAAAATCTCTAGAAGTCACAACTTTTGTGCTTTCGTCAATATCTGGCAAATTACCCAGCGTTGAAGTTCCTAATAATTGGGAACACTTATGCGGCCTGCACTTTGCAGACCCGACCTGGAACTCTCCAGGAACTATTGACATGCTCCTTGGAGCAGATGTTTATCCGTTCATCATCACTGGCGGTGTTATACATGGCAAATTTCTTCAGCCTGCCGCCATAAATACAATTTTGGTTGGACTATTATTGGTCCCACAAAAGCTTGCAGTCTGATACTGTCCAAGCATTTTTACTTCTGTAGAAGATCCTATCGACCAGACCCTAAGGCGGTTTTGGGAGATAGAAAAGTTGCCATCAAGCCTTACACTTCTCCAGAAGAAGAAAAGGCAGATTTGATTTTGAAAACACGTTTTCTCGTGACCCTAGCGGTCGTTTTATTGTTGCGTTACCGTTCAACGATACTTTGCCCGTTTTGATAATTGCTTTGAGATGGCTAAAAAGACTATTTTCGTTGGAGCGCAAATTGCATGCTCAACCGGAGCTACGCGCCCAATACAACAATTTCATGCATGACTGTCTTGATGCGGGTCATATGGCATTACTCGATTCTCCGCCCGTTGGGAACGATAATTATTTTTTACCCCCATCACCCTGTGTTTAAAGAGGAAGGTCATACTTCTAAAATTCGTGTGGTTTTTGACGCCTCTGCAAAGGCTAAAAACAACGTGTCACTTAATGACACTCAATTGGCTGGACCTAGTCTCCAAAATGACATTTTGTCAATCTTACTTAAATTTCGCTTTCATCGTTTCGTTTTTACTTGTGATGTTCGCCAAATGTATCGACAAATTTTGGTTACCGAAGAACATCGAAAGTTTCAGTTAATCTTTTGGCGGTTCTCCGCAGAAGAACCCATTCAGACTTATCAGCTTAATACAGTGACCTATGGTATTAAGTCATGGCCTTATCTAGCATTAAAAACTCTTCAGCAATTAACCATTGACGAAGGCAAAAGGTTTCCGTTAGCCGCTGAGGCTATACGGGCAAATCTATATATTGATGATTTCGTCGCCGGTGGAGATTCTATACAATCGGCCCGCGAAATTAAAGATCAACTTATCCGACTTTTACATTTGGCTGGTTTTGAACTTCGAAAATGGAGTTCTAATTCAGTTTCTATTTTGGAAAGCATTCCGTCAGATTTTTGCCAATATACTTCTCTCGATTTCGATTCTGACGAATCAATAAAAATATTAGGTCTTCAATGGTCACCTACAGAAGATATTTTCTCATTTCGGGTTAAACCATTAAACCCAATATGTACAAAGCGCAACATACTTGCGCAAGTTGCCAGAATATATGATCCATTAGGGTTTTTAGCCCCACTAACAGTCTTTGCAAAACGCCTAATCCAGCATCTGTGGATGTTAGGTTTAAATTGGGATGACATCCCACCAGCAGACATTTCGTCTCAATGGCAGCAATACCAAGAAGAGTTGCCGTTATTATCGTCATTAAAGTTACCACGTTGTTTACCCCCTTCGGATCCTTTTACTTGTCATTTGCATGGGTTTTGCGATGCTAGCGAGGTAGGGTATGCAGCGGTAGTGTATTTTCAGTTCATAAATCAAACTACTGGAGAAATAACTGTACAATTTGTAACCGCTAAAACAAAAGTAGCTCCAATTAAGCGCATTTCAATTCCATTTACTTTCTTTTACCATTCGGTCTTATCAAGGCTTGATTGAAATCTCCGATGTTTCAGCGTGGAGTGATTCTACGGTCGCTCTCACTTGGATACGTTCTCCACCTTTTCGGTGGAACACTTTTGTGGCAAACCGTGTTAGCCACATTCAAGAAATCATTGCACCTAGCCGATGGTTTTATATTAAATCTTTGCATAATCCGGCTGATCCTGCATCTCGGGGATTGATGCCAAGCGCGGTTATTTCATGTTCGCTATGGTGGGCGGGGCCTGAATGGCTTCACTACCCTAGTGACACGTGGCCGCCTCAACCAACATTGTCAACCTCAATTGCTGAGGTAACTACGGAAAAGAAGATCCTAACATTTGTCGCTCAAACAGATCCAAACGTCATTGACATTTTACTAAGTCGCTTTTCATCGTTATATAAAATCCAAGGCATCGTGGCTTACATTTATAGATTTTCTAAACCCATGGCTCAACGTCATACGGGTCCCTTAACAGACATTGAATTACACAATACTCTCATGATTATCGTTCGGCATGTACAAAATGTTACATTTTTAAAGGAAATAGCTTCGATCAACACAAACCATAAGTTACCTAAAAGCTTGCGAAAACTTTTTCCATTTGTTGATCCACAAAACATCTTAAGAGTAGGTGGGCGCTTGACACATTCTTCGCTCTCCTATTTCGAAAAGTTTCCTGCGTTATTGCCTCAGCGGCACCGATTAACCGAACTTATCATTCGGTCAACTCATGAAAGGTATTGCCATCCCGGTGTTAATACCACAGCGTATCTTATCCAACAGAATTTCTGGATCCTTTCTATTAAAAATTCAATCAGAAATTATTTATCATCATGTCATAGATGTTTTCGTACCAAACCGGTCCTGGTAACTCCTCCTATGGGAGATCTACCGGCAGCACGTATTACCCAAATCAAACCGTTCAGTATTGTTGGTGTTGATTTTGCTGGCCCTCTTTTAATAAAGGCTAACCGCCTACGAGGCTCTAAATCTCTTAAGGCCTATATTTGTATTTTTGTTTGTTTTGCCACTAAGGCCGCACATATTGAACTTGTTTCGGATTTGTCGGCAGACGCGTTTCTTGCCGCTTTGCGACGATTTATAGCACGTCGGGGACGCTGTTCTCAAATATTTAGCGATTGCGGTACTAATTTTGTAGATGCCTATCGTCAGCTTATGAGTTATCTGCATAGTGCAGTAACCTCAGAAAAGATAAAGTGGTCGTTTAATCCACCTAGCGCCCCTCACTTCGGTGGCTTGTGGGAAAGCGGTGTTAAATCGGTAAAGACACACCTAGCTCGCGTAATCGGCGAACAAAAACTTACCTTTGAGGAACTTTACACAGTTCTTACACAAATTGAATCTGTTCTAAATTCAACGCCACTCTGCGCTTTGAGTTCGGATCCAAATGACTTGCGTTGCTTAACACCAGGTCATTTCCTAACTATGGAGCCTCTTTCTGCACCACCAGATGAGGACCATTCAACCAACGTTTTACCATTAAAAAGCAGGTGGAAACTCCTGCAAAAACTCCACCAAGACTTTTGGGCTCGCTGGAGCCATGAGTACTTACATACTCTGAATCAAAAGGTTAAATGGCACTCTAAGGTAGGTGTCCGACAAGTTGAAAAGGACACTATTGTCCTCATCAAGGACGACCAGCTTTCTCCACTTCAATGGAAGTTTGGTCGTATTATTATACGTGTCGCTGAAATCAAAACGGCACATGGCACACTAAAACGACCTTTGGTCAAGCTAGCGCCGCTACCGGTATTTTAATTTTATTTTTTATGTTTAGATGTATATACACATTTCTTACATGTATAGTAGTATATTATTTTTACATATTTGCTTATTTAGATATATATTTTTATTTTTGCATAGTTGGTAATATCGCTCGTTGTAGTGTACCACCCTATTTTTCGTTACCTGTTTTCCTAGCAAGGTCAAATCCCATGTGATTTCCTTCACCCAACCTACTTCCCTCCTTTTCAAAATTCTATGAATTTGGTGGGCGGTATGTTACGTCATCATCGAATAATTCGGTATTTGTGACAATAAATACCATCAGTGCGTGCATCCTACAGTTTTCAGTGAAACATTTTATATACCGACAGTGGAAGTGCGTTGAAGAAAACAGTCGCATTCGAACCCTTGCAGAAGCCGGTTGTATGAGAGCTTTTGAAAGCGACACCGACACCAAATCGTGCGTGTTACTGGTTGTCCGTCGAAAGCTTTTGTGTGTGAACGTTATTGCCCACAGCGGCACAGGATAAAAGGTATTTATACCCTTTATTAAGTAGTTTGGTGTAGTTGGTTTTTAGTTATTACATAACCGCTCCACCGCCAATCGGTATTGCTACAAAAAGCAATTGGTCCTTCCCTGTAATTAGCATATTTATATCATCTCCTTAATCCCAACAAGCCAGTGAGCAATGAAAATGGGCGTAGATGTAAAATAAACTCAACTGTATACCGATATCAAAAAGCGGGAGGGGAATTGAGCGCCACTACATCTATATGAGCAACAAAAAAAAAACCAAAAGTATCCTATGAGAAGATGCAGAAACTCACAGGCTATAGGAACTATCAAAAAGATCCAAGTTAAATAAAACAACACCTCTGGAAACCTCTCAAATGTATCTACTTCACTTCCTGTTGGGATGATCCTGAAAGAAAATGTCACACAATAAATTTTTAATCAATAAACACAGTTTGCGTCTTACAACAAAAAAAAATTAACAATATTCATAAATTAATTACCTTGAAACTATAACACTAAAAGTGTTACACCTAAAAATAAATATTAGAAAGAAATCGTTTACTTCACTTCTATAACATTACTCTGCTTGAGTGTCCCTCAAGTTTCGATACTCAAAATTTATTTTCTTAAAATGTACTGTCATTCAATTTAGATATTCATAAATAAAAGACGGTGATTTGAACAAGAAAATGAATGTAAGTAATTCCTTTCTTCCTTGTTGTTTATATATTTTGTTATACATGTAAACAAAATCACAAGATTTTTTTTAGAGTAAAATTAAATTTTTTTTATGTAATAGAGATTCATAAATTTTCTCATTAAATAATGAAATTTTGACACTTGATAACATTTTTACAAACAAAATTTTAATAACCCTAATTGACAGATCTGTTAGATTGGTTCACAAAAAGTTTCAAAAACTCACATTAGCTTTGTTACAAAAAGGTATTCAAAAAGCATATACATTAAAATTGTTCAGGTTGACATGGCATAGGAATAACACAGTTACTCTATTAATTATCAAGCTGAATATAAACAGATATATTTATTTGAAATTTGGACTTTACAAACTTATTGTAAGACCACATGCTTATTTCACGTGTTCCACGAAATATTTTAATTGGCTTCAAGAAAAAACAATGTTTCCCTTTCTCTTATAGAATTCTAAATTTCGACACTTAACAAAAAATATCTGACACACAACCTTTTTCCTGAACATTATAATTTTTACGATTGTTTATATGAAATACTAAATGCAAAATTTATACTCTCCTTAAATCTAATATCTTTAGTAATTGTACGAACATTTTCAAAAGTTTATAAACGTGATAATAAAGCTTCAACCGTAGCCAAAATAAAAAAATTTAAACACTCGCGGGAATCGGTTTCCGCACCTATGTGGGTTCTAAATGCCTGACGTTCATTCACGTAAAAACTCCAGCTTCAGAAAAAGATTTCCAAATCTAAAGCACCAGACTTCATTCTGGCAACAACATCTTGTTTATGTGAGTTCCGAAGTAAACGGCTGACATTATGACGGCATATTCCTCAATTAAACAAACACCATGTGAGCGATTTTAAATACTTCCTGTTACAAAAATTTCTCCATAATAAAAAAAATGCGGTAAAATTAATTTTAACTGCATTTTTTTTATTTTCTTTTCTTTTAGAATAATAATTACGTAAAATATTATTATCTCACCGTTAATAGATACTGAGGTTAGATAACCACGTTGTTACGTTCGTTTAACATTTAGGCCGCTTTACCAAAGCCCGGGGAACCTTTAACATCCCGGTCCCTTCTAAAACAACCTAACGTCGACCTAAATAGCGATTCTCAAACTCCAGCTGGCACATAAGTGCGCCAATATTTATTTATTCTCGCTCCTATCAATATATGGAACAGGTGAGCTGTCTGATGCGTCCCTTCGTGACACTCTCCACAAACGCTATATTAACTTAATACTTCTTAAAAATTGATACAGACCACCTACGGAATAGGCAACACAAGTGACATGTTTATAACGTATTTTAAGACGTTCAATTCCTACAACAATTTTATAGTATTTGCTACGACAGAATATATTCTTAAAATAAATTTATAGCGAATTAAATGGTAATAACGTTTATTTTTATTACGAAATTGTTTCTTCTGACATTATAATGCAAATTAATAAAATCAGATGTCACAGAACTGTAACAAATAGAAGCGACTTCAAAGGTTAATACCTTAGAATTTATATTTGTTACTACGAATAAATTACAAACAAATGCGATTGACTTTTATATTAAATAAAATCAACATTAAAACAAGGATTTTGTTCCATCAATGAAATTAAAACACATTTACGTTGGAAATTAATACACATAAGCATTTGTATTAAAATATACCTACAGAAACTTAACTGTCAACAATTCTATTACCAAAAATTTACATGAACCGCCAATTTAAAAAATGCACGTAGTGGCCATGTTAAATTCAATGGTATATTATCACAAACCACAGGGATGTTTCTCGCACACGCAAGTTAAGGTTCGTGGCTGCGAGCGGTCTTTTTTAAAAAGACATCTTGCACTTCTTAACACTTTCAATTATTATTTTACAGAAATTAATTGGAATTTTGACAATCTTGAATGAATTAATCCAAGTCCAAAATTAATTTACCAATTGTACACAGCGAGTTATCTACGAACTGCAATGCTAAAGCTGAACGATGGATTAACTGACTGCGAGTGGAGCTCCCGGGCCTTTTATAATATCCCTACCCCCTAACGTGTCTGTGGGAACTTGCAGACCTAATGTCTGCTTTTATTTGACTCTTTGCTATCTTAAATCTATTCATAACTACTTTGTTACGAGCTTACTTCTCAGTAATCTCGGTACGTGACTGTCTGTAACCGCCTGTGACCTGACATCTGCAGTGTCACTTATCTCTGTGCTACAAAGTAGCGTTTCCGTTCCCATGAACGTTAATAAACCGAAATGAATTGTCCTTCAATTACATTGTTGCGCATTTTCTAATACTTCTAGTAATTCCTAATTATTAGTTTGTAACGGGCATTTTTTGTACCTTAACATTTTTTACGCTTTTTCCCAATTAGTAAATACATGGTTTTTGGATCGCTGTTTGTATAAAGTAAATACTTTTGAATAGTTTTCAGATTTGTATGCAATTTAACTCGCGTGTATTCATTTTAAAAGTAGTTTAATTGAAGATTGATTTTCATTCATAAATAAATTGCAAGGAACGAGTTTTAAATAGGATTATTCGTAAATTACTTTCCAACTTATCGGAAATGTTAAACAGCTTGTAATTAATTATAGATTGCATCGTTCTTGTCTTGCCGTAAATATAAATTTTGTTCCTTATGTGGATATACAAGTCTAGATAAGAGACGATAAGCGGTTGTAATAACGACGAATGGATATAAACAGACGAGGAGAGGAGTTCTGTTCTGTGTTCCGATATATGAAGTACGTTGAAAATACTGCTTCTTTCTGCTTTTGACAATAGTGAGAATTAATGCGGGATTAATTTTCGTATTGTTCCTGAACAAGCACGGCATGTTTTTAGTTGATTTTCTGTTGGAAAGAAAAGCGGTAAAGCTTGTTAAACTTGAGGGACGTGTGTTTTACGGAACATTTGACGGACGGTTTTATTGCTTACGCGTGCTTACTAATTGTTTTTAGTTGTTTTTCTTGTGAGACAAATGCTTTAAGGAACATTTGACGGACTTACTTTAGTGATACGCGTACTTTACTAATTTGTGGTTTTAATTGTGTCTTGTGAAATCATAGTCGTAGAACTTGCTAAACTGACCGATTCTTTCTTTAGGATTAATGTGTGTGGGATCTAGTCTAGTGTCCCTTTGTTTTATCAGATTAGTGCATACTTTGGATTATTTAAATACAGTGATACTGTAGTTTCTGCATATTTCTAACACCAAAGAATCTAAAATAGATCATTGCTTGCGCGAATTTCGTTATTTGCGAAATACAACAGATTACCGGTTTACAAAGGTATTGGTTGAAGTTTCTCACTGCTTTTTGGAGGTTTATGAAAATAATATACATTTGATCCCAGTTGAAATTAAACTAGTGCTACAAAATATTTCGAAATTATTGTCTCAGGAAATAGAATTAACAAGAAATTTATCAATGCTACATAGTTCCGTCGCGTGATGGTGTCTGCTGCTAACCCCAGTGAGATACGTAGGTGTGATTAGTGTAACGTGTGATAAGTTCCATCAACACCCTCACAGTCAAGGGTGAAGTGCTTCGTTAGTGCAGGACATCGTTGAATCCCACACTTCAGTTGCAAGGAAGCGTTGCTGAAGGACTTTTGTAAGTTGAACTATTTCATACTTGTTATTACTTTAAATATTTATCCGTTGCTTTACCATATCTTTGTCGTTCTGATACCTTTTACAAAAGACTTGCATGATATTTTAAAACATAAGAAAAAAAAAGAAAGAAAGAAAGAAAGAAAGATCAATACTACTGGATTACTCATACCAATTGTGTCTTATCTATTTATCTTTTGTCAGCATTTTATCTGATTTATGTTTAATTGGTGTGTGAGGAAACGTTTCTGCTACTCCCCAATATTACCTCACTTTGTACTAAACATTTTTCTGTATTGTTTTTACCGTTGTTATATTATATAGTTCATCTAAACAGTTTCTTTTTTTTACATTCTACAGAGTACGGAATAATTTAGACTTTTCATTGCTGCTATGCTTATTCTTTTTTTTCAGGTTTGCTTGACTATTTTTCTTGCAGGTATTATCACTAACTCCTTACAGCCGCGTACATGGTATGTTGGTCTGCTTTCTACAACCCCCCCTACTCTCCGACTGAGCCCGGTCATTTCTTTGATTTTCTTTGTGTTACGTACGGCTACGAGTCAACGTAGCATAACTTTGGCGCCCGAACAGGGACTGCCACGAATTACGTAACATAAATTTTTGGCGCCCAACGTGGCGGCCACGAAATACCGTAACACGTTTCTTTATTTGTATATAACAAATGGGGGATTACATAACTCGCGTTAGAAATTAAGCATGCCCCTCCAGCAATTCTAATTAATAACAAGGACACCTATAAACTTAATTAAAGGCAGATTTACACTGCAAAACAGTGTAAATTCAAATAAGAACTTTTAAAGAAAATTTTAGAAAGACTAAATGAAATATAAGGTAATATCATATTAACAAATTCACATAAATATATGCTAAGAAAATAAATTCATTACACTACTTTTTCCAAAAAGAAAAAAGAACCTGAGATACATAAGAAGTTATCAAACCCACAGGTTATTTAAAAAAAATGAAGATTACTTCACAACAAAATGTTAAATTTACATCAGTAAATAAAATTCAATTCTAACATTCGCCTTAAAGAAAAATTTACTACAAAAGAAATTCAACTTTATAATAATTGTACAATCCATAGAATACTGGGTATACTATCAACTGAATGAGTGCAAGGATAACTTCGCGTGCCACACGTCTCAAAAGAACCACAATCGGGATGACACAATGAGTAGGGGGTCAAAGAGAGACGTCTAACACTCAAAAATTATTAAAAAAATAAAAGGAACTAGGTCTAGGCAACACCTGCAAAACTTACATTTTCCCAAAGGGGCACAAACCGGCACAACTAAAATAAACTAAAAAAAATGTGAGCTCATGTCATTTATCGAAATCTATACATACAAATGTAATTTTCATCATATGTAGCACTCATGGAGAACAATACCTATCACAAGCAGCAAAAAAATCGAACACATCGTTTAACCTTCCTAACGACAACTCATAGAACTATTACCTACTCACAAAAAAAATGCAAACAGTCTGCACTTTGCACACAATAGTGCACACGCGCCACAATGGACACACCAAACAGAAAACTTCCTTCACTTCTAAAAATCATTAATCTACTTCAGGGTTGAGGCCAAACAAAAGACTACTAATAACGGCACAACCTTGCCACAACTGACTTACTAAGTTTGAAAGCTCTCTGCTTCCACGGCACAACCAACAAGGTACAGACTCGCATCAAATTATACTCCAAAACATAACACCACGTAGAGGCAATCAACTCTATACCTACAATCTTCCCTACTAAAGTAAATACACTGCGAGAAAGAAAAATCAAACTTCCAAACTAAGTTTCGCAATAATCACCAAACCTTCTGCAAATAAAAACCTAATCACAAAACTCCACTATAGCAAAATATTAGAGTTTGTTAGCACGCAAACAAAAAGTAAAATAATGAGGAAGAACCATGTACACACTTCTAATGCACTCAACTTTCTAAGCGTTACGCGCAAAACATTTGTCCACCTCTAACAAAACAATTACTACTATTCGCAACTCATGTAAACTTTAGAAAAATTGCTAGAACACGTCACGACTCAGAACAACTTAAACATCCTAATCGCAATTTAATTCTCAGAAACATTATCTGGATCTGACGATGATAATGGTTTCAAACCCTTAACCTGCCATCGTTCTGCTTTAGACCCATTTAAATTATTTAGATCATACACCAGACTTGAAACTTTTCTGCGACAATGCATACAACAAGTTTAGGTGCATTTTCCAGCAAACTTGTGTCCAACACAAGTACCTTATTTGATCTACAAATACGCTCGCCAACTTTAAAAGAAATATCTCGCCTTCTTAAGTTATTTTGATTACACGAACGCTTGTATGTGGAATGTAGTTTTGAACGAACATCTTTAAGGACTTTAAATAAACCTTGGCAATCTCAAACAAATAAAGGGCGACTACCGGTAATGACCTCTACGTCATCCTCAAGCTTAAGACCAACACCGTAAAGTTTACCATTTACTGGAACATGTCGTTCGAAAACCAAAAAGTTCGGGGAGTAACTAGCAGATGTAAGCTTTGCAGAATTAATAGCATACTGAATCTGTGCAGCTAACAATCCAGTATCGTTAATTCTCTCTACAAAATTACATTGAGGTGAGTAAACTGCATTGTACTACATTTTTTGAATTTCATATTTCTCGCATATAGATTTAAAAATTCGACCGGATAACTGTGGACCATTGTCACAAATAATGAATTGGGGTACTCCGAACACAAGAAAAACTTGTTCGTCCAAAAAGCGTTCTATAAGATGCGTCTTGGCATTACGTAAGGGATGCAATAATGTAAACGTTAAAAACCATTCTCCTCTTACTAGTAACCTTTATGGCCATCTTTTCAACGGGAGAGGCGGCCCATCAGGTCCAAGGCTATAGTTTGGGAAGAAAATTTAACTTCTTTTTTCTTTCCCATTAACCTAAGCTGGTCAATATTAAAAGATTTATGCGCAACACAAGTTAAACACCTCCAACAAAATTTTAGTACATCAATACTCAGTTTAGGTCATTAGTAGTTTTTCTGGACACGAGTCAATATTTTTGAGAATCCCAAATGTCCTGCTACAGGAGGATCATGACATAACTATACAATTTCTTCAAGTTTAGGAACCAAAAACTTCCATTCAGTAATGCTATACGACAAGGTCAAATTTGAAGAGAGAATTTTAAAATAAAACTGTTTCCACTTTTCCATTTGGAATAACTTTCAGAAAGTGATATAATTTTTCACGTAACAACACATACCAAGAATCCGAGTTTTCAAGTTTAACTTCCATCAAATCAACAGTAGGATAATCGACAGAAAATGATCGACTTAAACAATCAGGGACAATATTAAATTTTCCTTTTTAACATACCAAAGCAAAAGTATGTTGTCTTAGACGAACAGCCAACCTAGCCAATTTTCCAGTTGAGTTCTGAATATTATTAAGCCACAAAAGCGAAAAATGGTCAGTGACACCGGTAAAACGGGTAGCTTCGACTCAAGGGCCACCTAATAATTACGTTCTGCACGATTAAGAGATTTGTTTGCATAAGAAATGACTCTTTCTTCACCATCAATATTTTGAATCAGAACTGCAACAAAACCTGTATTACTGACGTCACATTCAACAATAAACGAAGTTTAATAATCTGGTTGCGAGAGAAAAAGCGCTAACAGTAAAGATTGTTTTATCTGAACAAATGAACGACGGTACCAGCTACACATATCGATGGAGCGTTTGCAGCAACTTTATCCGGGTCGATACGAAGAAAATTGAAACCTACGATATAACCAAGAAACTTTAAAGAGTTTTGAAAAACTCAGATTGATCTAGGTTGATAGTTAAATTTGCATTCTCAAGACGATGTTTTACGTCACTCAAAAGTTCCAAATGTTTCTCAAAAGTCGGTGAACACAGAATTATGTCATTAAGATAACAGAACGCGTGAGCCTCAAATTTCGGTCCAAAGATAGCATCGACTAAACGCCGTTGCGTTCCGGCAGCATTCCTCAACTCAAAGGCAACAGTTACAAACTATATTGTCCTCTTCCAATTATGCTATACAAGCTGTCTTATATTTAGAATTTTCCGAGAGGGGAATTTGCCAAATTGATTTACGGAAATCCAAACTTGGTATATAATTCGCACCTCGTAACATACTCAATAGCCTATCTACGTTCGGCAAACGATGGCTGTAGTGTTCCTTAACGTCATTCAAAGTTCTGCCATTAAAACAAAACCGACATTCACCTGAAGACTTCTTAACTAAAAGGACTGGCGAGCAATAAGGACTTTGACACTTTTCTACCACACCCAAACTCAACATGTCCTTCAACTCTTCATTCAAAATTGTACTAATATACGGGAACATGACATAAGGCTTCTTTCCAAAAGATTTTGAGCCGCCAGTGTTAATATCCATTACTATTTTATCAGTAAGTTCTAACCTTTCAACACTACTAATCTCGTTAAAAAGATCCATAGCGGCCTGCGTTTGCAATCGTTGGCTATCCAAGAGGTTATTCAAACTAAGCAGACAATCTCTATAATTTATAGGCACTTATGATAAACCGCCATATGAAACTTGGTCTTCAACCTCACCTTGTATATACCATGAATTATTTTTAAAGTCTGCTATTAATCCAAATAGCTTTGCAAAATCGCTACCGAAAATAAAAGCATGACATAAAGAAGACACAACCAAGATATTATGAATACGACACTCTTTTCCAATACAAATTGGCAAATCAACTAAGCCCACTACTATTTCCAAAGTTTCATATGCAGCATGTCCGTATTAAAAACTTTTAAGCTCGATTCATCAATTAATGGAATTGCAAGGGAACCTACCACTGAGTAGTACATCCGCTATCTAATAGAGCAATGATATTCTTACCAAGTAATTTAACCAATATTTATATGGGCGAATATCGCAAGGCTTTCGCACAAATAATAAATCAGCTTTTGACTAAGGAACAGTTCGAAAAAGATTTTTTACTATAATAAACCAATTTCACCAATTTTCTAAAAAAAAAAAATTTTTTTGATCACACATCATAGTCGCAGTCTTGAAACGAACCAGGATGGCGGCCACCCAGCATCTGTTTCCCTACCCGGCTTTTTTTTTAACACCAGGGACACTACTATAATTAAAAAATTTCTAGGCGCTCTACAACTCCTAAACGAGTGACCAACTCTCAAAGAGTTCCAACATGTAGGTCCTTTATTATTTACCGGACCTTTTGGGTAAAAGTAGCAGGGTAGGGGCATACCGTGCATTTATATTTCCAATGCTCCACCAGAAGGTACTACATTGGCCAGGAGGCGAGTTTTTTGTTGCCTGGAAATTTGGAATTTTGCCGAACCCTTGTCGTTCCAGACAAGGTAGGGATCTTTAACGTGCGTGACAACACTCACACACGGGACCTCCATTTAACCTCTCATCCGAACGAGGGCGTAATTTTTGTGAAAAATGCTCACCTGTCATTTTTCAAGCAGTCGGCCGTGTCGGGATTTGAACCCAGGACCTTGGGATCCGTAGTCTTACGCTTACTACATTGATCCACGGCGACGCCTCGGTAGGGGCATACCACTAACAATCTAGGGAGGTTGCATTTTGTTATAATAACCACGACTTTCTGACATTGAAGAATTTTTAAAGATTTAATTTCAAAACGAGACTTAGTATTGCCATTGGATTTGTAGGTGCGATTTGACTTACCACAAACTAACTTCTGTTTTAATGAAGCGGCCTGCTCCAATTTCTTACACAACTTTATTAACGTAGACATATCCTCGATATCTGACAATGCATGTTGGGGATTAAAATCTGGCAATAAATTCCTTCAGATTATTCTTCAGCTGCTGGTTGAGATAATCTATTAAACAAGTTTTCAACATGACCAATACATAAAACCACTGGTTCGTCTTTTTTTTTTATGACCAGATCTAATTGTTTACAAGTGTATTCCTCTGAATGCGCTGGTAAAAAATCTACCTTCAAACGATTAACCAGGGAATTCCAATCCCTTAAAGAATTTCTAACACCATTAAACCAAACTAGGGCGTTGTCTGTAAACAACTCCTGTTCCGATACCTTCCGGGACTGAGCCAATTCTCTTATCCTTTCCAAAAAGAAATACAATTGCTTAGGGTCTCCGGAAAATTTTATAGACCAGAAACCATTAGGTATAGGTGATGAAAGATATGAGACGGTGTGAACGGGCACATTAACTGTTGAAGAAGATGCACCGTTATTTTTCTCTGTGATATTAGACGCTGTATTTTTAATTATTCCTTCATACAATTCGGTTTCCAATATAAAATTGGTTGCAAGTGTCTTTTTAAATAAAGTACTTTTGTCTAAACTTTCCACACGGAGTTTCATTCGACTAACCCTACCTGATAAATTAATCAGCCTTGACTGGCTCTTTTAAAACCGGAATCCGAAGAATTTCCTTCAAATTCGGGTAAAATATTTTTCACCGGCTCAACAGCTAAATTAATCTTCTTGCATTCGTGCAATAATTGCAGATTATATTTATATAGATCAATCAAACAACTTGCTTTATCAACTTCTTTTGTCAACAACCGCGATAAAATTCTTCTTTTCTCTGTAACGAGCATTGCACTTTTTATTCTTCGATTTTTCAACTCACACTCCAACTTTTCCTTCTGTAAATAAATAATTTGATGTTTCACTCATCTTAGAAAATTAATAAGGAGTAAAATATCTCAAAAAGGTTTTATTCAAGAAGAACTTCATTCTAATACTAAAATCCAATAATATTCTTATTTTCAAACAATGCTACTAAAAAAATAACAAGTCCTTGGCCAAAAATTCAATTAAAGACTTCAGAAGAATATTAATAAAGGGGAATAGAAACACCGAGTTACTGAAGTCTATTCAAATTTTTAAATGAATCAATTTAACAAAAATTGAGCCACTGCGGAAATCTGGGATACTGCGAAAATACGTACTAGAGTTCAATGTGCAACTAACTTGGATATTACTCCAGGAGACAGGCATGAGAACGGGCATGGGTATATTTTGATAAATCTTATCAAAGGAGAAGGGCGCCACTGCATTTACGGAAACTCGGAACCTCGACGTACTACTTAGAGCAAACGACAACGATGTCTCGTGGATGGACCTACAGCTTGAGTATACAAAAACACAATAGAATTAAGTCAGAAATAAAAGTACACATAATTAAGTTAAATGTTAAGAACACCGTTTGTGCTCTATATATCACAATAATTAAATATCACAAATTGAATTTCTCTACTACAACACAAAACGAATGGTACTTGTTCTTTTTAGCACTAACCATAACCTTGCTTTTATAAAACCTGAGATTCCTCACCAATATATAATAATTACCCAATGTTTTGTCAAGTGACAAAAGTAAAAGAACGAAGTTCACGTTAACAATGTAATGAAAAATTAAAACATTCTTGTATAATCATTTTGTTTGTATGTGCAGTTCTTAGAAAATATTTTTAACACAAACCAGGTAATATTTCATGACTAAAAATTATTTCAAATGTACAAGTTTTCTTATATTGCTTCAAAATTAAATTATATCAACCCAGAATTATTTCAATAATTGAATTGTTTCAAGTACTGAAATGTTTTAACATACTAATTTTACTTCACGTCAGATCTAAAGTTCAGTGCATACTTTACATTTATTCTTTTTCAATAAAAAGATTTGAACAAGTCTCTTTCAAGTATTTCAAACACACGTTGTAGTAATAAACAACAAATAACATTTTAAGAACAAATAAATTCAAGGTTTAGACCTCTGCAAATAATTAATCAGGTATTACTAGAAAAACTGTATCAGCTACAATATCATATGGCTGTATTCTATTATAAACCAAATATGGCACTGTAAAAATTTACTTAATAATAGATCTCCAAGTTAAGAAATTTGGAATACATTAGTTATTGAAATTTTACTATATTACTACACAAGCATTTGCCTTACACGCCAATAATTCTAAAGGCAGAAAAGAGATTCTGCAATATTTTTAATTTTTGAATATCAAACTACAATATTCTTAGAACCGCTATTTTGAAAAGGTAACAAGCTTACCATAATAATTACACATTTTTGAAATACCTTACTGCAAGTCAAACTACAATCAACAAAAGCAAAAGCAGCACAATTGTGAGCTTAAAGTTACCATAAAAGCAGCTGGTTAGGAATCAAGAATAACTGCATAGCAAAACGACTTTCACAAAACATATGATCATGTTGGCACCAATTCCAGGGGTTGATTTAACTTAGCCAGAACATTTAATCTTTCAATACGTTACCAATAAATTACAATCAATACGATAGAGTTTTATATTAAATAAAATCTAGTTTTAAACAATCATTTTTTTCCATCAATTAAATTAATGCACTTAAGCATTTGCATTATAATATACTTACAGAAACTTCACTGTTAACAACTCGATTACCAAACATCTACATAGAACGGCAATTTGAAAAAAGCACGTTGTGGCCATAGTAAACTCAAAGGTAAGAAAATACCTTCTACTAAGGTATCACAAACAACCAACAGAGAAGTTCCTCGTCCACGCGGTAGAAATCAAGCATGCTTCTCCTAAAATTCTAATTAATAACAAGGACACCCATAAACTTATTTAAAAGCAAATTTACACTGCGAAACAGTGTAGATTCAAATAAAGACTTTTAAAGACAATTTTAAAAAGACTAAATGAAATATAACGTATCATGATATTAAAACGGATTTTGTATAGAAATTCGCATAAATATATGCTATGAAAATTAATACATTACAGTACAAACACAAAAATTTTATTATATTTCCAAGCATAATACTACGTCGCAAGTTATGTAATTCTCCAATTGATATATATATATATATATATATATATATAAAGAAATAGAATAAATTACGAAATTATTAGAAAGTGCCAAGTGAAGTGCAACAAAGTAAATCAATGACAATTTATACAGTTCATGAACGTGTCACGTACCTAGATTACCTAGAAAGTAAGATCGCAACAATGTATTTATGAATAGAGTTAAGAATAAGCAGACATTAGATGTGCAAATTTCCACAGCCATGTGAGGGGGTAGGGATATTATAAAAAGCCCGGGAGCCCCAGTCGACGACAGTTAATCCATCGATCAGCTTTAGCATTGCAGATCGTTAGATTACTCATTTTTGTACAATTAATTAGTGTATTTTGATTAAAGTAATATTCAACTAATTTGTCAAAATTCCAAGTCAATTCTGTATTACTAAAAATAAATTTGTTAAGAAGTTGGAAATGGTTTTTTAAAAAGGCCGCTCTCCAGCCACGAACCTTAACTGGCGCGGTCGTAACGGATGTCAAAAGGTCACTAGCAAACCCAAATTCGAAGAACTGGTGGTCTGGAATTTCAATTCCGAATTTGACAGAACCAAACAGAAGTTGGAGGCGAAACAAAAATCGTTCAAACCCAGCAAACAAACAGAAGTTGAAGGAGAAACAAAATCGTTCAAATTCAACAAAAGAAAAACCGGAGAAGATACAAGCATAGATCAAATCCGAAAACCAACGTGGAGAAAGTACTAGAATCGACGGACTCCATGAATGCAACAAAACAATTAGTGTAAGTTAATTTTCCTTCAACCAATTGAATTTCTTATTTTATTTTACACACGTATTAAATATTTGCTAGTTTATGATTTATATATGTATATTGATTATTGATACCATTATTTTATGCAATTTGATGAAAATAATCCACCTAGCTATTGCAAGGAATTATCTTCAAGCTATTTTTGAAAAAATTTTCTTTGTATAAGGGAGACATATAAGAAACTTGAGAAAATTAAAAGTCGCATTCAAGCGCACCTGAGGCCATATTTACTAAATCAACTGGCGTACAAATTTTTAGAAACAAAACAAAAAACGAATTTCTAATTCAACAACACGGTATTAACTGGCGCAATACCCCAAAAATAAAGGCCAAAATTAAATCACGAAATCTAAAAACAAAATCTGTATAATAACGCAACAATATAACGAAATAAATTATCCAGACGCAGACTCATCGTATTCCGTAAAATAATAGACACAACTTGCAATCTATTATTAAAACTACAACCTTATTACGAGAATTAACAAAGCGCAAATTCAAACGCAAAACCGCATCATCTAAAGTATATAAAATCATTCACGCAACGCTATAAAACGGTTATAATTGGAAACAAATATATCTAATTATAACTACGGAACAATACCATCCTAAACTCCACAAACTATTTAAAACATATTGCAAATCTAAATATAACCATACAAGAACTCTTCAATCTACCAGAATAAAGCATTATTAATTAAAACAAGCAGCATTAATTACGACCGGAAACTTTTACAAAACATCATCTTAAATAAGAAAAATTACGTTTAAATATAAAACCAACTCAAGAAACCTATAAATAATTACGATACAAAAAAACGCATATTGCAACCTCATTCAGACTTGACAATTATAATTAAAAATACCACAGCATTTACTGAATTACACCTACAGTATATTTAAAAATAACCTTGCAACAAAGACACTGACGCAACCAATTAACTGGTAACATCTTACAATAGTTTAACACATTGTAATCAAAACAATACCATTGTATGCAACTTTGAACAAAGCAAAAGACGACACCCTGCAAACTTAAAATTAACACTTAATTTCACGAGACGAGACGCATTGCAGACACCTTATAAATTACACAAACCCACAAGAAGAGATAATTATTACCAACAGAATTAAAATAAGCGGAATTAAAATAGAAAAGTTTTAACTGACGCAAACCTAACAAAGTAAAATAAATTACCATAAAAATCATTCAGTCACATTCAAACTTAAGAAATCAAACCTACAAAAAAATTAACACTAGCAGATTAAAAATAAAGGTATTCAAGACAATATCAAGAATAAGACCCATGAAATAACTACAACACCATGCAACTAAATACAAAACAAGCAATTCAATTCTTTAAATAATTTAAAACGACCCAAGCTAAAAATAGCAAGTAACCCGACGCAAACTAAACAAAAAATTAATAAATTCAGGCAAGGAATAACAAGACGAACTACGAAATAAATCCAATTTTCACAAAATCAAAAAATGATCAAAATCAAATTAAAAAATTAATTATTAGAACATTCCCCAGCCAAAATGAGTGAAGGTATGAAGATTTACTTGGAGGTAATTCCAAATTTCAATGGAGATCAATGTCTTCTCAGTAATTTTATAACAGCTTGTGAAATATTTTTAAAAACATTCTATAAGCCCGGAGACAACAAAAGGAACGTACTACTCCTACGTCTTATAATCAGTAAACTAACCGAAAAGGCACTAACATTAATTACGAGTCGAGATAACTTAGAACAATGGGACGATTTCAGACGACTATTGATTGCATATTTTGGCGATCAAAGGAACCTAAAATGTCTAGTACGCGATTTAATAAACCTTATAATAGAAAACAGCAAATTCCCGTACCAATTTGGAATGAAGTGCCAAGATGTAACAAGTTTAATCTCGACAAAACTAAAAATTGAAGAATTCGACCCAAATATCAGATTTCTAAAAACAAAAATGTATGACGAAATGGCATTAGACACATATCTAAATGCACTACCAGAACGACTTTCAGACAAAATCAGATTTCAACATCCTCAAAACATAGAAGCTATGAACATGATAATCGAGGAAGAAAACGTAATGTATTACAGAAACCGATTATACAACCCCAACGCAAATAAAAGTTACTCACTCATAAAAACCATACAAGCCGCGAGACAAACAAATCTCCAACAGAAATTCACCCCATTCAATGCACAAACAAACCAACCGCGACCCAATGATCCACATTTTAATAACGCAAACTTTAATAACTAATATAAACATTTTTCAAAACCAAAGTTCAACCAAAATTTTACGAGACCCGCATTTCAACCAAGATTCAACCAAAATGTAAATCAACAAAGACCAGCATTCAACGCGACCCCTGTCAAAAATTTACCAATGACAAGTAATAATAACAATCTTAATAACTATTATAAACCCACACCAATGGATACCTCATCTGGTGATACCAAACCAAACACAAAAATAATACACATTCGACCGAATTCTAACCAAAAACGCACTTTTACATCGGAAGAACTATTTCATCAAGAAGTAGAGGAATATGAATATGACCAGAATAATTACATTCGACTAAGTACAGGCAATGAACAAATCCATTCGAACAATTACGAACGCGAAAAATCATGTGAAGCTTATGAAGAGGACGACGAAGAAAACGCGTGCTCAAATTTTTAGATAGACCGATTTATAAACGACCATACGTAATAAACTTAAATAATATGAATCACCTAGTACTACTCTATATAGAAATACCCCACGCCGAATTCAAACTACTAATCAATACCGGATCTCCAAAAACCTTAATTAGCCCGCGAACCGTAAAGAAACACTATCTAAACTACGTAGAAAGAGAACCGTTTACAATTAAAACAACCCATCAAACAACCCTACACCAATTCGTAGAAAACATACCTTTACCGAAAACATTTAACGTAAAAATGAAACACAAATTTTGCATATTCGAATTTAATCACAAGTATGACGGACTAATAGGAATGGACCTTCTAAGAAAATTAGGAGCCAACATCGGCATAAAGAACCGTTTAGTAAGAACCAAATATGGACGAATCCCCATTAAATTTCAAAATACCCAAGTTGAGGAAAAATACACAATAGAACCCCGAACAGAAAAAAAAATAAAAATTTCCGTAAATTCAAATAACAAATTAGAAATAATAAATCACATAACTTTTTAACAAGGCGTAGAGACCCCAACCGCATTAGTACAAATCAAAGATAACTATGCCACAACGACAATTTTAAATTCAAATAATTACCCCGTAGAACTATCTTTAACAAATGCAATTAACGTAGAACAATTAAATTTTAACGAGATGGAAATAGACGAAAATTAAAACGAAACTTATAACCCTGTAGAAAACGACAAAATGTTAAGAGAAAATTTAAGTAATATCCGTTTTAACACCGATATCAATCAAGAGGAACAAAGAGCAATCAAAAATTTATGTTTCGAATACCGCGACATATTCCATTGCAAAGGAATACCCCTAACATTTACAAATACAGTCAAACATAACAGAACTAACGGATAACAAACGCATATTCTCAAAAGCATACTGACCACCTCAGACAAATCAGGAAGAAGCTGACAGACAAATAGCCGATCTATTAGATCAAGATATCATACAACACTCCAATTCACCCTGGAGCAGCCCCGTATTAATATTACCAAAAAAATTGGACGCATCAGGACAACGAAAATGTAGAATGGTAATAGACTACAAAAAATTAAATGAAAAACGGTAGACGATAAATACCCGCTACCTAATATAACCGAAATTTTAGATAAATTAGGCAAGTGCTAATATTTTTCAACATTAGATCTAGCATCAGGATACTATCAAGTGGAAATGGAAGAAAAGGATACACCTAAAACAGCTTGTAGCACCCCTAGAGGACATTACGAATATAAAAGGATGCCATTCGGATTAAAAAACGCATCCGCAACTTTTCAAAGAGTAATGGATAACATACTACGAGGGATACACAATGAAAAATGCCTTGTGTACCAAGACGACATCATAGTTTATTCAACATCATTAGTGAAGCATATAGAAAGACTAAGAGAAGTGTTCGAAAGATTAAGAACAGCACAATTTAAAGTACAATTAAATAAGAGCGATTTTTTACAGAAAGAAGTAGCATTTTTAGGACATATAATAACACTTGTACTTCTTTTACGAAAGTTGATTAAATCTATACGTTAAAGCGAATTCCATGCAACTCTGCCGTTTTGTGGCTTTTTTAGTTTATTACAATTTTAATATTCTCTGGAATTTCTTAAACGTTCTCAATGGCGGTCGGTTTTATTATAAGAAAATTCATAGCGTTGCTTAATGCTAAAAATAAAGAATATTTTACATCCATGTAGGAATGCGCCAGAGTAAAACATAAGCATTATCTTCTACTGTAGTGTATATAACTTTGTTCAAGTTGGTTTATTTCATTTTCGCCTGGATCAGTTACATTTACCTCACGGTGATTTTGTGCCTACCAGGTTTGTCAATTACACAAGGAAACAGTCATTTCGTAGCTTTAGATCAGTGACTTGTTTTTGACTAACGTTTGGCTTCTAGATAAAAAATAACCAATTTCTGTCTATTGCGTCAACTTTTAAATCAAAAACAGGCTCTCTTTGTCTCAAAAGTCGTTCAAATTGTGCATATAAAAGAAAAAAAAGGAAAAACTAATTAAATATACTGTTCACAAGGAATAGCTTTATTCATAGAATAGCTATATATAATTACTGCAAGTTAAATTGTGTTCATTCAAATAGTAATTTTTTTTTACTAAACGAAGTATACATACGAGTATATGGTAAAAATTTTCGATTATAGTTTTGTATGGAGTGTTTAGTCTGTGGACATTTTCGCTTGATGCTCCAACTATAGTCAGCCAATCATATATACATTCCATCTACCTTGATATCGTGCCTCCATGACCTTCGAATCTTGGTGGAATCGCTCACCCTACTCATCACTGACCGCACCAAGATCTTTCAGGAAGTTAGCGAAATAGCTATGTAAAAAATGCACTCTGATGCTCATCTTACAACGAAGCAGTCTAAAGCTCTCCAAAAGTTGCTGGACAATTTTGGTGTGATTCTGTGTTCTTTTATTTCTAAGAAAACTTTTAACGATGTTTTGGAATGCCAACCAAGCATTCTTTTAAAGTTTTGGCATTGTTCCGATAAAATGGTGATCTTTAACGAGTGTCTGAATATGTGTACGATTAAAAACATCGACGTTTATATTTTCAAACAAAAGGTTGGGAAATGCTAAAATGAGATACTTGAACCAGTCTTCAACTAACCAAGTTTTAACAAATTGCTTCACGAGACCCAGTTTTATATGCAGAAGTGAAAATACATTGTATATTTATCTAGTAAGAAACCTTTCAGATCATTTAAAACCGAGGGTCTTACAACCTATAAAAGTCACATATTTCCAAAGATGGTGAACATAAACGTACACAACAGTGTGTGGGGAAATCAGAATTGCCTCCAATTTCAAAAGGGAATCGAGCAAGCCAACAAGATACGTATGCAGGACATAGTTGGAGATCTATGACTAAAAGACTGCCATAAGCTGCAAGAATTACACGATGGAATGGATCTGGCTGTACATGGAATAAACTTCGGTACGTTTTGCATTTCGAAAATTGCGACGGTCTCTATGTACCCAGTTATTGGCTAGAAGATGAAACAGAAGACTTGGGCATCGATTTGAACTTTTACCCAAACACAGATAAAGCTAGATAAAATTGAAACTACCCTAAACAAACATAAAGAAAAGATAGTTTCCTGTGTATAACTGTTACTAAAATTAAATTTTATTGGGCCTATGCTTTCCTCGCTAAATAATTTTATCATCAAAAGGTATTATTAATAAATTTCAATATCCTTATTGCGTTTTCATTGTTAGGAGGGTGCTACATTAAAATAAGGGGTTTAGTAGTGGAAAAATGGTGTAGTTAAAGAATAGAAGCCCTCTAATGGTTCGTGTGATTTCAAGTGTTCGACAAGTACTTAGCTTAGACCATGTTGAGTTGGATTAAAACTGACAGTTGTGATGTAATCAAAAATGGTGTCTGTCACGTAATTATGTCGTTGGGTGGAATGTGGGGTAATTAGATGCGTAAGTAGATATATGGATTGATCCGGTTGTCTAGTGGATAAGGCATTCGCTTTGCATGTATGCGGCGGGGTCCGACCAATTTAAATTAATTTTTTTCTTTAAGTACCGTATAGGTGGAGGTGGGAGGAGGATGCTTGGAGAGGTAGATATGGAGGTAGATGGTTAGAAAGGTGGGGGTGTAAGGTAAGAGGTGGAAAGTGGTGAGCTGAGAGGTGGGGTGTGGGAAATGGTGAGATGGAAAGCGGGAGGTGTGGTGTGAGGAGAGAGGAGTGAGGTGTGAGGTGTTAGATGCTAGTTGAGAAGTGAGAGGTAAGAGAAGGAAAATGTTGCTCTTTTCCTTAGCCGCTGCAAAGCGTCTAATGACGATAGTTTAGCATAAGGAAAAAGTATGCTTTACTTTGGAGACCCAAAGGGGTGTGAGGTAAGAGGTGAGTAGTGGTGAGGTGAGAGGTGGGGAGTGGGAAATAGTGTGATGGGAAGCGGGGTGTGAGAAGAGAGGACTAAGATGTGAGGTGTTAGATGCTATAGGTGGGAAATGAGAGATGAGAGAAGAAAAGTGTTGCTCTTTTCCTTAGCCGCTGCAAAGCGTCTAATGACGATAGTTTGGCATATGGAAAAATTATCTTTTACTTTGGAGGCCCAAAGTTCTGAATCTTGGAAATGAATCCCATATTCATCTTTTCTTAAATTTACAGCAACTAAAGTAACTAAAATATTGTACTCGGTGTATTATTTAATCAGTGAACGTACCCTAGTAGAGCTTTTCGAAGTATAGGAATATGCCATTAGTTATAATGTTAAAAAAGAAATTTTACGATAATAGCTATGACGGGAATCACACTCATTCGTTTATAATGTGTATCCTTAATGTAGTTAAATTGCACTAGAGTTTCTTGTGCAAGCCGAAATACAGTGGCGGATCGTAACTTCTTGAAGACTTATGCTAATCACATTTCAGTGGCCCCTAGTAGCATATTATTGACGGGAGGGGGTTTCCGGTTGTCTAGGGATAAAGACGAATTTTAAAAGGTAATGTATTATGTAATGGGTGTAAAAGAAGTTATTCTTAGTAACAAACAAATATTGAAAAGGAAATATATAATTCTAAAGGTGTAAAAAATATATTATACAATAAACTGTCTTCTACATATGAGTCTGGCAGATTCTCTAATTGATCTGCTTATGTCATTTTCTATAGAAAGGATGTACTAATAATTTAGTCTCTCATCTCTCATAGTCGATCTGTATTTTCGTTTTATAATTGTTAGTTTAGAGAAAGCTCTTTCAGCTTCACAACTTGCTATCTGCATTGTTAAATAGACTTTTAGAACAGTATACAAATTTGGAAAAATGTTTATGAGATATCTGTTATA
Source organism: Platerodrilus igneus (assembly GCA_036346225.1). Taxonomy (NCBI): domain Eukaryota; kingdom Metazoa; phylum Arthropoda; class Insecta; order Coleoptera; family Lycidae; genus Platerodrilus; species Platerodrilus igneus. Next base: position 2,765,022 of record JARFIW010001040.1, on the reverse strand, counting down.
AATTAAATTTAATATATTTGGACAGTTTAATTTTAAGCATTCGTTTTATTTGAATTTATGGTTAATTTAAGATTTTCTTTTAGTTGGTGACATTCGTTTTTAATCCCTCCGTATGTCAACACTATAATGATCTGAGTACTTTCTTCATCTATATATAAAGTTTATGTGTCTACTACATTCATTGTAAATTTAAACTTTTTTACTAATAGTTCGTAAACCTTAGCTCTTCAACCTAATTCTTATTATAAATCATCTAACAAAACCTTTACTACAGAAATTCGAAATCTATTTTGTCCTACAAGTGAAAATATATCTTTTTCGCTATATGAATACTTTTTTGTTTTAATCCTCTTATTCCCGTCACTATAATTTTCCTGAATTTGGTTACTCTTTTTTTTGCATTTAATTCATATTGCTTACAATTATCTTTTATATTTTTGAAAAATTTTGTAGCAGCATAATTAACACAAAATTTTCAAATAAATCTAAACCAGGAGTTTGTAATTTTTTGTTAATTTTATTAAACCTTTCAAGGAAAACATCCCAAATGATGGCTAGAGTAGCGGTATCTAATTTTATAAGATGACTGTATAAGTATTTGGCTTCCATTTTGTAATCAGGCTTTTCTAAATCACTGTCAAATATACTAGTTAAAAAATCTAAAATTGTGTTTTAGTTTGTCTTTAAAGCATGGACTGCGTCATGATGACTAGACCCTCTGGTTCGACTAAGATTTTTATAGAAACTGGCAGTATTACCTGTTGATTTAGTAAATCCTATATGTGAGTGGATGCCGAAACAATACATAGAATTGCTGAACAATTTCAAAATAATTTGTGATATCAGATACAACATTTACAGCTTCTACATTCACTAACTTGAAAGCCTGCGCCACACATACTGTATAATTAGCAAATTTGCTTATTTCTTTACAACGTGCTTGCAGCCCATTATATTTACCTCTCATATTTGCAGCGTTATTGTAGGACTGCCCACGGCAGTTATCAATTGAAAGTCCATTTTCTTGTAAAAAATTTTTTAGAACGTTAAATAATTAGAAAACCCGCGTGACTAGAAATGGGTATAGAACTCAATACCTTATTATAATAATTGCCAATTGATCTGACACCTGAATGAGACAAAACTGGCGTGGAATCAATAATTACCAAATAATACGTGGTATCATCGTCATTGATTTTCCCAATAATTTCTTTTAGAACTTGTTTTCCCATTAGTTCGATAATTTCATTATACACTGATTTCGATAAACTGCAACTTTATATTGCTAAGATATTTTTCTATATGTTGTCGTAAAAAACGATCAAATTCCTCAATTAATTTAACAAATTCTACAAAATTTTCGTTATGAGAAGATCTAAATTTTTTTATGCGGCCACTGAATGGCAAACCTCTTTTCGATAAGAGTTTAATTATAGCAACAACACGCATTAGCACATTGTAAAAATATTCGGTGTCATTTTTTATCTGTTCTTAAAACTGTCTATCAATGACATTTTTGTTTTCCTTTCTGCATAACCAGATCGACATTGCATTTTTATGATCAACTAATTCTTCGTGAAAGTCGTTATTATATTAGCACGGTCAAAACATCCAGTTTAGTCGAGTGGTTACAACAACTGTTTTCTATCCTATTTTTAAAAAAAGATATTTTTTTCGAAAGACAATTAATTATTAATAAGTTCTTCGAGAAGTCCATAATGCTTAATCTTTATATTATCAAATTCTCCAATTTTATCAAATTACATGGTATGATTGGTTTCCAATAAATAATTTATGGGTTGCACTGACCTCTTGGTTATACTTTGTTCCTTCTTTCTTGTTTTCTTCAGTACTAGTTTCTAAATTTTCTTCTTGGAATTCATCACTCATTACTTTCCATGCTTTCTTCTGAAGTCGAAGTAGAAGAAACGGGGAGAAAAAAAATCGAAAAGTTTTTGGCATCTTTGTATTCCTGCCTCGTGTCGGTGTTTAATGGTACTTCTTTTTGATCCGCTTAAATATTTTCGTCTTGACATTTTGTTAATATTTTTGGGTCTCTAAAATAAATAACTTCTTAGTAAATACCACAAAAAGAAATTAAGTACCAAATTAATTAAAAATACTTTAACTTACACGGTATTGGTATTACTTAGATCCTCCTGTTATCTTAATTACCGTATACGTTTAGTGTTTAGATAAATAAATAGTTAACTATAAATATTAATAATCTATAGGAACACTGTGGCACGATTTAAATAAAATTAAATAAAAACCCTTAACCACAAAAATTATTTAAATTACTAGATACGTATTTCGACCACTATGTGGTCATCATCAGTAGGAATTTTAACTAATAATTAGTTGTTGTTCCGGAACATTTCAAAGGATATTCTCCTCACCACTTAGGCTGAAGTGAACCTTCCCAACATACAATTTACTAGAATGTTACTTTAAACACTATCGAGGGTATTCTCCTCACCCGCAGGCTGGTGTCCTCCACAACAAACAAGTGAATTGTGATGTTATAACTAAAATCTACTTAATTTATACTAATTCTAAATCTGCTGAAGCGGAACCAAATTATTCTTGCTTTCTCATTGGTTGTTGACCAATAGGGAAAGCAAAGCAGATGGCTCTATGGGCCCTTTATCAGTGTTTAAGAGGGGTCCTTCATGTTTAACAATTTTAATCGATTCATAAGCATTTAAGAAGAAAAACGTTGGTACCGCTTTTAACAATTTAACATTTTCAAGTTAAACGGGGTGGCTGGTTTCAAAAATATGTTTGGCGACCTGAGATCTTTCGTATTTACCATATTTGAAGTGAGCAATGTGCTCTTTAAATCTTTTTGTTATATTCCTCTTGGTCTGACCAATATATTTTTGAAAACACCCTGGCCCTGACAACTAATTTCGTAAATCCCAGACTTTTGCAATTTTTCCACCTTATCTTTTGGGTTACCTAATAAATCTTTAATTTTATTAGTATTACTGAAAGCAATTTTGAAATGAATTTGTTTAAATATTTTATCAAGATCTTTTGTGGTTTTGTGAAACGGAAGTTGAACATATTTAACATTATCGTTATAGGTGGTTGATTGCAAAGTCGTTGATTTACAGATGTTAATTCTACTTTTACACTTTCTAAAAATATTATCTATAATATCAGGAGAGAAACGATTGTAATTCCCTATTTGCATAATAAGAGCAAATTCCTTATTAAATCTGTTTTTATTTAAAGGGAAATTCAATAATCTATTAATTAAAAAGTTAAATGAAGTCAATTTATGTTGTATGCTATGATTGGAGGAAGACAAAATAGAGCGATTTACGTTGGTTTCTTTTCTATAAATGTCAAATTCCAATTTATTACCATTTCTAATTACTAATGTATCTAAAAAGGGTAATTGTCCATTATTTTTAGTTCATACGTAAATTTTATGCTTTGAAATTTTGAATTGAATTCTTTAAGAAAGTCATCAACATTTGACTTAGTAGTGTCAAAAACTGCAAAAATATCATCCACGTACCTTAACCATATTCTTGGGAAGTATTTGGAGTTTTCTTTTAATTCGGTCTCAAAGCGAGACATAAATAAATTTGCTATGAAGGGTGATAGGCTATTTCCCATTGCAGTTCCTTCATGTTGTTCGTACAACTTGTTGTTGAATTGAAAACAGTTCTGGGACATACAATGAGAAACAAGCTTGATATAATCCTCTACTTTATCATCATCAATATCACTATCTATATGAACATCCTTTAAATATGTTAAAGTACGTGGTATTGGAACACTAGGAAATAATGAACTGACATCAAATGAAATTAAGATTTCGTTCTCTTCAATTGTGATATATTTACTTTATTAATAAACTCCAAGAAGTTTTGTACAGACAAACTGTTAAACTTTAAATTCTTAAATTCATTTGACAGCCATCGTGATAAATAGTAAGTCGGTGAGTTGATACCTGAGACTATTGGCCTCATCGATTTATTGTTTTTGTGAATCTTTGGTAAACAGTAAAGTTTTGGCATTTCAGGATTTGAAATTGTCAATTTTAATTTTAGTGTGGGCGAAATTAGGTTTGGACATTCTTTCAAAACAGACTCTGTTGATTTAATCATTTTAATTAAAGGAACTTCATTTTTACGTTTTTTGACTATTGGTCTATAAGGACCCAGAGACAGCAAAGTCTCTACTCTATTAACATAGTCTGGTTTATCAGCCTTTAAATAATAACAATTCTTTTGTCGTAAACCTTTAATAATCAGACGATCTTTCCTTGTTTGTTCTGAGGCATTCCTTGCGCAAGTGCGTAAGTTGTTCGAAAGTTGAATTTTGCACGCGTTTCTAATAAAGTTTTTTGAATTGTCATCTAATTTTGAAATGGATTTTTCAATGCCAGCAATAATGTCTTCCAAAGGAGTTTTCAAATGATCTACTCCAAATTTAAAGGATGTTCTTATAGATAGTGATATTGATGATGATAAAGTAGAGGATTATATCAAGCTTGTTTCTCATTGCATGTCACAGAACTGTTTTCAATTCAACAACAAGTTGTACGAACAACATGAAGGAACTGCAATGGGAAATAGCCTATCACCTTTCATAGCAAATTTATTTATGTCTCGCTTTGAGACCGAATTAAAAGAAAACCTCAAATACTTCCCAAGAATATGGTTAAGGTACGTGGATGATTTTTTTTGCAGTTTTTGACACTACTAAGTCAAATGTTGACGACTTTCTTAAAGAATTCAATTCAAAATTTCAAAGCATAAAATTTACGTATAAACTAGAAAATAATGGACAATTACCCTTTTTAGATACATTAGTAATTAGAAATGGTAATAAATTGGAATTTGACATTTATAGAAAAGAAACCAACGTAAATCGCTTTATTTTGTCTTCCACCAATCATAACATACAACATAAATTGGCTTCATTTAACTTTTTAATTAATAGATTATTGAATTTCCCTTTAAATAAAAACAGATTTAATAAGGAATTTGTTCTTATGAAGCAAATAGCAATTACAATGGTTTCTCTTCTGATATTATAGATAATATTTTTAGAAAGTGTAAAAGTAGAATTAACATCCGTAAGTCTACGACTTTGCAATCAACCATCTCTAACGATAATGTTAAATATGTTCAACTTCCGTTTCACAAAACCACAAAGGGTCTTGATAAAATATTTAAACAGATTAATTTCAAAATTGCTTTCAGTAATACTAATAAAATTAAAGATTTGTTAGGTAACCCAAAAGATAAGGTGGAAAAATTGCAAAAGTCTGGGATTTACGAAATTAGTTGTTCAGGGCCAGGGTGTTTTCAAAAATATATTGGTCAGACCAAGAGGAATATAACAACAAGATTTAAAGAGCACATTGCTCACTTCAAATATGGTAAATACGAAAGGTCTCAGGTCGCCAAACATATTTTTGAAACCAGCCACCCCGTTAAACTTGAAAATGTTAAATTGTTAAAAGCGGTACCAACGTTTTCCTTCTTAAATGCTTATGAATCGATTAAAATTGTTAAACATAAAGGACCCCTCTTAAACACTGATAAAAGGCCCATAGAGCCATCTGCTTTGCTTTCCCTATTGGTCAACAACCAATGAGAAAGCAAGAATAATTTGGTTCCGCTTCGGCAGATTTAGAATTAGTATAAATTAAGTAGATTTTAGTTATAACATCACAATTCACTTGTTTGTTGTGGAGAACACCAGCCTGCGGGTGAAGAGAATATCCTCGATAGTGTTTAAAGCAACATTCTAGTAAGTTGTATGTTGGGAAGGTTTACTTCAGCCTAAGTGGTGAGGAGAATATCCTTTGAAATGTTCCGGAACAACAACTAATTATTAGTTAAAATTCCTACTGATGATGACCACATAGTGGTCGAAATACGTATCTAGTAATTTAAATATTTTTTGTGGTTAAGGATTTTTATTTAATTTTATTTTATATGAATATTAATGATTTATATTCTCAAATGCACGGATTTATTCTTATTGAAAAAGTTGTATCTGCTAACACAAGCTTACGTTAACGCTCACTGACAAATGTCCGACTTTTTTAGAAATATAATATACATTGAAATAGTACAAAGCGTACAAGGTAGGTCCTCCTTTACATCACTCACGCCATACCAGTTAACATTTCTAAAATTTTTCCTGAAAATTGGAAAACGAAGAACGTTTGTGTGTCGACTGTCGTAGGACACTGGCTGCTGTTGATAACTGCTTAGTGAAAACAAAGAGCTCAAACTCACAAATGTTATACCATAAATTTCAAAAGAATTTGCTTTTAAGTTCTTAGAAAAAAGTAGATAATAGATAGAAACAAAATGCTGTGTTACACTGTAAAGACTGAATAGTCTATATTAGATTGCTACCATAAAACACACGGGTCAGGCAGAAACAGAAAGAAAAGTAAAGTAAGGACCCGCGCGAATCACATAACGTTTAAAAAAGATAAAAGGACCCTAAAGGTGCCATGCTAACCGCAAGAGCGGAAAGTATGCTGGTTCAATAGACTAAAATGGGACATCGCCATCGAATTTTATTAACAATAAACACAAAAAATTTCTATTTAACAAAACAGAATTCTAATCGACGAACAATTTTTAATAATTGAAATACGAAGTGCGCATTTCGTATGGTAACATGTAAAAAAAGATTGGTGTTGAACAAAACAAAGCAATACTTATGATCTCTTTAAGGTAAACATTTTCAGTTACGCCGAGTACATTTGGAACAATTTTAATAGCAATTTACAGTATAAGAAAAAACTAATAGAGTTAGTTTAGCAGCAGGTTTCTCTCTCCTAGCACCGTCCGTCAGAATAATGTGATTCGAGTTTTTATATGTTGCATGGATTACGCATCAACGACAAATGCTGATAAGCAATAATTTCTTTATATAAAAAAAATAAAACAAGGTAACATACCTCTACATCTACGTGCCAAGATACTTATCTTGCACCCACAACAGCTGAGGTAAACCAGCAAAACATCTTAATCTCTCTCACTGGGGAATGTTCACCACGGTAGTTGGGATCATTAACGCTGCGCCCATAACTGCAACAGCGGGCCTGCCCAAAAGAGCTAGATACAGATTCCTTCTAGTCATTAATAGCCACTTAAGAAACTTACCAATGCACGGAGAATATAATCTTCTTGTAGAAGACGTGCATCGCTCTTGATATAATAGAATCAGCCATGCAGAAAATACATGCCAGGATAAAAAACAGATTCAAATTGAACCTAGTTTAGGAAACTATATGATAATCAACTGAAATACTAGAATACCGCATGTCAAAAGAGACTTCTAGAATCTTTGTAATGCATAAATAAGTCAAGGAACCTACAAATTCGAATTCAAACGCATTCGTTAATCACACATGAAGAAAAATTGTATTCAAACTTATATTACTAATTTTAAATAAAGCGAGCATATTTTTTCAGAAAGCAAAGATTGTTGATAACAAATACATTTGCGACGTTATATCAAACAAACGACTTAAACCAAATATACTAATAACATTCTACAGGATGTTGAACAAGCACTTATTTTGATTGTATTAGGATGAGCTTTATGGAAACAAATCGATTTATTAAATTATAATACGGGATCAGGCGCGTCTCCTATAACAGGTAGTTATACAAAATATCAAAGTGGAAGTGTGGGAATATTTGAAAAAGTCATAAATCGAACGAAAAATATTTAGAAATGTAAAATTGAACGTAACAAAATGAAAGACAGAATAAAGTAATTTGAAAGTGCATAAATGACAGTATTTTTATAAATTATCTGAAAAGAAAGAAAACTACTAAAAATTATAAAACGAAAATAAAACTAAAGTCTATGAAATAACAAGTAAGGTCTTCGGTGCCCATTTGTGGTGCCCCTATAATTGAAGGCCTGATACTTCAGCATAATAAACATCTCTATAAATCCGCCCCTGCCGAGATATAAAATGGAATTACTACAAAGATCTGGAATTTATGAAATCAGTTGCTCAAATTGTAATCCCAACACAAAAAAACGGATATAGTGAAAACATCCTTCACTGCGGAAGAGGTAACTATAAAAGGTTTCCAGGCATTAAACATGTTTTAAAAGAGTCATTAGATTACGATATCAGCTAGCTCAATCATTGATTTTGATCAATAAACAAAATTAGATGCATTTTATTATCGTTTAGAAACCTGTTTTAAGTTTTCCTTTTACTTTAATTAGGCTACCGAGAAAGAGCAATTTATTTAGAAGTATTTACAATCCCTGATAAATAATTAAAAGGAAATTTCCGCCAATGATTGTAACTTAGTGATGAATTACCTATGTACTAAAATTGTTATTCGAATATTATAGTACCGAAGGTACCACTTATTGTAGTGTAAATTCCTTTTCCAGTGCTTTCGTGTAGCTCTATAAGTACAAATTATTTTACAAAAAAGATTTCTATAATCTCCTGTTGCCAAATTTATCTTTAACCAAATTCTATATACAATTTAATAAAAATTTGCATACCTCGACTTGCTCAGAATAGCATTGCGAAAAATGCATCAATAAATTGACAATCCTGGATGATCTGTAAATAAAATCACATTATTGCTAAATTGACCTAACAAAAAAACCAACCTTATAATAAAATGTACGGTTTCAATATATACGTTAGTCATATCCGGTGTGATAGCAGCAAAGTCAAAGTTTCTCAAAAGGGCAGTAACATGCCTAAACTTTGTGTTGACTATAGGACTGGTGGAAAGCATCAAACTCAAAGCAACGACGTTGTTCCATTTTTGACATTCTTCTTGTAACTCACTCGTAGGGACAAACAAAAGATCTAATGCAGTGATGGAAGGAATTTTTATGTATGTTACTGCCCGTCCTCCGTGTGCAAGTACTTGAGCTTGCACCATTTAGTCACTTAATGAAGTGGAATTGCAAGCAGGCGGCTAGAAATACAAAAAAAAAATATAGAATTCGTTAATCACAAACATTCAATTCAAAAATTAATTAATTAACATAAGTATTAAAAGATTGACTTTTAATATGTTTTTAATAAAAAAATCTTTGTAAAATATTACAACTTTATGAATCCATACAGATGATATAAGCACATATATTTGAAAAAGCTTTTAATACATATACGTTGTTTAAAACCACACCTTTGAACTAATATCCCAATTAGAAACGAGTGGTGGAAAACCTACACTATTAAAATATTGATTACTTACAACAATAATATATATATATATATATATATATATTTATAGTATATAATATATATATATATATATATATATATATTTATAGTATATAATATATATATATATATATATATATATAAATATTTTAGGTAGTTATTTACACAAGATAAGTTGAAAAATATCATTGTATTACACTTAATAATCAATTAATAGCTCGATTTGAAGTGATCATTTGGGCTTTGCATAAAAGTCTAAGTTACTATTTCATCGAGTTTATACAGACAAGAATTCGCAGAAATATATATATATATATATATATATATATATATATATATATATATTATTCCCTTTATGAAACAAACAAATTCTTTCATTTATGGCTATGCAAATTACTAGCTTGCTTTGTATAGTTAAAAACCCTCTTTCGATTCTTCGTGAAGTGGGTGTTTATCTATACATCGTATATGCTGGTATATATATATATATATATACACAAATTTATTCTTTCTTGACCTTTCTTGATAAGTATCAATATTTTCAATTGTTCTTGGGAATTTTAGGTCTTTCAATACACGCTACAATCAATAACTATTTCATACTTGTCAATACATATCTATTTGTTATCGTTCCCAAACGTTTCAACCTCATTACACAGGTCTTTATCAATGGTTACTATAACAGAAAGTACATACAATTTTATTTACGTATATATTTTTACTGTTACCTTAAAACGAAATTCAAAAGCACAATTAAATTTTTAATTTACACAGGTATACATTACACATACCAATGAAATATTTATCAAATATTTATTTACACATAGGTAGGTTAGTTCGTTACAACCGTTAAACTAATATCATTTTATTCGAAATGACAGTTATAATTTTAGTAAGCTGATCGTATGGTATCTGTTTTACCGGTAATAACCTTGACATTTATTCCTTGATTTAATATTAATACTTATGTAGAGATTATTATCAATGTTTATGCTGCGTTTTAATTTAATTATATTTGGTAATTTTATTTAGCTTTTAATTGTCCACACTATTTAATATTTAAAACTCATGCACATTAAATGTAAATTATTAATGCTATTTTAGTAAAATATTTACGTATAGGTGGCTATATTGTTTTAACCTTAAACTAATATTCATTTTTCCGAATTGACATTATATTTGTAGATAATCGTATGGTCGTTATCCGTTTTACCGGTTATTACATTGAATTTATTTCTTAATTTAATATTATACTATACGTAGAGATTATGATCTATTATTGCTGTGTTTTATTTAATTATATTATGGTATATTTTACTTAGCTTTTTAATATCAGTCTTTTCATTAACTGCAGTAGGGTTTTGCTATATAAATCATTTCAAGTATTTCTCGCTTTTTTGGTTTATTTCAGTTTTATAATTTTTGTTTGTTTAAAATCAAAATTATGTTTTGCTGTTGTCTCATGCTTAGTAAGTGCTGTCTGATTTTTCTTATCATATTTATGACCATTAAGGCGTTTTGAAGGTGTTGTGAGCTTTGTCCAATATATACATGTTCACAGTTTGTTTGACACGGAATTTTATATATAGTGTGTGTTTTTTATTTTCGGTACTTGATCTTTCAGATTACTAAATAAATTTTGGTTAAATTATAACTTTTGTGTGCTATTGCTAGGTTGTGTTTTTGAACAGGTTTTGTAGTTTCTCTGAAAGCTCTGGTAAATATGGTAGTGATATGTATTTTAATTTTTATTTTCTGTTACATAATTTTCTATTGACCTATTGTTGTAGAATTTATAAATACGTTTTTAAAAATTTTATTAATTAAGTCTTGTGGATAGTTATTATTTTTAAGTGCGATTTTAGCTTTCTTAATTGCTTCATATCTGAATTCCGCATCTGATAATTTGATAGCTCTATCAGCTAAACCAATTATGACCGATTTTTATGAGCTAAAGGATGTTGTGATAAAAGTTTATGTATCTGCCTGACCACGTTGGTTTTGTATACCATTTGGTTTTAATTTTGTTTTATTTCGATATAAGGTCATATCTAGAAAATTTAATTTTTTATTTATTTCATATTCAATTGTGAATTGTAATTTGCTGTGGTAGGTATTAAAAAGGTTTAAAATATGTTCTCCTTTGTCTTTGGGTATTGCACACACACAATCATCAACATACCTGTAGAAAAAAGGTAACGGATAATGAATTTTTTTGATTACTTCTTTCTCTAAATCCTCCATAACAATTTGTGCAATAACACTTGAGAGGGCCATGCCCATAGCACATCCGTTAATTTGATGGTAAAATTGTTTATTGAACACGAAATAAGTTGCATTTAAAATATCTTTGATTGCGTTTATGAATTCATTCTGGGGGATATCAGTGAATTTTTTTATTTTGTTCCATTTACTTTTTATGATATCTATTGCAAGATCAGTTGGAATATTTGTGTATAATGCTACTACATCCAGTGAGATTAAGATGTAGTCATCTGGTATGTTTTTCATTTTTATCTTTTCTTTGAAATCCCAGGAGTCTTTGATATGGTGCTCGTTTTCATAGCATATATTTTTAAGAATGTTTTTAAGAAATCTAGATAATTTGTTGTACGGTGCTTGTGTTGTAGCAATAATTGGCCTCATAGGGATATCTGTCTTGTGTAATTTTGGCAATCCATAGATTTTGGCGGTAATGCATTGTTTATTGTTAGGTTTTCATTGTTATCGGTGATATATATCCTTTTATTTCCCAGTTTTTACCATGTCATTGTTCATTTTTGGTACTTATCTGTTGGGTTATTTTAATATGTTTGTATGTCTGTTCATCGTTTAATAGATTTGTGATTTTATTTTGGTATGCCTCTTTATCCATAATTACTGTTTTATTGGATTTATCAGGTTTTAATATTATAATATTGGAATTATTTTTTAAAAAAAATTTTGTTTTGTTAATATTTATGTTTAGTTTATTATATGTATTGTTATTACCATTGTATTTTTTGGCTTTACCTATACATTGTAAAGTATTTTTATAGTTGGTTAAAATATTACAACTTGCTGCTCTTATGTCATCTTGTTGTTCAAATGTGTAATTATTAATAGCAGTTTCAATTCCTGCTATAATTTCAGGATATGGCAAGCATGTATATTTATTTATTGGTGCCGCAAAATTCGGGCCTAAACTTAATGTATCCATAGCAAAATCTGGAATTTGGGTTTGCGATAAATTTTTTTATCCATTTTGTATTTGTTATGGTGTTTTTTCTTTGTTCGTGTTCATTATTGCATAATTTTAAAATTTTATTTATGTTTTTAATTTTAATTTTTTGAAAGCTATTTTCATATTTTAGTAGTAAACGATTGAAATGAGCTTGTATTATATCTAATGGAATTAATGTTTGCAATTGCAATTTTGTAGAAATAACTTCTCTTTCTAATATTTTTATTTTTGTGCATGTGTCACTAATTAATAATTTGAGTATACTACTTATGAAATTGTATACCACATTGTTTGTGAATTTTCGTTTTAAGTTTACATCGTCAAACATCAGATGTTTAATATTGAAATTAAGAAACTTAGGAGTCAGATTCTCAAATTTGCATCGTAATAAAAATATTCTTCTGTTTTTCTGATTTGCCATTTTTATATACGTACGCTCTAGCTGTTTTAATAGACAAATTGTATGTATGCCATAATTTTTCTCTAGTTGTTCATATGTCAGCATTTTTTCACCCATGCCGTTTATATTCACAAATTTATTCTTTCTTGACCTTTCTTGATAAGTATCAATATTTTCAATTGTTCTTGGGAATTTTAGGTCTTTCAATACACGCTACAATCAATAACTATTTCATACTTGTCAATACATATCTATTTGTTATCGTTCCCAAACGTTTCAACCTCATTACACAGGTCTTTATCAATGGTTACTATAACAGAAAGTACATACAATTTTATTTACGTATATATTTTTACTGTTACCTTAAAACGAAATTCAAAAGCACAATTAAATTTTTAATTTACACAGGTATACATTACACATACCAATGAAATATTTATCAAATATTTATTTACACATAGGTAGGTTAGTTCGTTACAACCGTTAAACTAATATCATTTTATTCGAAATGACAGTTATAATTTTAGTAAGCTGATCGTATGGTATCTGTTTTACCGGTAATAACCTTGACATTTATTCCTTGATTTAATATTAATACTTATGTAGAGATTATTATCAATGTTTATGCTGCGTTTTAATTTAATTATATTTGGTAATTTTATTTAGCTTTTAATTGTCCACACTATTTAATATTTAAAACTCATGCACATTAAATGTAAATTATTAATGCTATTTTTAGTAAAATATTTACGTATAGGTGGCTATATTGTTTTAACCTTAAACTAATATTCATTTTCCGAATTGACATTATATTTGTAGATAATCGTATGGTCGTTATCCGTTTTACCGGTTATTACATTGAATTTATTTCTTAATTTAATATTATACTATACGTAGAGATTATGATCTATTATTGCTGTGTTTTATTTAATTATATTATGGTATATTTTACTTAGCTTTTAATATCAGTCTTTTCATTAACTGCAGTAGGGGTTTTGCTATATAAATCATTTCAAGTATTTCTCGCTTTTTTGGTTTATTTCAGTTTTATAATTTTGTTTGTTTAAAATCAAAATTATGTTTTGCTGTTGTCTCATGCTTAGTAAGTGCTGTCTGATTTTTCTTATCATATTTATGACCATTAAGGCGTTTTTGAAGGTGTTGTGAGCTTTGTCCAATATATACATGTTCACAGTTTGTTTGACACGGAATTTTATATATAGTGTGTGTTTTTATTTTCGGTACTTGATCTTTCAGATTAATAAATAAATTTTTGGTTAAATTATAACTTTTGTGTGCTATTGCTAGGTTGTGTTTTTGAACAGGTTTTGTAGTTTCTCTGAAAGCTCTGGTAAATATGGTAGTGATATGTATTTTAATTTTTATTTTCTGTTACATAATTTTCTATTGACCTATTGTTGTAGAATTTATAAATACGTTTTTAAAAATTTTATTAATTAAGTCTTGTGGATAGTTATTATTTTTAAGTGCGATTTTAGCTTTCTTAATTGCTTCATATCTGAATTCCGCATCTGATAATTTGATAGCTCTATCAGCTAAACCAATTATGACCGATTTTTATGAGCTAAAGGATGTTGTGATAAAAGTTTATGTATCTGCCTGACCACGTTGGTTTTGTATACCATTTGGTTTTAATTTTGTTTTATTTCGATATAAGGTCATATCTAGAAAATTTAATTTTATTTATTTCATATTCAATTGTGAATTGTAATTTGCTGTGGTAGTTATTAAAGGTTTAAAATATGTTCTCCTTTGTCTTTGGGTATTGCACACACACAATCATCAACATACCTGTAGAAAAGGGTAACGGATAATGAATTTTTGATTACTTCTTTCTCTAAATCCTCCATAACAATTTGTGCAATAACACTTGAGAGGCCATGCCCATAGCACATCCGTTAATTTGATGGTAAAATTGTTTATTGAACACAGTAAGTTGCATTTAAAATATCTTTGATTGCGTTTATGAATTCATTCTGGGGATATCAGTGAATTTTTTATTTTGTTCCATTTACTTTTATGATATCTATTGCAAGATCAGTTGGAATATTTGTGTATAATGCTACTACATCCAGTGAGATTAAGATGTAGTCATCTGGTATGTTTTCATTTTATCTTTTCTTTGAAATCCCAGGAGTCTTTGATATGGTGCTCGTTTTCATAGCATATATTTTTAAGAATGTTTTAAGAAATCTAGATAATTTGTTGTACGGTGCTTGTGTTGTAGCAATAATTGGCCTCATAGGGATATCTGTCTTGTGTAATTTTGGCAATCCATAGATTTTTGGCGGTAATGCATTGTTTATTGTTAGGTTTTTCATTGTTATCGGTGATATATATCCTTTTATTTCCCAGTTTTTTACCATGTCATTGTTCATTTTTTGGTACTTATCTGTTGGGTTATTTTTAATATGTTTGTATGTCTGTTCATCGTTTAATAGATTTGTGATTTTATTTTGGTAAATGGTAATAACAATACATATAATAAACTAAACATAAATATTAACAAAACAAAAATTTTTTTAAAAAATAATTCCAATATTATAATATTAAAACCTGATAAATCCAATAAAACAGTAATTATGGATAAAGAGGCATACCAAAATAAAATCACAAATCTATTAAACGATGAACAGACATACAAACATATTAAAAATAACCCAACAGATAAGTACCAAAAAATGAACAATGACATGGTAAAAAACTGGGAAATAAAAGGATATATATCACCGATAACAATGAAAAACCTAACAATAAACAATGCATTACCGCCAAAAATCTATGGATTGCCAAAATTACACAAGACAGATATCCCTATGAGGCCAATTATTGCTACAACACAAGCACCGTACAACAAATTATCTAGATTTCTTAAAAACATTCTTAAAAATATATGCTATGAAAACGAGCACCATATCAAAGACTCCTGGGATTTCAAAGAAAAGATAAAAATGAAAAACATACCAGATGACTACATCTTAATCTCACTGGATGTAGTAGCATTATACACAAATATTCCAACTGATCTTGCAATAGATATCATAAAAAGTAAATGGAACAAAATAAAAAAATTCACTGATATCCCCCAGAATGAATTCATAAACGCAATCAAAGATATTTTAAATGCAACTTACTTCGTGTTCAATAAACAATTTTACCATCAAATTAACGGATGTGCTATGGGCATGGCCCTCTCAAGTGTTATTGCACAAATTGTTATGGAGGATTTAGAGAAAGAAGTAATCAAAAAAATTCATTATCCGTTACCCTTTTTCTACAGGTATGTTGATGATTGTGTGTGTGCAATACCCAAAGACAAAGGAGAACATATTTTAAACCTTTTTAATAACTACCACAGCAAATTACAATTCACAATTGAATATGAAATAAATAAAAATTAAATTTTCTAGATATGACCTTATATCGAAATAAAACAAAATTAAAACCAAATGGTATACAAAACCAACGTGGTCAGGCAGATACATAAACTTTTATCACAACATCCTTTAGCTCATAAAAATCGGTCATAATTGGTTTAGCTGATAGAGCTATCAAATTATCAGATGCGGAATTCAGATATGAAGCAATTAAGAAAGCTAAAATCGCACTTAAAAATAATAACTATCCACAAGACTTAATTAATAAAATTTTTAAAAAACGTATTTATAAATTCTACAACAATAGGTCAATAGAAAATTATGTAACAGAAAATAAAAAATTAAAATACATATCACTACCATATTTACCAGAGCTTTCAGAGAAACTACAAAACCTGTTCAAAAACACAACCTAGCAATAGCACACAAAGTTATAATTTAACCAAAAATTTATTTAGTAATCTGAAAGATCAAGTACCGAAAATAAAAACACACACTATATATAAAATTCCGTGTCAAACAAACTGTGAACATGTATATATTGGACAAAGCTCACAACACCTTCAAAAACGCCTTAATGGTCATAAATATGATAAGAAAAATCAGACAGCACTTACTAAGCATGAGACAACAGCAAAACATAATTTTGATTTTAAACAAACAAAATTATAAAAACTGAAATAAACCAAAAAAGCGAGAAATACTTGAAATGATTTATATAGCAAAAACCCTACTGCAGTTAATGAAAAGACTGATATTAAAAGCTAAGTAAAATATACCATAATATAATTAAATAAAACACAGCAATAATAGATCATAATCTCTACGTATAGTATAATATTAAATTAAGAAATAAATTCAATGTAATAACCGGTAAAACGAATAACGACCATACGATTATCTACAAATATAATGTCAATTCGGAAAAATGAATATTAGTTTAAGGTTAAAACAATATAGCCACCTATACGTAAATATTTTACTAAAAATAGCATTAATAATTTACATTTAATGTGCATGAGTTTTAAATATTAAATAGTGTGGACAATTAAAAGCTAAATAAAATTACCAAATATAATTAAATTAAAACGCAGCATAAACATTGATAATAATCTCTACATAAGTATTAATATTAAATCAAGGAATAAATGTCAAGGTTATTACCGGTAAAACAGATACCATACGATCAGCTTACTAAAATTATAACTGTCATTTCGAATAAAATGATATTAGTTTAACGGTTGTAACGAACTAACCTACCTATGTGTAAATAAATATTTGATAAATATTTCATTGGTATGTGTAATGTATACCTGTGTAAATTAAAATTTAATTGTGCTTTTGAATTTCGTTTTAAGGTAACAGTAAAAATATATACGTAAATAAAATTGTATGTACTTTCTGTTATAGTAACCATTGATAAAGACCTGTGTAATGAGGTTGAAACGTTTGGGAACGATAACAAATAGATATGTATTGACAAGTATGAAATAGTTATTGATTGTAGCGTGTATTGAAAGACCTAAAATTCCCAAGAACAATTGAAAATATTGATATATATATATATATATATATATATATATATATATTGCTGTGAATCCTCTCATATCTGCAGGAACTGGCCCTTTCAAAAAAAAACATTCGAGCCCCACAGATTGGGCGCCAAGAATGCTGTGAAACCGACAAAAAGCCTCTCCATTAATCTTAAACTAAGGTTTTCAAATCGAGTCCCACAGATTGGGCGTCAAGAATGCTGTGAAACCTTCTAAATTAACTGGTCCGTTGACTTTCTTCTGTTAATCGCCTCTTTACTCTTTTCCGCCTCGGCTGCTCACCTAGTTAAAACTTTCATCCTCATTCAAAAAAAAAACAAATACATTCCTACCACAAACATCAACGTTAACTCTATTTACATCAATATTCATAATACATTAAAATTTCAAAATTAAATTTCAGCATAAATTTCAGTATCAGAAAACTTCAAGATTAAATTTATTATCATTTTAATGTGCATCCAGAATTAAAGTCCTTGTAGGATGCCTACTAATTAATATAACAATACATGCAGACCTGAGTCTGAGTACAAAGGGAGCATTCCCACCCCTTTACGTTAATTAACCAGGTTCGTCTAATTGAGCTCAAAGACATACCCAAATTTTCATCATAATCAAGAACATAAATACTAAATACCCCTTTCTGCTTAAACAAGAAAATTTCACCTTAAAATTAAAAATTTGTTGTTAGTACAAATTCACTACTGTCCATTTTAAGTAAACAAATTATAAAGTTATTCAACACACCCCAAAACATCAAAAATCGAACAACAAAGCATAAGTTACCTGAAGGTTAATGCACTCGTGGCTCCAATGTACATCGTCCTCTGTTAATCACACCATTCCAACTGGGTTATGTTTAGGTCCTCGGATTACTGGTCGTCTTTAAAATTTTCTACACCACCATTCATCTAAAGTTGTTTCAGTGCTTTTCCGGAACTCATCTGTATATATCTGTATCTTGTTTTGTGGATCTAGTCACGTTTACGAATCATTTAATTATTAACACCCCCGAAAACAGCAAAGAAATTCATACTTCTTTCACGCTATACGCCAAAACTGCCTACTTTTGTGTATTCATTTGTCGTTGCAAATTTGAATAATTGGTACAGTACTCGCAATTATAACTAGACTTTATTACCTTGCATCTTATTTTCTAAGTGCACTAAATTACTTTCATTGTAGCACGTAAAGAACAAACTGTTTTAAAGTATTAAATAATCACCAAAATATACGAGCAAACTGTTTAAATTATTCAATCTCAATCGAAAAACTAAGAGAGAGAAACTCATATTAACACGGGTATATATAATAGCTAGCCAGTGCATCGGTATTGTCCCGCAAACGGACAATTTCCAGAATTTCGTCATTCTATGTTCCCTTTTCGATCGCTCGGCACAGCTTCTACAAAATTTGCACACGTCCAAGTTTAAAATCTCAGAAATTTCCACACGGCTCGCAGCGTCTGAGAATAACTAATTAATTTTTATATAGAAATGTTATTTTTACTTCTCATGTTTGCCTCTTATTTTCAACCAATCGCAACCCAGTGACGTTGCTCAAATCACGCCTTTTACTATATGTGCCTCTGTCTTGTGCATATTATTCGTCTCTATCTACCCTGTTCTGAGTGGTACAAATCGATATTCTTTATTATCGGTTTTGTACAATTCACGTGGACTGTGAAATAACCCACCTTATTAGCATTTCTCGTGAATATTAAGCTACGGTTTCTCCAACATTCTCTGTAACCATTTGTTATCTGCAAAATTTACGCAGAACGAGACTTTTAAAAATACGCAGGTGTT
Organism: Platerodrilus igneus; assembly: GCA_036346225.1. NCBI lineage: Eukaryota > Metazoa > Arthropoda > Insecta > Coleoptera > Lycidae > Platerodrilus > Platerodrilus igneus. The sequence goes on along the minus strand of JARFIW010001040.1, from coordinate 2,745,429 downwards.
CAATCGTCCTACTTCTAACTAACACTTCTACGATTTGAATATTATTGGGGTTTTACAAGCTTTTATACATATTATATGTTACTAATGGTTCAATTAACTCCAATTAAAATAAGACCCTTAAATTTTTAGTGAATCCTAATTAAATATTCAATTATTATTTGTACATTTTGTTTAATACTCGTTACTTAAACTTGAATTAATTAATATAAATTTTGCACGTAATTTCCATGTGTTTCTTTACTTGGAATAATTAAATTACACGTTGAGCATTTTAATACTGCTTCTTTTTATAGAAAGCGTCTTGTAAATAATTTAAATCTCTTATTTTTAATGAAACGAATGAATTTTTATTCTCCACGGTTTTTTAATAAAGCGTATTATCTAATAAAATTCCTTATACACGGTGATTAAAATTATTTGATGTAATTAATTAATTTTCTAACCTGGTCTAAATATGAGTAATATATATATATATATATATATATATATATATATATTTTGCGAATTCTTGTGTGTATACACTCAAGCCACATTGGGCGCCAAAAATTCTGCAAATCCTTTGTCTGTAAAGCCCACGCTTGGGTCGACAAAATTCTACAAACTCTATCTGCGTGTTTACTCGAGCCCCTACGTTAGGCGTCAAAAATTCTACATACACTTTGGCCTGTAAACTTTAGTCACCTTGGGAAGCCACTAATTCCACGTACTCTATCTGAAACTAAAGTTCTATTTAATTCAAGCCACACCTTTGGGAAGCCATTATTATTGTGAAATCTCTGCTTGCTAATGTATACCACGGCCGCTGAGCTTAGTCTAAAAAATAAAACTAACTACACTACAAAAAGAAAAAGCTGCTACGGTAACTCACCTAAATTTATTTACAGATTCATATAAATTATACACCAAATATCATCACCAACTCCTTGTTCGCACATCAGTTATATTACATACATCCCCTTTTAAAATAATACATTTCTAGCTCAAATATTACCCAGATTAATTATTACCCATTTAAAGTAACAGCACATTAAATTATCAAAAAGTTCCTCTTACCTTGTAAATAACAAATGGTAAAAATATCATAAATAAATTTTTTTATACACATAAATTCCCACATAAAAATATATTGATATAATATATCACAAGAGTTCAATCACTAACTCTTATTAATTTAGGCCGTGAAGTTCACAAAAAATACCCATAAAGCACAAAAGCTTTACACCAGTTATACACCAAACTTAAACAAACAACAGTTTTCTGGATTTCATTACTGCACATGGATCTGCTACCTACCATCAACGACAGCTGCCTTCATAAATGACTGCGCCTTCAGGAACGTCCCCAATCTGGATTGCACCAGCCGTAACTGTAAGCTGCTACTGTATTCTTACATCTAGCAGTTTGACGGTACATCCAAACTCCCCCAGTTCTGCTACGAATCCCATTTACAATTGGTAAACAACCAAATCGCTCAACTACTGTACTCTACTCCATCTTAAGTGCATGCTTCACACCCTCCATACAACAGCAAAATATCAAGCAGTCTGTATTTACTTATTCACTCTTATTGCATATTAAAAACATTTATAATTATTTCGCTGACAGCTTGTCGCAACTCAATACCAACTTGTATCGGTTGTATATTACAAACTTGACTCGCAGCTATAAGCTGGTTCCCCACGAAGAGCGAAAAAGGTAAGAGAGCTCCACCACAACCTTCTGGTGTTTATAATATTAACCTATGAAATGCTATATTACACATGCTATACCTCAAGAATATTTACATTAAAAAGAATTATGCTAAACGACTTCTGAGTTACTGAAATTTATCAGTAAAATTATTAAATTTTACTCTAAAAAAACCTGAAAAGCGTTTCCTATCTTAGGTGCTAGTTTCTACATACTGTATCACTACCTATATTATCAAATGAATTAATAAAGCTGTTTAACATTCAAATACCACAGAAATATATATACATATATATATATATATATATATATATATATACATAAACATATATATATATATATATATATATATACGGATCAATCGACGCTACTA